>JAFCGX010000181.1:0-38592 GCA_019023105.1 Diglossa brunneiventris
GAACCCTCTCGGTCCGAGCCACCGCCTCCCCTGGATGCAGGCCTCTGTGTCACAAGGAAGCATGGTTCTGTCCATGGCTGACAAAAAGTGTCCAGCTATAGCCACTTCTTATCTCTTGCCATCTCGGGTTCTCTCACAACCCCGCATTCACAACACACCTGCCCATTTCCTGCTCCAGAAAGGGTCAATGCTCTGCAAGATTTTCATTGTCCAAACAGGGGTTAAAGGCTTCTACAGGCGGCCAGGCTCTTTTCTCCGCTGCACGCTGTCCTCCCCTTCTCCACAAGCCGGGCATGCTGCCAACTCCGAGGCTTCAAGGCCACACCCCGTACACTGAGCGCGGTTTCTGTCTCTCGTCTCCCGGGGAGGGGGGGGGGGCTGCCCAAATTCCTCAGCGGGGCTTCTCTGCTGGGAGGGCTGCACAAGGCTCCTGGTGCAACTTCCACCCTTCCATCCCGGGGGCCTTCAAGCCCCTCTCTGTCCCAAAACTCAGCTTACCTTAAGGCCGCAGGTCCCCTCCCCCGCCCAGCCGGCAGGGCTGGACGGGGGAGGTCTGACCAAGTCCCAGCTAGAAACCAAAAAGAAGTTCCCAGGGGACAGCTCTGCTTTTAACCCCTGTGTTCTCAGAAGCGTAACCAACACCCCAATGGCCAAATCAGGTGCCAATTTCAGAATCTGAGCACCCATTGGCCTCTGCCACTCCATTCCCAGAAAACCTATTTCCTGTCAAACCACCACACAGCGGCAAATACCAACCAGCCCTGCACATTGAAACTGCTGCCGCCGCCTTTACATCGCGTTTCGCCCCCGGTGTGCCAAGACTTGCCTGGCTGAGACGGTGCCTTCTTTGCAAACAGAGAAGTCATCTAGCGCCAGACTGTCCCCTCCGAAAAGAGTTTTGTAATTCTAGACGGGAAGGACAGTCAGAGCACTCGCCCACGGGAGTCCGAAAAAACTGGTCATTCAGCGCAGTGCCCCCCTGCGTGTCAACATAAATCAGAGTGGGCAAGTTCCATCAAACCGCAGGAGAGAGGAGGAGGAGAGCTCGCTGCCAGTCCCGCTCAAACCATCAGAGCGGGACGTGGCCATTCTTAACGCTACTAAACTTGACGATTTATCAACACTACGTCAAGTTCAAGTAGCGTGTTGGCAGCGTAAGCGCAAGACATAACTCTCCCTTACCTGCTCTATCTTCAGCATTTCCGGAGTCCCCTTCCGAACCCTCTTTCCCGAGTTTCCCCTATATCCCTGACCCTGAACCCATTCTTTTCCCCGAATCCTATGACCCTGGCCCGTTGCCCTCTCAGAACCCTGGAGATCCTCCCCCCATTCCTTAATGTTTAATTTAGGGCCCCCTCCCATTTTAAACTCTAATCCTTACTGTTATCTTTTACGGGACCCTTTCACCCGGGTCCTCTTTTGAATTCTCTTTCCCAAGTTTCCCCTACGTTCCCGACCCCGAAACCGTCCTTGCCCTCAAAACCTACCACCTTGACTCATTTTTCCCCTCAAGACCCTGGAACCACCCTCTTCTTCGAACCCTCTAACCTTAACCCGTTTTTCCTCCAGAACCCTAGAATCATCCCCTGTTCCCCAACATCCAATTCTGAGCCCCCCCCTCACCAGGGACTCCGACCTCTACTTCCTCCCTTTACTGAGCCCTTATACCTAGACCTTCCTTTCATTCCTGAACCCTCCCCCTAAAGCAGAACCACAGTTCAGTTTGTAACACTTGTGTTTGATAAGTTTTAAACCTTTCTTTCATGATACTTACTAGCCCAATGTTTATTGAGTTTCAAACTCTCTCTCTTCCACAATATCTGTTGTCTCAGTCCTGCTGAATTTAACTAACCATCAAAACAGAACTGTCTTCAACGTTTCAACCAGCTAGTCGCACCAGAAAGACACCTACTCACTTGTAACTGCCAAAGATCAACAATGCGCGAATTGAAAATTCGAACTTTCAAAAACTCCAACAACTGACCTGCGAAACTGGCTGGACCTCTTCAACTTCAAGACCAGACGGCCGATTGGGACCTTCTTTTTATCAGAGACTTTATCTTGTATTTATTCCTATTTAGTTGTTGAGTTTGCTTCTCCCCCCTTTCTCTTTCTTAGTTATTATAAAGTTTAATTCACTTCCCCCCCCGCTTTTTCCTTTTTATTTTTTTGTGTAAAAAAGGGGGAGATGTTGCAGTGCGTTTTTACATATTTTATGAATCTGTTGTGTTATGTTTAAGGATTGTTTTATGAGTTCTGTCATCTAGTTTTGTGGAGTTTTAATGGTTCTGCCATGGGCGTTGCCCCCCTGCAGTTTCTTGTCAATCTTCTGTTGCTATAGTTTTTCCCGCCCTTTTGTTACCAGTTTTATGTCAATCGTTCAAACCCCGCCTTGTTTTCCTAATTATCTCTGTTTCCCCTCCCCTGTTTCCCTGGGAACCCACCTGCCTGTCACCCCCTGTCCCCTCCTAGGGACCAGAAACTTCTACCCTGGACAGAGGGTGATTGGTGCAGGCGGGGCTGATCCCTCCCCTGTTTGTTCCCCATTGGTCCACACAGTATGTCACTTACCCCATGCTTTATCGAGATTGGCTTGTTGTAATTTGTACCTCCCTTTCTGTTAAGTTATATAAGTTCATGTGGGCTCTGCCTCTTCGGCAGTCCTCGGCAGCTCCCTGATAGGCGCTGCAGTTCCCTTTCTCCCTGTTCGTGCTTTCCCTTAATAAACCTCCCTTCTGCCGCGGACTGCTGCCTTCGCGTCATCACTCCACCACACGCAATAGCTGGCGCTCCCCTTGGATTGCTCTCGTCGGGGGGCCGGGCTTTCTGAGGCAGCCTCTCCCAGAGACGGAGAGGGCTCAGGACCCTTGTCTTCCCAACGACTGCTGGAGTGTGCGTTTCTCTAGCCGGGCTTTCCTCTTTCGTTGAGCAACTCCAGCAGGTTGTGTCATCACTGCGTGGCTGTGTAACATCACAGAGCAGGCTGTGACATCACAGAACAGATTCTGACATCACATGCTGGCTTTCTGACATCGCAGAGTCTTCTGTGACGTCACAATGCATCTGCATGACGTTCCAGGGTGACATCCCAGAGTTGGCTCTGTGATATCACAGGAGCTGTGCGACATCGCAAAAGGGGTGTGTGACATCACAGGGGCTGTGTGACATCACAGGGACTGTGTGACATCACAGAGGCTGTGTGAGGTCACTGGGGAGGTCACTCTGCCCCGGCCCCCCTCACAGTTCCCCCCAGAGCAGTCCAACCCTGATCATGCACAGCAGGGTCCCCTGTCCCCCCGGGTCCCCCCGCCCCCGGCCCCGCAGCCTCCCCCAGAGGATGTTCCACGAGATCGACCCAGAGCCTGACACGGGGACGGGGGGCCGGGGCCCTGGGGGTGGCACAGGGGGACAGGGACCCCCCGGCAGCGTCCCCGTGTCCCCCAGGGCCAGAGCCTGGGCCAGGGCTCCTTCACCCTGTTACGAACGAGGCCTTGAGAGCGCTGAAAAAATCCCCAGCAAGGGATCAGTAAAAACCAGATTTAATATTAAGGGACAGCAGCACAAAGTTCCTTGGCAAGAGTCACTCTGCTCCTGAGTGGACACTTCACGTACACCAAGGAAACAAAGCAACAACAAACCAAACAAAATCCAGGCAATCCAACCAGAAATGAACCGAGAACTGTCCCTGTGTGTGTGTGTGACACAAGGACATTGAGGGCAAGGATAAAAGGAATTTGGGCCAAAACCTTACAGAGCTCAAACTTAACAGGACTTAACTTACACCTTAACCTTAACTGAGACTTCAACTTCACAATTTAGGAAAGAGCAGCACTTAACAGGATGTAACCGAACTTATAACCTATGACTTTGCAATTTAACAGAGGAACAACATTTAACAGTATTGAACTCAGCTCATAACTTATATTGAACGTAACAACTTAGCAAAAGAACAACTTTTAGGAGCATTTAACTTCACTTAGACCTTGTGACTTAACCTCACTTACAGGCCTGACTGGCTCAGCTATCCAAGGCACTCAAACCCCTCAGAGAGCAGCATTTCTGCCACATTTCCCCAGCACAGGCACTCCTGTGTGCACACAGACACCAAGAGTCAGTGCAAGGCACCTGGGAGAAATTCCCCTGAGGGCAGGAAATGCTCCCTGTGGATCCTTGGCATCTCCCCAGCGGGTGAAGGGTTGAGCCTGGAGGAGTGGGGGGATCGGCCCAGGCTCCGTCGTTGTTGGGGATCCCCGAGTGCAGCAAACGGGAGAGTTCCCGGCTGGGAGAGGCCCCACTCAGAGGGAGTGGCTGGCCCAGGAGAGCTCCAAGGGCTCCTTTTGGAGCGCTGTTTGCAGGGCCCCAAGAGAGGGGCTTCAGTGCCAGCAATGGCTCATCCTGGCCGCACTTGGCACCAACAGCTTTCTTTGGCACTGTGAGAACAGGGATGTTGTGCCACTGAGGGAACAAAAACAGTTCCCAGAGCTGCTCCTACAGAAAGCAGGAGCTGGTTGGGCAGCAGCAGTGCCTGGAGCAGACAGTGTTTGTGATGAGCTGCAGAGGAGCTGAGCCCAGGGGCTGTTGGCCAAGGCCGAGCCCCAAGGAGCATTTCTCAGCTGGCAGGGTGGCCTGAGAAGGGGAGGGGGGAATGCAGCAGCACAGGGCCCATGGAACCAAGGGACCATTGTGACACTGTGGGGCCCTGTGAGACCAAGGGACCATTGTGACACTGTGGGGCCCTGTGACACCAAGGGACCATTGTGACACTGTGGGGCCTGGTGAGACCAAGGGACCATTGTGACACTGAGGGGCCCTGTGAGACCAAGGGACCATTGTGACACTGAGGGGCCCTGTGAGACCAAGGGACCATTGTGACACTGAGGGGCCCTGTGAGACCAAGGGACTATTGTCACACTTTGGGGCCTCATGGAATCATGGAGAGCACTGTGACATTGCTGGGCCCCATGGAACCAAGGGGACTGTACTGATGCTGTGTGGCTCAATGGAATGTAGGGATCATTGTGACACTGAGAGGCCCCATCAAACCAAGGGTCCACTGTGACACCAAGGGGCCTTATGTAATTGTGGAGACCATTATGACACTTTGGGGTGTCATGGGACCAAGGGACCATTGTGACACTGAGGGGCACCATGGAATTACAGAGACCATTGTGACACTCAGGGGACTCATGGAAACATGGAGACCATGGTGACACTGTGAGGTCCCCATGGAATAAGCAAAGCATTGTGACACTGTGTGGCCTCATGGAACCAGTGAGACCATTGTGACCTTGGGGGTGCCCACAGAACCAAGAGGACCATTGTGATACTGTGGGGCCTTGTGAAACCAGGAGGCCTTTGTGACACTGCAGGGCGGCATGGAACCAAAGATCCATTGTGGCATTATGTGGCCTGATATCATCAGTGGTCCATTGTGACAGTGGGCAACCAAAGGAGACCATTGTGACACTGCAGAGATGCATGGAATCAAGGGGCCACGGTGACATTGTTGAACCCCATTGAACCAAGGATTCATTGTGACACTGCAGGGCTGCATGGAACCTCCTAAAGCTGCAGGGTGACACAGAGGGGTCTCCTGTCATCAACGGTCCATTGTGACACTGAGGAGCCAAAGGAGACCATTGTGACAACACAAACCCCCAGGGTCCAAAGGTCCATTGTGACATTGCAGGGCTCATGGAACAGAGGAGTCACGTGACATTGTGGGGCCTGGGGAACCACGGAGACCATTGTGACACTGCAAGGCCTCATGGAATCATTGGGACCATTGTGACACTTTGGAGCCTTCTGGAACCAAGAGGCCATTGTAACACTTAGGGACCCCATGGAAACAAGGCAACATTATGGCGCTGTGGGGCCTCATGGAACCAAGACACCATTGTGACACTTCAGGACCCCATAAAAGCAAGGGAACACAGAACAGGTCTGTCTGGTTTGGCCTCCCAGAGGCCACCTGACTGGTGCAGCTGACCTTGGCATGTTGAGGGTCTCTTCCTCATCTGCTGCTGAAACACTGGGGCCCAATGCTTTCTTTCCTAAGGAAAAGAACTGTCCTTCTCATCCAGGCGCCCATGACCAGAATTGGGATTTCACCTCCAACATTCCCTGTTGTGACAGACTGGAGGAGATTGTTAGCTCAAAACATTTCATGTGTGGGGGAGGAAGGGGCAGTTCCAGCCCTGCCCTGCCCTGGAACCCCAGCCCTGCCCTGCCCTGGCACCCCAATCCCCCCAGAGCCTCTATCCCAGCCCAGCAGTGGCTGCCAGTCCCTGGCACAGCACAGGCAATGCTCCACAGCCACCTCTGCAGCCCCCAGCCCAGCTCCTGAGGGACCAAATGAGCCCAAATCCCACCTGGGGGAAGGGCCCAGGGAGACCAAGGGGTATTTAAGGCTGACCACAAGGCAAGCACATATCTTGACCCTACCTCCTCTTGGAATTTCCATTGGGACAGTGCTGGAATCCAGGAGTTGGTAGCTCTGTGTGTGCTTCTTTGTATCACTTTTGTCTTTCTCTCTCTCTCGCTGTTACTTACTCTATTTTTGTCCTCTTGCACATTTTGACTAACTTAAAATTGAAGGAGCTAAGAGTTTGTGAAGTTGAATGGGCTGAGTTAAGGCTTTGAGTAGTGTTTTTCTGTTGATTGAATGTCAAATTTAACCCTTTGCCAAAGTTTCTCTGATTCTCTAATGTTGCCAGTATAGGCTGTTCTGTTGTTTTGAGCTCCTGATAATCTCTTGTTGGCATTTCTCCAGTGAGTCCAACCAGAGGACACAAAAAATTATAATTCCTTTTAAATGTCTCCTTGGGAGAGTTGTTTGGGAGATGGCAGTCAGGGCTTGTGTGTCCTGCTTGGCACAGCCCAGGCAGGGCTTTCCCAGCCACATCCCACACTCCATTGCCCAGCTGGAGCCGCTGGTGCCTCTGAGTTGTGCTGCCCCAGCCCCAGGGACGCTCTCCTTGTCTGCCCATTCCCCCACGGTCTCTGGGCAGGGATGGCCTCAGTGGGGGCTGCTGACATCCTCAGCACCTTGGAGGCTGCTGCTGAATTTTCCTGCTCCAGAGGCTTCTTCAGCCTTCAGCTCTTCAGTGCAGGAATTCAGTGTCCCAGGGCTCATTAACATTCAGAACACCTTAACAAGCCAAGCCTCTGGGGATAATTTTATTTAAGTGTTCAAATCTTTTGTGGTTAATGAGACAGATTTCAGAAGTGTACTCAAAATGAATAGATTCTATTTAAAAAGACAGTGAGAAAAGATTTTTTAGGTCCTGTTTAGGCTTTTTTCCTGTTAATTCATTGATATGTGCAATCTCCAATTGACACTGAATCCAAGTACTTCTCCAGAGGCTTGTTCAGCCTTCAGCTCTTCAGTTCAGGAATTCAGTGTCCCAGGGCTTCATTAACATTCAGAACACCTCAACAAGCCAAGCCTCTGGGAATCATTTGATTTCAGTTTCCAAACGTCGTGTGGTTAATAAGAGAGATTTCAGAAGCGCATACAACTGAATATGTTCTTTTTAAAAAGACAGTGAGAAAAGAATTTTTACGTCCTGTTTAGGTTTTTTTTCCTCTGTTAATTGCGATCTATAATTGACATTGAATCCAAGTGCCTCCTCATGCAGTTTGAATAGATAGGAAAATCAAGACACTTCATGGCTGACAATCAATCAGACTCTGTCCCTACCCCCAGCCCACCATTTCCCCCATCCAAGGCCTGGCACTCAGAGCAGCCTTGTGCAAATCTGAGCTCCCTCCAGCCCAGGCTGCACCTGCAGCTTTCAGCTCCTTGGCTCCAGCTCCCACCTGCTTTCCTTGCAGAAGGAGCTGCCTGAGACACAGAGGGATGTTCATTTCTTGTCAGCCAACAAAGCCAAGGGAAGGCACAGCTCCATCAAATGCAAAAGTCATTCTTCTCCCGGGCTCTGCCCTGCACTTTATCCCCACAGCCTGTCCTGCTTCCTTCATCCCTCCTTTGCCAGGGACTTTCTGGGACAAGGGAGCTCTGCTCTGGCTATGGAGGGAGGTCTGAGTGCAGCCACTGGAGTGGGAACCACAACTCATCAGGTTTGTGTCCTTTGGGAGTCAGGGACTAGTGAGACTCAGTGGCACAGAAATGTTTCTCTTTATTGCACACATAAAATATGTGAAAATGATAAAATTTGATAAACATTAAAGTACTTCCCTCAGCTCCTTGTGATATCCCAGCAACATCTGACATGTCCACCACCCACAGGGATTGCCATTCAGAAAGGATTTTAGGCTAAGACTTAAGAAGAAGTGATAGAAAACATAAAAATACAACAAAGATGCTGAGTAAGGAGTTATTTAAACTCCTGAAAGATTTGGAAACTTCCTGAAGCTCAAAGCATGAAGCCAGTCAAGGGAGACACATTGGAATGACCAGAGAAAAGCAGCAGGAGGAAATCTGGGAGCAAAAGGAAGGACATAGATCCAGCTGCTCTAAATGAAGACATGTCCTTAGACATGGCCATTTAAACAGGAGAGCTGGAAACACCTGAAGGAAGAGGGCCATGAAATATTTGACTGAATGTTGGTGGCAAAGGTAGAGGGGAAGATCAGTATTTCTTCTCCTGCCATCAATACAAGAATCCAGCAGATCCAGGAAATTCCTGTTCCTGGTCGAAAATCGGTGCCAATCCTTAAAAGTACTCAAGTGACCCAGATAATAAAGATTCGCTTGTATATTATGAAACTAACAGGTATTAAAACCTGCACACCTTTCCAGGCAGACATCAGTTGTGTGCCCATGAACAGGCAGTGCCACTTGTGCCCTGAGGTGCCCAGCTGGGATTGGATCTCTCCGAGAGCACCTGAGGGGAGAGCAGAGCACCTTGCAAGCTGCAGGTCCCTGACAGCCCCGCAGGGCTCCTGTCCCATCAACATCTGCTCTGCTCCAGCCTGAAACAGGGCCCAGCATGGTGCCGGGATCATCAGAGAGCTGAGGTGTGTGCTGGAATTCAATGCCCTCCCCCATCCCGCAGCAGCCCTGCATTTCCCTGCTGCAGCCTTGGTCTCCTGCCCAGCCACGGAGGCTCTTTGGGCTCTGGAGTGTTGCTGCAGCCCCCAAGGGCAGCTGAGCTCTGCCTTTGGCACAGTCAGGCCTGGCCAGCGCAGGCCATGCTCAGCAATTGCTTGTGTGTGCCCGGCCTTGCTGTCAGCCCCGGCAGCGGCTGCGTGGCCCCTTTGTGGCCCTGTGCTGGCCCAGCCATGGTGGCCCAGCCCCTGTGCAGGCCCAGCCCAGGCCAGGAGCATTGCGGCTGGGAACGGCCCCTGTGCCGCGGTGCCCACAGCAGCCTCGGGGCTCTGTGCCCCATGGCCTCCCTGCTGGGCAGCCTCTGCCAGCTCCTGCAGAGCCCCTGGCACCTGTGGGGCTGCACAGACAGCCCTGCCCCGGGCTCTGCCGGCCTCTGGGCCAGCAGAGAGGCAGCCAGGCTGGCCATGGCCGGGGAACAGGCCCTGAGCCCCGCAGGAGGATGGAGCTGGGCCACAGCCAAACTCAGCCCAGGCCAGAGCTGGGCTCAGCAGCCAGGGCTGCCAAGGGCTGGGCACAGAGCCTGGCGCTGACAAATGTCCTGGGCCCCCTCCCTGCTCTGTCCATGCCACCAAGGGCACAGAGCAGCCTCCTCTCTGGGCCACTTGCCTGTTTTCAATGCCTTGCACAGGTGCTGGCCCTGCCCCACAAGGCCTGGCCTGAGTGCTGCCCCT
This sequence comes from Diglossa brunneiventris, assembly GCA_019023105.1. Classification (NCBI taxonomy): domain Eukaryota; kingdom Metazoa; phylum Chordata; class Aves; order Passeriformes; family Thraupidae; genus Diglossa; species Diglossa brunneiventris. The sequence goes on from JAFCGX010000181.1 coordinate 9,745, forward strand.
GCACGCTCAGCCAGGCTGAGATGGACACTGATGGTTTCTGGGCCAGGCTCTCGGAGCCCGGCCCAGCTCCCTGCAAGCTCTGCCAGCTGCCCTGAGCTCTGGGCAGCACCAAGGGCCTCTCCCCAGCCCAGCCCAGCCGGCTCTGGCCCCACAGCTCTGCTCAGGCCAGGCTGCTCTGGGCACTGCCCCACGGCCTCAGCCCCTGGCAAGGGCACAGCAGCAGCTGCAGCTGCCGCAGGACTCAGCCCCAGCCATGGGGGAAGGGGCTTGGCCAAGGCCAAAGGAGCTCCCTGGCTGCCCTGCTCCCCTCGGGCTGAGGTGCTGAGAGCTCTGCAGCCCCTGCTGCCATCCCATCTGCCCAGGGCAGCACAAGAGCCCCGGCCTTGGGGCCCTCAAGAGCTGCTCCTGCTCCAGGCCCAGGGCCCATGCCAAAGCTGGGGCAGCCACAAAGCTGTGCCCATTTCTGTTCATTGCTGCTCTGATGGGGATGGGGATGCTCAGCCACTTGGAGGTTGCTTTTGAATTTTACTCCTCCAGAGGTAGTAAAATTCTTTCTTGAGCTCTTTGGTTCAGGAATTCAGTGAGGAAAGCTCAGAAACATTTGTTCAAAACACCCAAAACAAGAAAAGCCCCATGGAATCCTTTTAATTTTCAATTCTTCTGTTGTTAATTAGACTAATTTCAGAAGTTTATTCAAAGTGAATACAGTATATTGAAAACAATGCAGAGATAACTGTTTGGTCCAATTATCTTTTCCTTAGTGATATCAGCAATGTCCAATTGATATTGACCCCCAGGACCTTCTAATTCAGTTAGAATAGATATAAAAACCAAGACCCTTCATGGCTGACAATCAATCCGACTTTGTCCCCACCCCCTCCCCACCATTTCTCCCATCCAACCCCTGGCACTCCTATGGATCAGGAATGGTGTGGCCAGCAGGAGCAGGGCAGTGATTCTTCCCCTGTGCTCAGCACTGGTTGGGCAGCACCTCGAGTGCTGTGTCCAGTTCTGGGCCCCCCAATTTAGGAAGGACATGGAGGGGCTGGAGTGTGTCCAGAGAAGGGCAACAAGGCTGGGGAGGGGTCTGGAGCACGAGTCCTGTGAGGAGTGTCTGAGGGAGCGGTGGTTGTTTATCCTGGAGAAGAGGAGGCTCAGGAGAGCCCTCATCACTCTCTACAACTCCCTGACAGGAGGGAGCAGCCAGGTCGGGGTCCGGCTCTTTTCCCAGGGAACAGGGACAGGACAAGAGGACAAAGCTCTAAGTGGCACCAGGGGACATTTAGGCTGGACATTAGGAAATATTCTCCACACAAAGGGTGATTGGGCATTGGAATGAGCTGCCCAGGGAGGTGGGTGAGTCACCATCCCTGGAGGTGTTTAATGAAAGACTGGATGTGGCACTCAGTGCCATGGTCTGGGTGACAAGGTGGTGTTGGGTCCCAGGTTGGACTTGATGCTCTCCAAGGTCTTTTGCAGCCTGGTTGATTCTCTGATGATTGTGACCCTGCAGGGCCCTGGGGAAGCAAGGGGCCATTGTGACACTGTGGGGCCTGGTGGCACTAAGAGGATCATGGTGACACTGTGTACGACATGGCAGCACAGAGCCAAGGGGCCACTGTGACACTGTGGGGCTGAATGGAAGCAAGGAGTCCATGGTGACAGTCTGGGTCCTGCTGGAACCACAGAGGCCACTGTGACCCTGCAGGGCCTTGTGGAACCAAGGGGCCATTGTGCCACTGCAGAACCAAGGAGACCCTTGGGAGAGCCTGGGGGGACAATGGAATCAAGAGGCCATTGCTCCATTGCAAGGACTCTGGGAACTGAGGGAACAATTGTGACACTGTGGTGCCCCATGGAACCAAGGGTCCCTGGTGACACTGCAGCATCTTGTGTCACCAGGGCCCCATTGTGACACTGCAGCACCAAGGAATTCATTGTGGCACTCTGAGGCCTCATGGAGCCAAGAGGCCACTGTGACCCTGCAGGGCCCTGTGGAATCATGCAGAGCATTGTGACAGAGCAGGACCTGGTGTCATGATGGGGCCATTGTGACACTGCAGGGCCCCATGGAACCAAGGGGCCAGGGCTGCTCCTCAGGGACTCCTGGAATGAAGGAAACATCTTTGACACCGTGGTGGCCCTTGGGAGCAAGAGGCCATTGTGACACTGTGGAACCAAGGAGAGCATTGCTGCCCTGCCAGACCTCATGGAACCAAGGATCCATTGTGACACTGCAGGGCCTTGGGGGACCAACAATCCATTGTGACACTGCAGGGCCCAAGGATCCAAGGGACTTTGTGACACCAAGGGGTCCCATGGAACCAAAGGGACATTGTGACCCTGGGAGGCCTCATGGAATCAGGGAGACCATTGGGACACTCTGGGGCCTCATGGAACCGTGGTGATACCAAGTTGTCTGGGAGTGTTGACCTGTTAGAGAGTAGGAGGGCTCTGCACAGGGCCCTGGACAGGCTGGATCCAGGGCCCAAATCCAACAAGGTGAGGTTGAACAAGTCCAAGTGCCGGGTCCTGCACTTTGGCCACAACAACCCCTGCAGCACTACAGGCTGGGGACAGAGTGGCTGGAGAGCAGCCAGGCAGAAAGGGACCTGCAGGGACTGATGGACAGCAGGCTGGACATGAGCCAGCAGTGTGCCCAGGTGGGCAAGAAGGCCAATGGCTCCTGGCCTGGATCAGGAATGGTGTGGCCAGCAGGAACAGGGCAGAAATGGGCTGTTTGAAGGGGATGGAACAGGGGTGGGCAAAAAAAAGAAATTTGTAACAGGAAGAGTAAAGAAAGCAAAGGTGAAGCAAAGGAAATGCTCAGGGCAGTTTGGGGGTGGCTGCCAGGCAGCCCTGGCTCTGAGCAACAGCGTCTGCAGTGGCACAGGAAACTCCCAGCTGATGGGAACAAACTTTCTGGCTGACTGCAGAGGCCAGGACAAAGCTGAGTGGTTTCCCTGGTGTCCCCCAGCCCTTGCTGGCCCCAGGGGCTGATGGCAGTTGTGCTCCCTCAGGTTCATGTCCCCACAGCAACAGCATGGGGGTGCTCCCCCTGCTCTGTGCAATGCAAACAGGGGCTGCTGAGCCAGTGCTGCCGTGTCTGTGCCTGCAAGGATGGGGCACCTGTGTGAGCTGGGGAGAGGCCAGGGCTGCAGAGGGGGGATGTTGTTGGCAGCTCCATCAGGACACTCTGGGACGCTGCCCTGGGCTGTGCAGCGCACTGGGGATGGATCAGCCCCTGCTCTGCTGCTCCTTCCCGTCTGCCCCAGGGCCCTTGCAGAGCCCCAGCCATGCTGTTTGCCCCCAGCCTGCCCACGGCCAGCCTGGGGCTGCTCACGGGGGTTTCTGTGCTGAGCATTGGCCTGGCCGTGTTCTTGAGAGAGCCTGGGCAAGGAGCCAGGAGCCCCCAGGCCCTGGCCTGAGGCGTCAGCGCTGCCCCAGCAGTGCCCATGGCCTGTCCCTGCTGCAGCCCCGGCACTGCCACCCCCAGGGCTGTGCCCGGCCCCGAGAGCACTCAGGCCCTGCAGCAACACCAGGGCCACCAGGGCAGCGGGGCAGGGCCACGGCAGCAGCACTGGCAACACCAAGTGCTGCTGCTGCTGCTGGGCACAGCTGCTGGGCCAGCACTGATCTGCCCCCAGCTCTGCACACAGACATTGCTGCTGCAGCTCCAGAGAAGGCAACAAAAGGGCATCTCTGCAGAAAACTCTGCTGGGAGATCCTTTATTTTGTTTAAAACCACCGACAGCACAGCCCCTCACTGACACAGTCTGTGGTCATAGGGAACGTGGAGAGAAACAAAATGAGAAACGGCACAGACAGCGACATTTATTTGTGGACAACATGAAAAAACGTAAAAAAAGCGAAAAGAACCTCCAAAATTAAGCCAACAACAATAATCAAAAATTAGTTTTATTACAAGTGATTTAACAAAATAGGCCAGCAGTTTAATGTTTCTGAAACCATCCAGTCATCAATCTCCTCACTGCAGCCTTGAGCTCCTGGTTCCTCAGGCTGTAGATGAGGGGGTTCAGGGTTTGAGGCACCACCGAGTACAGAACTGACAGGGCCAGATCCAGGGATGGGGAGGACATGGAGGGGGGCTTCAGATAAGCAAACATGACAGTGCTGATGAACAGGGAGACCACAGCCAGGTGAGGGAGGCAGGTGGAAAAGGCTTTGTGCCGTCCCTGCTCAGAGGGGATCCTCAGCACGGCCCTGAAGATCTGCACATAGGAGAAAACAATGAACACAAAACAGCCAAATGATAAACTACCAGTAACTACAAGCAGCCCAACTTGCCTAAAGTAGGATTTGGAGCAGGAGAGCTTGAGGATCTGGGGTACCTCACAGAAGACTGGCCCAGGGCATTGCCATGGCACAGGGGTAGGGAAAATGTATTGGCTGTGTGCATGAGAGCATTGAGAAAGGCACTGGCCCAGGCAGCTGCTGCCATGTGGGCACAAGCTCTGCTGCCCAGGAGGGTCCCGTAGTGCAGGGGTTTGCAGATGGACACGTAGCGGTCGTAGCACATGATGGTCAGGAGGGAATACTCTGCTGAGATGAAAAAGACAAAAAAAAAGACCTGTGCAGCACATCCAGTGTAGGAGATGTCCCCTGGTGTCCCAGAGGGAATTGTGCATGGCTTTGGGGACAGTGGTGCAGATGCAGCCCAGGTCGCTGAGGGCAAGGTTGAGCAGGAAGAAGAACATGGGCGTGTGCAGGTGCTGGCCGCAGGCTACGGCGCTGATGATGAGGCCGTTGCCCAGGAGGGCAGCCAGGGAGATGCCCAGCAAGAGGCAGAAGTGCAGGAGCTGCAGCTGCCGCGTGTCTGCCAATGCCAGCAGCAGGAAGTGCCTGATGGAGCTGCTGTTGGACATTTGCTGTGCCTTGGCATGGGGATCTGTAAGAAAAGTAATCATGGAAGAGTTGGGTTTGGACAGGACTTGAAATATCCCAGCACAGCCTGGGGACACTTTCCCCCCACTGCCAGCCCAGGGCTCTGCTGCCTGGAGCTGTCCCTGCCAGCAGCTGCTTCCCTGTGCCCAGGGCTGGGCCCTGCCAGTGCTGCCAGAGCCCAGCCCAGCCCTGGGGGCTCAGCTCTGCCCTGCAGACCCCTCCCAGCCCTGGCACTGCCCAGGGGCAGCTCTGGCTCTGCAGGCTCTGATGGCAACGTCAGAGCAACCGTGAGGAGGCTGGAAAAGCAACACTGATGCTGCCTGTGAGGGGCCCTGTGCTGATTTCTGTCACTGCCTGGTTTATTAACATGGGAGAGGAATTTTTCCCTAAACGTGAACTGAGAGATGAATATCAGTTGGCAATTTCCTATCCAGGCAATCCAGAGCAGTAGATTTAAAAATCAAGATTTCTCCTTTTATGCAGCCCCTGCCTTGCTGTGCTCCCTGTATAATCTACTTGGAAATGTTCTGCAGCTAAATGCCATGCTGGGAACAGTCCTGAACAATGCAGCACCCTCACCACACAAGGAGAACACTTCCAAGCCACACCAGCTGTCTACCCCCACCCAGACCTTGTCCCCAGTGCTGGATCAGCTGCCAGGGCTGGCTGAGAGCTGTCCCTGGCAGGCAGCAGAGTCCCTGCCCCAGCACAGCGCCCTGGGCTGCAGGACCCTGCTCTGCAGGACAGCCCAGGGCACCCCTGGCTGCTCTGCACAAGAGACAATCAGAGAATGTACTCACAGGGTCTGTAGGCATTGGCATGTTCCAGCTTTAGGAGATGGCTCCAGGAGCTGCAGCTGCATTGTCCTGCAGCCAGAGGTTCCTGTGCCAAGGGCTGGCAGTGATTGTGCCCCAGGCACTTCTCAGCACCTTCCCAGCCCTGACTGATTGAAGCTCTCTGTGCCTCTGTGCTGTGCTCAGGGTGGCTGCAGGCAGTGCCCCAGCCCTGCTGGGCTGGAGAAAAGCTGCTCATCAAGAGAAATGTGCTTTTGAAGCTTTGCTTGGTTACCAGGAGCTGCCTCTGTGCCAGGAGCCCAGCCCAGCTCAGCAGCACAGACACAGCACAAGGACTTTAATGAGCCTCTGGGGCTTTGTGCTCAGGCACTGAACATCAGTCCCTGAGAGGGAAATGAAGAAACCTCTCCAGAACTCCAAGGCAGAATCCAGCTCCAAAGTTTCTTGGACTTTTAATGGGTCCCACTGAGGGACACAACTGAGAAAGTGTCCCCAGGCAGAGCAGAGAGCTGGAGGCAGTGATGATAGGTGGGGACAAAGAGAAGCCAGGTCTTGGTGCCCTGGGGCACAGCAGGGTCTGTGCCACCAAGGGCTGGGAGGAGACACCTTGTCCTGAGGCCCTGGGGCCTCCTGGCACAGCCCCAGCCAGGCTGGGCACTGTCAGCCCCCTTGTCCTGCCCTCAGCATCCCCCCCTAGCCCACATCCCAGTGGCCTCAAGGATCTGCTGGAAGGAGTCCCTGGGGAGCCTTGCTCAGCAATGGCCCTGGGGGCTCCTTCATGCTCCCTGCAGGGACTGCAGGTTTTTCAAAGGACTTTGGGTTTGGCTTTTGCCTTGGAGTCTCTGAGAGGTTTGTGCAATCATGGCCTCCAATTATCTGCTGTAATTAGTCCCTGGAGAGGCTTTGTCAGTAACAACACTCAGAGGGGCTCATTAATACTAAGGGGTACTTCACTTTTTAAGCTACTTGGTGTTTCCCTTTTGATACAGACTCTGTGAGAGGTTTGTGCAATCATGGCCCCAATTATCTGCTTTAATGAGTCCCTTGAGAGCTTTGTACTGACACTCAATGGGGCTCATTAATGCTTTGAAATACTCAACATTTTTAAGGTGCTTTATGGGTTTAAGAATGCTTTTAGGTACTTTTAAGGTTCTTCCTTTCCACACTGAGTCTCTGAGAGGTTTTTGTGCCATCCTGGCCTCCAATTCTCTCCTCCAAGGAGTCCATGAGGAGCCTGTGTTGGCTATCTTCCCCCTTTCTGTTTTATAACAAAGATGGAACTGAAAGAATTTTGTAAGATATTCTAAACACATCCAAACGAACGTGGGACAATTAACAATGCAACAACAATCACAACGAGAATTAATAGCCCTGTTTTATCTAGATATCATCCAACCCTTTAGTCCCTTGTCTTGGAAGAGTTTATTGAACCAGTCTTTGTTTTCTACTTGAAGCTTCTTGAACCCTTCTTTCAGGACCTGATTGCTCTTGTGGATTGACTCGCTGTGGCTGGAGAGGTTCATGCAGCACATGCCCTCAGAGTCTGCACAGCCATGCCCATGTGCCCAGAGTAAAAACTCTATCGCTGTTTTGCAGGGTGGCATGTCTGATGGTCTCTATGTCTGAGAGCAGGCCACTCAATGGGAGGGAGGTAGCATTGGTTTGCTTACTTAACAGGCACCCAAGATGGTCTAATTGTCCTAAAGCTTTAGCTGCAGCCACCCAAGGTAGTCCAAACTGGGGGTGCTACCATCCGATACCTGGATTAAAGCTTGCAAAGCCATCTCTTTTTTATCATCCAGTACTTCTCTGGGGATACCTGCAGCTTGATCATCTGGTAGGCTGTGTTGTCCTTCTCCAGCTAGATGGTTGATTGTCAATTCTGCCCTTGCCTCATTATTAACATCGTCTGCTATTAATTGATTTAGTAAAGACTTCCATCCCCCTTCCCGCAGGGTGTATTCTGTAGGTGACAACAACCTGGTCATAATATATTTTAAATCATACGGGGTTAAGAAATGTGCTGTAAACATGGCCCTCATTAGGCCATTAAAACAAGGTAAGTCCTTCCTATGGTCTTTAGCTGCCCTACACAGATCCTTGATTTCCCCATAAACCAGTGGCTGATACCTGGGATTCTGCCCCCTTCTTTCATGACATACGGGAGCAATGAGGAATTTCGAGACTATTTGCCTGTCTTCTTCCTTTCCCAGGGATCTTGTGGGGTTGACGGGTGAGGTGGCTCTGAGGAGTCCAAACTGTCTTCTGGGGAGGAAGAAGAACTTGGAGCAGAAACACTCAGATTAGAAATAGTGTGACAGATGGTATCTTTGTCCATGGGGGTTATATTGTTGCCAGAGGGTGAGGCAGAGGGCACTGCCATTTTGTCAGGTGTTGGGGAGGAAGGGCCTTGATTTAGGATGGCAGACTTGCGGGGTGGAGTTCTGGAGGCATAGCCCAGGATGAAGGTGGAATGATTGACAGTGGGGCATGACCCGCAGTTGTGGGGGTGGAGTCTGGAGGTTCGTTCGGGGAGGAAGAGAAGGTTGTGGTAGCAGGAAGTGGAGGAGCCAAGTAGGAGGGAGGATGGTCAGGCTCCTGAGCCACATTCAGGCTCCTTCCATCTTGAGTCTCCAGGGCATGATGCTCCAAGACTGCGTGGCCATTGCCATCTTGAACCATCATGGAAGGTCTGAGAAAGGCAGGTTTGAGGGGAGGTCCTGAGTTACGATTGAGTTTTCAACACACTGCTTGCTGGTCAAGGGTGGTGTGGAAGATGGGGAGCATGCAGGGTGCAGTGGGGTCCCTTTTGATTGAAAGGTTGTACAATTTTTAACTCCCACTTAGTCCCAAACTTCATTGGTATGGATTTTGTCAGCAGAGGCATCTGGAAATTTTTTAATGACCCATCTCATGATTGATTTTAATTCCTTCTTTGAAAATATTTTGTCATGATCCATGGGAATGAAAGCATCCATATATGCTCCTTTCTACTTTGGACATCTGGCTGCCCATTTTTCTCTTTCTCTGCCTTAGGTTGAACAGACACCAGAACACACCAAATCAATAATGGGACTTGGGTTCATACTGTAAAAACACAGTGGCAAAATAGGCAGTAATCTGCTTTTCCCCAAACCCACCAGCAATCCTATGCAGGTTAAACCGTCGTCCCTGCAGATCCTGGCCAAGGTCCCTTGAAGTCAACGATGAATCCACCGGGCTTGGCACAATCCAAAATCCCGGGGAGCGCTGGCCTATCCATCAGCTAACCCGAGCTGATGTGACTGACACAGGGAGCCCTGAATGTCAGGGTCCCTGTTCGGGCGCCAAAGGTCACAATGTGGGTGGCTGCAACAAACCTCTCTGGTTCCCTGACTTCAGGGCAAGGGGGGCAAAAATGAAAAGGAGAGGGTTCGATGGAGTTGCCCAAAAAGAACTTTAATAATAAGGTGAAAAAAACAAAACATTGAAAGTTGAGCACAGTACGAGGGGCAGGATCCTAAGACCTGAGACAAAGGAGAAGCAACAACATGTACACTTGGGGCTAGAAAACTAGAACAATAACCATATAAAAGAAACAAGTATCCAATGAACCAATAAGGGAGTAGAACTTGGACAACTTAGCATAACAACACTAAAGGCTTATGGGGGCACACTCAAACTCACCCCGAGTTAAACAAATGATTCCCAGGGCTTGAAACTCATGCCCAATTCTTTCGGAGTAAAACCTGGCTGACTCTGAGTTACAGCTGGGCTAACTCTCAAACCGCTGCATTGCACTGGCCCCTTGGGACCATGCGGCCCAACAGAGACACAATGATGTCCTTGGTTCCACGAGGCTCCACAGTGTCACAATGGTCCCTTGGATCCATGGTGCTCTGCAGTGTCACAATGGCCCCTTCATTTCACAAGGCCACAAAGTGTCACACTGGTCTCCACAGGAAGGAAACCACAGAGCCCCCATGTTTCAGGAGCTGATGAACGGCAGCCACCAGAGGCCAAGGCAAGCCTGACCTGTCTGTCCTGGGAGGTTTGCTTGGAGCAACCCTTGGATATTTGAAATTATGAATGTGGAATCCTAATTTCAGACATTTGTGCCTGGAGAAGGATGATTTCTTCCATACAAAGAAAAGCACAGAGCCCTTTCCAGTGTTTGGAAAACAGGTGAGTTCTGGCACTCAGGAGTTAAAACCAGCAGGCCTGTCTGTCCTGGCAGCTTTTGTCTGGCATCAATCCTTGGATACACAGAAATTTGGAGGTGGAATCCTAATTTTGGCCATGGATGCCTGGAAAAAATGGACAGTTCTTTTCCATACAAAGAAAAGCCCAGATCCCCAGTGTTTCAGGGGCAGATGGGAGTGGCCTTCCACATTCCAAGGTCAGCCAGACCTGTCAGATGACCCCTGGGAGGCCAAGGCAGCCACACCTGTTTCATGTTCCCATGCTTTCACAGGGCCCTGCAGTGTCACAATGGCTCCTTGTTTCCATGGTGCTCTCTGGTGTCATAATGGCTTCTTGGCTACACAAGTCTTTAAAGATCCTTATGGTCTCCATGGTTCCGCAAGGCCCCACAGTGCCCTAATGGTCTTTGGGTTCCATGAAGCCCTCTGTGTCACCATGGCCCCTTGGTTCCATTGGGGCCCAGTAGTGCAACAATGATCCCCTTGTTTCCACAACTTCCCATAGTGTCACAATGGCCCCCGTGCTTCCATGAGGCCCTGAAGGGTCACAATGGCCCTTTGGTTCCATGGGGCCCCACAGTGTCACAATGGTCTCTTTGATTCCATGGGGCCTTGCATTGCCACAATGCTCTCCACGGATCCACCGTGCCCTGCAGCATCACAACAGCCCTTTGGCTCCACGAGGCCCTGAAATGCAGCAATGGCCTCTTGGTTCCACAAAACCCCGCTGCTTCACACTGGCCCCTTGGGAGCATGTTGCCCAACAGAGCCACAAAGATGTCCTGGGTTCCATGAGGCCCCACAGTGTCACAATGATCCCTTGGATCCATGGTACTCTGCAGTGTCACAATGTCCCTTGCCTTTCACAACGCTCAAAAAAGTCACAATGGTCTCCATGGTTCCTCAAGACCCCACAATGTCACAATGGCCCCTTGGATCCATGGTACGCACAGTGTCACAATGATCCCCTTGGTTCTACAAGTTCCTACAGTGTAGCAATGCCTTTTGGCTCCACAACATCCCGCAGTGTCAAAGTGGTCTCCATAGGAAGGAAACAACCGAGCCCCGGGGCAGATGAGAGGCAGTCACCAGAGGCCGAGGCTAGCCAGACTTGACTATTGGCAGATTTTATTTGGGAGAAAACCCTGGATGTAGGGAATTTTAGTGGTGGAATCCTAATTTCAGCCATGGTGTCTTAGACAAGAAAGACAGTTCTTTCCCATAGGAATAAAAGCACAGACCCCCAGTGCTTCACAGTCAGATGAGAAGTAGCCCTTGACATGTCACATTCAGTGGGACCTGTCAGACAGCCCCGAGGAGTCCAAACCAGGCAGACCTGTTCCATGTTCCCTTGATTTCATGGGTCCCAACACTGTCACAATGGTTTTCCTTGATTCCATGAGGTCTGGCAATGTCACAATGGCTTCTTGGTTTTATGAGGCCCCGCACTGTCAGAGTATTCTCCTTGATTCCATGAGGTCTGGCAATGTCACAATGGCTTCCTTGTTTCATGAGCCCTAACAGAGTCACAAGAGTCCCTTGGCTCCATGCAGACCTGCTGTGTCACAATGGCCCCTTGTTTCTATGGAGCCCAATGTTTGATCATTGAGCCTTGCTTCTATAGGGCCCCTGAGTTGCACAACGGTTTCCTTGATTCCATGAGGTTCTGTAGTGTCACCGTGGTCGCTGTCAGAGGCTGGATGAGATCCATGTCCCGAGACACCTTGGGATGCTCGGAATGCCCGTGTGGGGCCAGGGCCGGGTCAGGCCTTGGTTTGTGGTGGGACAGAGCCCCGCCCCAGCCCTGGCCTGGCAGAGCTGTCAATCACACAGCAGGGGTGATGTTAACCCAGCTCTGATTGGCCCAGCTGTTAATCAATCAATCACACACCAGCAGCTGGTGCTACCCAGGCTCTGATTGGACAAGCAACTGGCAGTCCCACCCCAGGGGCGGGCCCATGAAGGCCCAGGGGGTTAAAAGCCGGAGCACGAGGCCAGCCCATGGTCTGGATCCTGCCTACTTGTGGGGTTTCTCTTGTGGCAATGCTGGAAACTGAGTAGTAGTACCCATGTGACTGTCTTTCTATAGATCTTCTGTCTTTCTGTTGCTCTCTATTTTTTCTCCTTCTGATCCTGCTTATCTTTTAATCCTACTTACCTGGAACATTTTTGGGTAACTTCACATGTTAAGGGTTAAAGGATTTTAGGTTAGATGTCTGGGCATCCAGGGAACAGGGAATATTTCTCTGTCTGCTCTGAGGGGTCCTGACCCCAGAAAATCAGTGTCTTTCACCTTTGCCCATGGAGGGGACTTGCAAGACTTTGAGACAGATTAGAATTTACCGAAGTGTGAAATAGATTAGAGGGTCATATACTGTATCCCTTGGGTGAGAAATTTAGGTTTTGGGATTTTTAGTATGGTGTAGATAGGAAGCAAGATGGAGGAATTTGAGTGTAGTCCCAGTCTTCTTCTTCATCTTCTCCATTTTCTGCAGTGCTGGTGGCACAGGGTGGTTTCTTAAGGAAAGCACATTGCTGAAATTATGTGGACTGTCAAGGGATGAGTTATTGGTAGATAAGTAGAAATAATGTACATTTTAAGAGTTAATTGGATGAGACAACTTTAAAAGACCTTGAAACCGTACATTTTAGAGCCATTTTGAGGTGTTTTTCCAGTGTACTGAGCCTGGTGTGCACAGCATGCACAACTTTAGAAAAGATAACAAGAAACTAGAAGCTGAAGACTGAAAAAGTCCTGTACATCTTCTTTTTACCTGGCACAGAACTGCTACAGGAGGGTTTCCCCTATCCACAGAGCCCCCAGAAAGGCCCAACATAAAACAAACATCAATAACTGGTGCCTCAACAATGTTTGTAATAGGTTGACTTTTTTCCATAAAGTTGTTTACTAAAGAGTGTTGTCTTCAGTGGCCAATTATGTGAAATGTGTTTAAATGACCAGTGAGGTCCACCTGTAGTAAACCAAGATACAAAAGAAGAGGATTGAAAAACAGGTGGCTTTTAGCCCTTAGCCTTCTGATCTGAGTCTGTGTCATCTCTGACTCAGTGGTGTCGTTTGGGGATCTGTGGGGGCTGCTGGGGATCCTTTCTGCACGGTGTGACCCAACAGGAGCTTCTCTAATAAACTTTGCCTGAAGCTCCCACTGTGCCCATGACAGGAACCCCTGTGAGTGTCTGGGACATCCCGGCTCCTTGGCAGCCTGGGGACTCCTGGGATGTCACCGTGGAGCCCCCGTGAGTGCCTGTGACAGATCGGTGCCTTTGCAGCCCAAGGTCCCCTGGGATGTCACCATGGAATGGCTGTGACTGCCTCTGACCACAGGGCTCTTTAGCATCCCCAGAAAGCCCTGGGAGGTCTCCATGGAGCCCCTGTCTCTGCCTGTGACATTCCAGCTCTGGAACAGCCTGGAGACTCTTGGAAAGTCCCCATGGAACCGCTCTGAGAGCATGTGACAAATCTGATCCTTAGCAAGCAGCCATCACCAGCCCCCTGTTGCTATGGTCAGTTTCCATGGCAACCATCACCAGCCCCCTATTGCTATGGTCAGTTTCCATGGCAACCATCACCAGCCCCCTGTTGCTATGCTCAGTCCCTTGGCAGCTCCATGGAGACCCCATGCCAGGGGTGGTTGCCATGGACACCAGCTCAGGCCTGCAGCCTGAGCCCGTTGCCATGGCAACCATTGGCAGCCCCATCCCCAGGCTCATGGGATCCCAGAACCACAGAATTGGCTGAGCTGGGAGGGACCCATCAGGATCCTGGAGTCCAACTGCTGGCCCTGCACAGGACACCCCAACAATGCCAGCCTGGGCCTGGCAGCGCTGTCCAAACGCTGCTGGAGCTCAGAGAGCCCTGGAGCTGGGAGCCTTCCCTGGGCAGCCTGGGCAGGGCCCCAGCAGCCTCTGGGCAAAAACCTTTTCCTGACATCCAACCTGAGCCTGCCCTGACTCAGCTGCAGCCGTTCCCTCCACTCCTGTCCCTGGGCACCAGAGGGAAGAGGTTCCCACAGCCCCAGCCAGGGACCCGCTCCCAAGGCTGCTGCCATGGCCACCAGGGCTGGCACCAGCTGGGATGCTCGGTTTCCACGGGCCGGGCTTCAGGAATGGGATTCCCCAATTTCCTGCTCCCGCTAAAACCGCGCTGCCCTCGCTGCCCTCCTGCCTCCCATGGAAAGCACAAAAGGCAAAGATCCCCGGCTGGGATAAGAACAATTTATTGGGAACAGCAACTAAATAAGGAACAAACAGAAAGCGAAACAGTATTGATAACAGAAGGGAGAAATAAAACTGTTTACAGGAAAAACTACAACATGACACACTGGGTCTTCCCAGCCACGATTTCCCCTGTCTGGAAAGGACAGCCTTCTCCTCACGGAGAGAGAGAAAGAGTCCCTTTCCTGCCCCTGGCAATGACCTGAGGTGGGAGTGAATGTAATGACACGGCCATGGCCAGACCCTCATGTTGTTCACTGCCACATCATGTCACTGGGAGGGGCAGGAAAAGGGACAGGTGACTTCCCCACATGGATCACAGGGAACATGGATAACCAGGGCTCTTCCCAACGTGGGTCCGCCAATGGGGAATGAAGCTGGAGCTGGGCATGAAGCTCTTCTGCAGTTGGGGCACTGGTAGGACTTCCCTTACTTGTGTCTCCGTTGGTGTCTGGTCAAGTCAGAGCTCTGGGTGAAACTCCTGCCACATGTGGGGCACTGGTAGGGCCTCTCCCCAGTGTGGATGCGCTGGTGCCTGATCAGGGTGAAGTTATGCTTGAATCCCTTCCCGCAGTCAGGGCAGCGGAAGGGCCTCTCATCCGTGTGCATGTGCTCATGCAGACAGAGATTTGAGCTGCTCTGAAACCTCTTCCCACATATTGGGCACTCGTAGGCCTCTCCCCAGTGTGGATGCGCTGGTGGGTGACAAGGTGGGAGTTGCGCTTGAAGCCCTTCCCACAGTCAGGGCAGCGGAAGGGCCTCTCATCGGTGTGAATGTGCTGGTGCCTGAGGAGATCGGAGCTGGTCCGAAACCTCTTCCCACACTCCCCACACTCGTAGGGCCTCTCCCCAGTGTGGATGCGCTGGTGGATGACAAGGGCGGAGCTGCAGCTGAAGCCCTTCCCACATTTCTCACATTCGTAGGCCCATTCCCCGCTGTGGATCATCCGGTGGCTGATCAGGGTGCTGCTCTGCCTGAAGCTCTTCCCACACTCCAAGCACTTGTAGGGCTTCTCCCGATCATGAAGCTGCTCAGGGACCACCAGCTCTGAGCTCTGGCTGAAGCTCTGTCTACCTTCCTGGCTCAGGTTGGGTCTTTCCTCCTCAGAGCCCCCTGGGCTGGGTTTGGAGCCCCTCCTTATGGGGGGATCTCTGGAGATTTTCCTCCATGTTGGATTCCTGTGCACTAGAGTTGCTCAAAATGGCCTCTTCCACGAGGTTCTGCAGTGAGGATTTGTCCTCCCTGGTCTCCATCCTCAGCTCCTTGTCTGGGGGAGGAAGAATAAGGAGAGGATGGGATTTGCCTCTGTGCCAGAGGGAAGGGGAAGGAGATCCCCCCAGTGCATCCCCAGCAGGACGGTGTTGGCAGCCAGGGGCCGTGCTGGGCTGGGAGATGGAGCAGGAGAGAGGGGGAAAGGGGCACTGACTTCCTCCTCACCTGCCTGGGTGTCCCGGGACATCTTCCTCTTCCTCACTGCCTCCTTCTCCATCCAGCCAAGGTTTGGAAATGGGAAATCCTGGTTTGGGAAAAAATACAGTGGATGAGCACAGTTGGGTTAGGGGGTTCCTCCTGTCCAACTCCATCTCTAATGTTGCAGCACATCCACAGCGAGCCTCTGGGAGCAACCTGCACTCCCAGAGCCCGGAGCACGCTTGCTTAACCTGCTGATGGACAAGGCCAGAGACGGATATTTGTGCAGAGCTCCAAGCACAGCCTTTCACAATGTAGAGGGTCCAGGGACAGAGACAAAATGGGGCTGAAGACACACTTGAGGAACCAATGAGGTAACAGGGGCGGAGCACTGCAGTAAACCGGGACCAATAGGGGACAAGAGAGGGGAGAACATTCTAGGGGGAGTACATATAAGGAAAAAAGGGCAGTTGAACTGGGTGATAGCAATGAAGCCTGCTGCATTAACATCAGCCTGGAAATGCCTATGGCTGAGACCATTGTACTCAGAGGAGTGTCTCTCTTTGACCCTGGCCACCTTTGCCCTGAGGTATTACAGTTCCAATGTTGGGCACCTGGACCTCCACACTCTCGAAGTAACTGGGAATCTGGTGCCCGTGTAAACCTCCAAAACACCGAGATTCAGTCCCCCAAAATACATAAATGACCAAGATTCAGCAAAAAACCACAATCCTGGGTTTCCCCTCTCTGGTCTCTGCACTTTGGGCTCCTGGAGGCCCCCCCTGTCTGGGTTGCTGCGGGTCAAGTTTGTATTGGTGTTCCCCTCTCTGGGCTGCTGGAGCTCCTGGCAATCCCGCAGGTTCTCCTTCTCTGGCCTCACCACTTTGGCATTACAGCCGTCCCAGGGATCAGCACTGTCCGGGGTCCCTGTTTCAGGCTCCTGGGGTATCCATGGGTCCCCCCTGTCCACGCTGCCAACATGTCCAGGCTTCTGGAGCACGCCCAGCTCTCGTATTGCCCGTTTGTGCTCCCCCCTTGCCGGTTTCCCTGCCAGCCCTGCCGGTGCCGGGCGATCCCCACGTGGCTCTGGGCTGACAGTGCAGCCCCTGGGCCGGGCAGAGTTGGCCCCAGCACGGGGGGACCCTGCATCCTCCGCTGCCTCGGCAGCCGCGCCCAGCCCCGGGCACAGAGCTCCGGCAGCCCCCGCAGCCCCTGCCCAGGGAGCCCCGGGGACCCCCGCAGCCGGGGCCGGCTCTGAGCGAGGCGGCCCCCGAGCCCGGCTGCGTGGCCAGGGGGCACGGCGAGCCCGGGACCTCTGTGCCAGCGCTTGCCCCGCTCTGCCTCAGCCTTTGCCCGGCCCGGCCCCCCGAGCCCCGCCAGGCCCCGCACGGCCACGGCCGGGCCGGGCCGCTCCCCTCGGAGCCCGCTGCGGACACGGCTGGGCCGGCCCGGCCACACGGACCCGCCTGCGCCGGGGGCCCACGGGCCGCCGAGCGCTGCCCGGGCCGCCCGGGCCTCGGCCCCGAGCACAGAGCTCTGCCCGGGGGCTCCCGGCCCGAGGGGCGGCTCCGGGCCCGCCCGGCCGCTCCCGGCTCCCACAGCCCGCCCGGGGCCGCCAACAAAACATCCCAACAACAAACCCACAAACCAACCACTGCCACCCTGTCCTGCTGCGCCTTCCCAGGGAGCCCAAGCCCGCGGCAATGCCCCCAGGGCAGCGGGACAAAAAGCTGCTCCAGCCGAGCCCTTGGCAGCCCCAGCTGCGGCCCGGCCCTGGCACACCGATCCCGGCAGCTGCCCCGCTGCCGCAGCTGCGGCTCTGGAGCGGGGAGGCTCTGCGGGACCCCCGGGCTGCGCCCCCTCCCAGCCCGTGCCCGCCCCGCACCTTCAGCCCGGCCTCTCTCGCTGCTCCGGCTCCTGCACAGTCCCCGCTCTCCATTCCTTGGGCCCGGGCTCTCCGCTGGGGCTCCTGGAACAGCCGGCAATGGAAAACAATCGATTTTGGTGCTCCCTGGCGAGGCCACAACTGACACTTTGTTCCTTTAGCCTGGCTGCAGAGACCCCCGGGGCGTTTTCTGCACCCAGTGCCAGCCCCCAGCGCTTGCTGAAGGCGCTCCCTGCAAATGTCCTGGAGCTGCCAGGGCCCTGTCCTTGCTGTCACCTGCTGGGGCTGGCCATGGACAGAGCTCCTGGGCTTGCATTTCCAGCTGCTGGGCAGCCAAAGCTGAGGGATCTGCAGCTGCCTGAATGCAACAACTGCAACAGGAGCCTCTCTCCAGGGGGAAATCTCCCCCTCGTGTTCCACCCCAAGGCAATGCTGAATATTCCTCCATTTTTTAGAACTTTTAAAGTATTTACCTCAAATAGAAGAAGAAAGTCTCCAGAGTAGACACCAAATTTTAAAAAAAATAATAATTCTCTTTTTTTTTTTTCCTCCAGTCTCCATATTTTCTCTCTACTATCCTTCAATTTCCTAGGAATTTCTCAGCACCCTCTGTCTCCTTTTTCTATCCAACACACCTTTAAACTTTAAACAGCAGCATTTGAAGTCTCCCTGTCCTGGTGTAACACGTGTTTTGGGTTTGGGTATCCCAGGACATGCACTCCTGAAGATTACAAATTACTTTGTGCTGTTCCTGCTGTCTCCTGGAATGATTTCACCCCAGCTATAGCTGGAACACTTCATGTAAAAACATTAATTATCCATTTACCACTGTCACTCTGCTCTTAAAACAACTCTTTCTTCATTGTTATGGATGGAGAAAATGTGCTCTCTCCAAGGGGATAGAAGGGAATAAAAACTCTGCTCTGGAACTCCATCCAGAATGTGCATATGAGGAGGAAAAAATGCCTGAAATATGTTTTTTATCTGTCTAATCTTAGCCAGACCTGGTGTCTTCTCCCAACCAGTCATTTCAATCCATGGAGACATAACAGAGGAATATTGACCTCATTTTCTCTACTGTTGAATATGTTGATATTTTTATTTAGCCTTACAAGATAAAAATTAATTAAATTCTTCCTGTGGAGAAACTGAAGCACAGGAGAAGACTGGGATTCATCTGCATAATTTGGGGTGTCTGTAATTTATTCATCTTAATTTAATTATCATCAATTAAAGACAATCCAATCAACAAAGTGAACAGAGTTTAGAGTGTGAATCACCTGACAAAGTGCACGTCTGGTTTAGGGTGAAATAAATCACAGAATGGGTTGGGTTGGAAAAACCCTTCAAGATCATCCAGCTCTCTGCAGTCTGAGCGTGATTCAGCTGCCTTGGCACTGAATTTATTGAAACTTTAGTCAACCAATCTATGCATTTACATATTGCTGGTCAACAGGACGGGGAGCCAGGAGGAGCCCCATTCCCTCCTACAGCCCACTGGACACTTTGAGACACCTAAAATAGCTCCAGGAACCAAAGACCAGGCCAACGTGGTGACTCCACACATCACTTCTGCAGCCGGGGTGGAGGGACCTGGGAGATCACCCAAATCCTGGAATTACAGAATTGCAAAGGTTGGAAAAGTGCTCTAAGTTCATCCAGTCCAGCTGTCAACACCATTAAACCCTGTCCTCATCCACACCCCCTTTGGACACTTCCAGGGATGGTGACTCCACCGCTTCTCTGGGAAGCCTGTTCCAATGTTTGACAATGTAAATTAAAATTCCCAGATTTTAGTGCCTGGAATAATTTTCCCAAGGTTAACTCTGGTGCCTAAAGGTACTGAAATCACATCATCCAGCACTGGGGTCATGAGCTGTTCACTGTCCCCTGGGATACTTGATGGGGCTCTGGAAAGAGAGGAAAACAGCTGGAAAAGGAATTGTCCAGGCCTTGGTCACTCATTACAGTAATGGCTTGAGGAAGACCTTAAAAAGGAGAGAATGAGGCTCAGGGGAGACCTTATTGCTCTCTACAACCACTGAAAGGAGGCTGAGTGAGGTGAGGGCTGGTTTCTTCTCCCAGGAAAGAAAAGCACAAGGGAAAGGGCCTCAAGCTGTGACACAGCAAGTCCAGGTTGGATAGTATGAAAAATTTCTTCACTGAAAGGATGGTTAAGCATTGGAATGGACTGCCCAGGGAAATGGTGGAGATATCATCCCTCAAGTGCTCAAAACTGAGTAGGCATTGCACTTGGTTTGGTGGATGTGGTGGTATTCAGTCAAAAATTGGACCCGATGATCTTGAAGGTCTTTTCCAACCTGAAGGATTCCATGAAAGCAGAACTGCTCCAAAGCCTCCAGCTCCCTGGCAGGCTGTGGCTCTGTTGTGGCTGTCTGGGCTGCGAGCATGAGGCGTTGGATGTCTGTTTATTTGTATTATTTATTAAGCAAATTATTTCTGTGCCCAGCATCTGGAAACATGCCATAAATAAAACACAGCAGAGTCTTAAATTTTGCTGCTATTCACAGGCAAATGTCCTCGGCCCTCCCTGCACTGTCACAACAAACCTCTGTAAATAACATCCCCAGCTTGCTGTCAGTGCCAACAGACATTGCAGAGCAAATCCAGCCTCCTGCCATCTTCTGGAGGAGAATTGGCAGGAGTCACCGACACCAAAAATGCAGCTCTGCACCTCCAGGAGAAACTGCCTAATGAGGAGAGTGGAGCACAGGAAGAGCAGATCCTCTTACATTTGGGGGTTGCCACATGACCTCTAAAGACAATTCTATCTCCAGCTGTCTTCCAAAAGGCTTTGAGCAGGGCTCCAAGAGGGAATTTTTTAGGTTGGGGCATTTCCTAAGGAACTAAAATCTGTCATGACATGCAGCACAAAATATAAATCCACACACTGGGTCAGGCTGGGTTCCAGGTTCAGCCTAAAGTCCAGACTCTTCCACTCTGCACCAGCACTGAAGATGTGATTAGTGAGAGATGCCTCTGCTTGAATTAAGGTGCCAAGGAGATCATCTAACAAAGTCAACAACAGGGATTTATTTAACAATAAATGCGGGGTAGAGAAATTGAAGGAGATCAGAAACGGGAGAGTGAGAAGGAAAGAGAGGGAAAAGTGAGGGTGGGGTGGATTGGGGAAGGGATCAAACAGTGGACAGTACAAGACTCTTGTCTCCAGCAGTGTCCCATCGGTCCCTCCTCGCCCTGTGCTTCTCTGCACTGGGGTCCCGGTGGTTCTTGTGGAGGTGAGGACCCCAGGCCATCCATCCAGGGTTTACACCTTTCTCCACTCTATTTTAAGGGCACCCAGGGAGGCACTTTCCTTGTTGCCCTGTGAAAGGAGAATGGGTTTGCCTTCATTTACCTGCAATGCTGAGGCCCAAGGAGCATTTCTCAGCTCCCAAACCCCCTCCCTGGGGGCAGGGTGGGGATGCACCCCCACAATGCAGCCCGGGCCTAAAGTCAGCTTCTGTGGAGTGCCCAAGGCAGCGCTGCCATCCTTCCTCAGCCGGCTCTCCCTGGCCAGGCTGCCTTGCTGTTGCTTGGGGCTGAGGGGCTGGGGCCGGCAGCAGGACCTACCTTTGGCAAGCGTTTGCCTTGGCCACCACCCACCCATCCATCGGCGTGTGCCCAGGGTTGGTCTGTCCCTGCTGCCGTCGGCTCTGGGAGCGGCCGCTGCCCCCGGGCGCTGGGCGTGCTCAGGGTGAGCCGGCGTCTCTGGGCATCGTCCTGGTGCTGGCGCCGGGCTCACTGCTGCGGCTGCCCCCTGAGGCAGCTGAAGGAGAAAAGGCGGCGCAGAGCCCGCCGGGCCGTCCTGGCCATGGAGCGCCGCGGCCGTGGGGCCGGGGGCTGCGGGACGGCTGCGCTGCCAGCGGGGCAGGCGGGAACGCTGCGGGCCGGGGGCTGGGCAGGCACCGGGCAAGCTCCTGCCGGCGGCTCCTGCCCGCAGGGCTTTCCCTGGGGAGGGGCGGCCTGGGCACGGCCAGCCTCCATGCCTGCTTCTTGCGCCTCGTCCGCAGGGTCAGCAGGCAGGGCACAACCCACAGACACATTGGGGTCTTTGAGCAAAGCCCTGCGGAGAGGCTCGCTGTGCCCCTGGTCGCTGAGGTCACTGTCTGGAGGCGTAGGCGCTGGCTCTAACTCTTCACCTCGTGGCGGGAGTGACAACGGGCTTTCTACCTCTCTGTCCCTCTCTCCTGCCACTTCTTGTTCTGCCTTCTCCAGGAGCTCTTTCAGCAGAGTTTCCAGGCACGGTGAGTCCTCAGAGTCAGAGCCCAAGTCTGCCAACGGCTCAGGAGACACAAGCTCTGAGCAGTTTTGTGTCTCTGCTGTGGCCTCTTCGGTCACACAGCAAGAGCTGAGTGGCACCAAGGGGTCTGCAGCTGGTTCCAGGGTGGCACTTGATGGATCCCTGAGGTTGTAGCTGGCTGTCATGGGGCTTTCTTCATTGCTCATGGAGGAGATGTCTCCAAAGAGCTCTGCATGCATTTTCTCTTCCTCCAGCTTCTCCAGCTCCTCTCTCTTTTTGCTCATAAGTTGTAGCAAATCCTCAGGCCCCATGCACAGCTGCTTGTGAAGTGCAGCGTGCTTGGCTGGCTGACGAGTTGCCCTTTTCTCACAGGGGCCTCCAGAGAAAGGAGAAGCTGAGAAGCCTGAGCTTTCCTCAGGCTCTGATGTGAGGAAGAGCTTGCTGTGGCCCTCGTCCCAGGGATCTCCAGCCAGGGCACAAGCTTCTGCCTCTACCTCATTCTCCTTCGAGAACAGGGCAAGCCACAAACTCTGCAGGTCACTGTCCCACTGTCCTGCAGCCTGTGCTTCTGGGAGCTCTTCCTCCTCTCGCTTTTCCTCCAGCCCCTTTACAGGAGTGTCCCAGGGCTGCGAGTTTCCAGAGACAGAGCTCTGCTCTGCCAGCTGGGCAGGGGACAGGAGCTCAGAGCACCTTTCTGCCTCCTCTGTGGAGCCTTTGGTTGAGCTGGAAGCACTGGGCAGCTCCTGGGGCTCTGCATCCACCTCTTGGTGGGTGCTTGACTGTTTGTGGGTGCAGGTGGACACGATGGACCTGTCTTCTGACAGGTGTGGGCTGAGGCCTCCAAAAAGGTCTTTGTAGGTGTGGCCACCATGCCCTTCCTGCACCTCAATGCCCCCCTCTTTCCCAGAGCGCCCCAGGTGCTTCCAGGCCGGCCGGGCCCCGGTGCGGAGCGGCGCGCCACGTGCAGGTGTCACGGGGGGCAGGCGGTGGCCCTGCCTTGCCCCTGACCCCTGCCAGAGCCCTTCCGTTCTGCTCCCCAGGGAAGGCGTTCCCTGGGCTCTGCCTGCAGCCAGAGTGCCCCATGGAGAAGGTGGCACACGCTCTGGCTGGCCCCGGGCCATGGGGCCCACAGCACGGGCTGTGCCTCTGGGAGAGGATCCAGAGGCTGCTGCTGCGGGTGCTGCTGGCAGAGGGGGCAGCTTGGCACTGTCAGTGGACACTCTGGACATTTGACCACTGAGCTGGCCTGGAGGTGCCAGTGTCACCTTAGGGCCATGGAGAGGTGGCAAGTCCGACACGGACAATCTCTGTGGCCCTGTGACACGGCTGTGGGGCACTGAGTGCCCGCCCTCCTGGCTGCCCCTGCGTGTGCAGGACCAGGTGGGGCTCCGTGACCGGATGGGTTTGGGGAACAGAGTGGGCCTGTCCCCAGGGATGGGCGTGATGGTCGTCCAGGTGACCTGAGGTGCCGCCTGTGGCTGCCTGTGGGTCACCTGTGGGAAGCAGGAGGAGGCACGGGATGGAGCTGGCTGTGTGGGCACGGTGTCCCTCATCAAGCCCAGGCCTGGCCCCAAGGCAGGTGCTGGCCACAGCAGCCAGGCTGGGCCGGGTTCCCAGCTGGGCTCGCTGCCTCTGGGCCATTGCTGTGCCTGGGCCATCCCAGTGCTGTCCCCTCCGCAGAGCATGGCCTGGTGCCAGGCCTGGCTGTCGCTGCCCCAGGGCTTCCCCCAGGTCCCACTGCAGGCTGTCCCTCCATCCCTGTCCCTCACCTGTCGCCGCCGGTACAGCAGTGGCTGCCCCTCACGGGGCTGGCCGTGGGCATTCACCTCCTCCTCCTTCAGCATGGTGGGAGTGCTCTGGTGAGCACTGGCCACAAGCACCCAGGGGAGCTGCTGCCTCCAGAGAAGCTGCTGCCTCCTCAGAGAGCTGCTCTCCTGGGAGTGGCCACTGCGGGGATTGGCAGCCCCAAGGGTCCTGACATGCACCCGGGTCACAATGGCCTCTGGGCCCGATGTCACCGCGGGTCACAAAGGCCTGGTGGGCATGGCCGCCCTTTCTCCCAGAGGCCTGGCGGTTTCCATGCTGATGCCCCTGGGCACAAAGGCCTTTTTAATGCCTTTGCCCCTCAACTTTGCCTACTCTTGTTCCTCTCTCAATGTTCTGCAGCTCTCTCTTGTCCCACCTTGTGTTCCTCCCTAAACATCCCCAAGGAAGCCCTGTGCCAAAGTGCCAAAGGGCTTTTCCCACCCAGCCCACCATGGGTCCCAGCTCTTGCTCCAGACCTCTTGGAGAAAGATCATCAGGAAGGCAAAAGCTCCATTTGACTTTACTCTGGTGGCTACTGTGAAAGGCTATAGAAAGTGTGCTTTTTAAAAGGATTAATAACAAAGGAGAGCCAAGGAAAATGTCCATTCTTTATTGCAGGGGTTGGGGACAGGGCGGGAGGGAGGGACTGTGGTCAGGAATATGCCAGGGGCATCCTGGTGTTCTGTGTCAGCCAGAGTGTGGGCAGCAGGACCAGGGCTCTGATTGTCCCTCTGTGCTGGGCAGTGCTGAGGTCACACCTCATATCCTGTGCCCAGCGTTGAGTTCCTCTGCCCTGTGGCTACATTTAATGCAAATGATCAACTCCTTGAATGGTAATTCAGTTATCTCTGGCATCTTTGTTTTAAATATGTGGCGTATTGTAAGATTAGAGGCAAGAGTACAGTTAATTGATAGGTTTTCTCATTTATGGTTCAGAAATACTGCAATTATATAATATTTTGTGTAATGAGTTCATTGTATGTGGTTTACATGTTTGATGGGTATAATTTGGTTTATCTTCTGACACAGTAAACAGGATGATTATAATCAATGAACAGAATAAAGCCAAAACTAACAAAACTACAGTTGGATGCAACATTAAATTCAAAATTCCAGTTGCTCTGCGTGGCCATCCAAAAATAGTTTCCCACCAGCAATGTTCTCTGTCTTTCTTCCCTCTTTCCAGGACAGGGTGGTAATGCGGGTTCTTTGTTGTGCTGTTGTCCATTTCAGCATGGACTCAGATCATCACATTGCAACAGTTTCTTGCCACTGCCAGATTCACTCCAGCAGTGACGGGCAATGAAACTTGACGCAGTGCGCAGTTGGATTGTAGCAACTGGTGAGTTGTGAGGGAGCTGAATTGTTAAAGCTGCGTCCCATCATTTTGCTAAAAGTACAGATATCGCTATTAGAGCGATCAGATGTCTCTCAGGTGGTGTTTTCTGTAAACATAGAATCACACCGAGTTCTCATACAGATACATCCATTTCCAGCATATGCAAGTACAGTCACTGGGGTTTCAACAGGATATTGACATTTTCTTAAAAGTCAAGGCAAATGTCTTAGTTGTTATTAGTATTATTTTCACAAATAAATCCTTCCTGCTCCTGTCCATCAGGCATTAACATCCACAGTTGGCCATTTGCTCCCATTTGGGGCTCACACTTGTATGTTCTAACAGATAGAGGACAGTTCCATTGGGATTTAATCAGCACAATATTTGGGTATAAGGCATAGAGTATTGTTAAAAGAAAAGCTGTGGCTTTACCATCAATGGGATAATAAGTGGCATTAACAAGATGTCACCAAGATTGGAAACCCTTTCAAAGAGAGTGTCATAATCCCAAACTACCTTTTGTTTATCAGTGGTCAAGGTGCTCCCATCGCCTTCCCTTTTAATTGCTATTACAGCAGATTGCAACCACATCTGAGGAAGACATGTGGTGCATGGTATAGAATTTAACTAAAGTTATATTCATTATGATTTATGCTTATCAATTGGCATAAATAAAGTGAGGCTCTTCAGCATGTGGTTCAAGCTGTGTTGATGTGTATTTTGGGTTCTCCTTTGAGAATGATGAGCAATCCAGGAGATCATCTAAAAAAGTCAACAACAGGGAATTTATTGAACAATAAATGGGCAGTAGACAGATAGAAAGGGATAGGAAACAGGAGAGTGAGAAGGAAAGAGGGGGAAGATGGAAGATGGGGTGGGGAAGGAAAGAGTGGGGGTGCATGGGTGTGGGGAAGATCAGGACTGGGGTGGGGAAGAGATCAAACAGGACAGTACAAGACTCTTGGTTCCAGCAGTGTCCCATCTGTCCTTGGTCACCCTGCGCTGGTCTGCGGTGGGGTCCTGGTGGTTCTTGTGGAGGTGGGGAAACAAGGTCATTCATCTGGGGTTAACATCTTTCTCTGGTCCATGTTGTGCGTATCCAGGGAACCGTTTTCGTCTTTGCCATGTGAAAGGAGAATGGGTTTGCCCTCATTTACCTGCAATGCTGAGGCCCAAGGAGCATTTCTAAGCTCCTAAACCCCCTCCCTGGGGGCAGGATGGGGCTGCACCCCCATAGTGCCGCTTAGCAGGTGGGTTGTGTTGTGCTTGTTAGTCCACACAGGTGCTCAGAGGGGTTTTTCTCGGCTGCAGTGTGGGGCGGGGGCTTTAGAAGACACCTCTGGGGAACAGGGTGACCTGGAGCGGGCAAACAGGGGCGTGGCACGGCTTTGAGGGCGTGGCACAGCAGTTTGTGGGCAAACAGGGGCGTGGCACAGCTCTGAGGGCGTGGCACGGCAGTTTGTGGGCAAACAGGGGCGTGGCACGGCTTTGAGGGCGTGGCACGGCAGTTTGAGGGCAAACAGGGGCGTGGCACAGCTCTGAGGGCGTGGCACAGCAGTTTGTGGGCAAACAGGGGCGTGGCACAGCTCTGAGGGCGTGGCATGGCAGTTTGTGGGCAAACAGGGGCGTGGCACAGCTTTGAGGGCGTGGCACGGCAGTTTGAGGGCAAACAGGAGTGTGGCACAGCTTTGAGGGTGTGGCACGGCCGTTTGTGGGCAAACAGGTGCGTGGCACAGCTTTGAGGGCGTGGCACGGCAGTTTGAGGGCAAACAGGGGCGTGGCATGGCTCTGAGGGCGTGGCACGGCAGTTTGAGGGCAAACAGGGGTGTGGCACGGCTCTGAGGGCCTGGCATGTCAGTTTGCGCCAGCAGAGTTGCAGGTTTCCAGGAGTCCCCTGTTTGAAAGGTTTGCTGTGTGTTGCTTTTAGTGGTTTTGTTGTTTGGTTTCAGGGTTTCTCTTAGTAATGGTCTTCACACGACTAAAAGCCCTAGTTAGTGCAAATCTGCATAACCAAACTGAACCCTCCAAAAAGGATGTGCCTGTACAGACTCATTCTTGTGCAGAGTGTTGGAGCTTCTCTGTGGTTTCAGGGGGCATTGAGGAGGGAACTTGCCTGAGGTGTGAACAGGTGAATGATCTCCTTTCACTGGTGGCCGAGCTTAGAGAGGAAGTTGAAAGAATAAGGAGTATCAGGGAGAGTGAAAGGGAAATAGATTGGTGGAGTTTGGCCTTTCCATCTTTAAGAGAGGCCCAGCAAGGGTCAGAGGACTCCCATGCTTCCCACTGCCACACAATCGAAGGGCACCTGGTAGATGAAGGGGACTGGAAATGGGTCCCTGCTTGAGGAAGTATTAATAAAAACTCCTCCCGACCCCCATCCCATAGTCAGGTGCCACTTCAGAATAGGTATGAGCCCCTGGGTCTGGAGAGTCAGCCAGATGATTTAGAAGAAAATTATCTGCCCAGTGAGCCTCCCAATTATGATTCATCTGTGAGAAGGATTACCACCTCTAACATACAAAAGAAAAGAAGGGTAATCGTGGTGAGTCACTCCTGTCTGAGGGGAGCAGAGGGCCCCATATGTAGACCAGACCCACCCCACAGAGAGGTCTGCTGCCTTCCTGGGGCCCGGGTATGGGATATCACTGAGAGACTGCCTGGGCTGATTCAGCCCTCTGATTATTACCCGCTGCTGATACTCCAGGCTGGCAGTGATGAGATTGAAAAGAGGAGTGTCGGGACAATTAAAAGGGACTTTAGGGCACTGGGACAAATGGTTGATAGGACAGGGGCACAGGCAGTCTTTTCCTCAGTCCCTTTGGTGTCTGAGAAAAACAGTGAAAGAAATATGAGAGCTCACATCATCAGTAAGTAGCTCAAGGGTTGTTGTCATCGGCAGAATTTTGGATTCTGTGATCACAGGGCAACTTTTACAGCACCTGGCCTGCTGGAACCAGATGGGCTCCATCTCTCTGTTAAGGGCAGAAGATTTTTAGCTCGTGAACTGGCAGAACTTGTTGAGAAAGCTTTAAACTAGGTTTGAAGGGGGAAGGGGATGCAGCTGGGCTGTCTGGAAGCAGGCCCAAGGGTGGTAAGCCTGAGTTAGGGGTGAAATCAGCAGCCCAGCTGAGGTGCCTGTGTGCCAGTGCATGCAGCAGGGTAACAAACAAGAAGAGCTGGAGGCCATGGTCCAACAGCAGAGCTGTGATGTAATTGCCATCAGGGAAACGTGGTGGGATGACTCACATGGCTGGAGCGCTGCACTGGATGGCTACAAGCTCTTCAGGAGAGACAGGAAAGGGAGAAGTGGTGGAGGGTGGCCCTTTATATTAGGGAGGCTTTGGACACCACAGGCATTGAAACTAATGATGATGAAGTTGAATGCCTGTGGGTGAGAATTAGGGGGAAAGCCAACAAGGCTGACATCCTCCTGGGAGTCTGTTATTGTCCACCCAAACAGGAAGAAGAGGTGGACAAATCGTTCTATAGGCAGCTAGAGAATGTTTCTGGATCATCAGCTCTCGTTCTTGTAGGTGATTTCAACCTGCTGGACATTTGCTGGGAACTCAATACAGCTGAAAAAAGGCAGTCCAGGATATTTTTAGAGTTTGAGGAGGACAACTTTTTGTCATAGCTGGTGAGTAAGCCCATTAGAGGAGGGTCTATGTTAGATCTGTTGTTTGTAAGTAGAGATGGTCTAGGGGGAGATGTGGTGGTTGGAGGCCGCTCAGGGCACAGTGATCATGAAATTATAAAGTTCTCAATATTTGGTGAAATCAGGAGCAACATCAATAAGACTTTTACATTGGACTTCCAGAGGGCAGACTTTGGCCTGTTTAGGAGACTTATTCAGAGAGTTCCTTGGGAAGCAGCCCTTAAAAACAAAGGAGTTCAGGAAGAGTGGGCATGCTTCAAAACAGAGATCTTGAGGGCACAGGAACAGACTGTCCCTGTGTGCTGAAAGATGAGTCAACGAGGCAAACGTCCAGCCTGGATAGGCAAGGAGGTTTTGGAGGAATTAAGAATAAAA
>JAFCGX010000182.1:0-38110 GCA_019023105.1 Diglossa brunneiventris
GACCAAATTTAGCTGAATTAATAACATCAATACAAGAAAAGGCTCACACAATCATGGCAACAATAGATGTCAAAGACATGTTCTTCATGATACCTATACAGCCAGACGACATGGATGGCTTTGCTTTCACATGGGAGGGACAACAGTACACATTTACTAGATTGCCACAAGGCTACAAACATTCTCCAACCTTAGCCCACCACGCTCTAGCTAAGGAATTAGAAAAAATACCTAAATCTGACACTGTAACTGTTATCAGTACATTGATGACATTTTGGTAGGAGGAGAGGAAATTGAGGAGGTGGGGGAACTCCAGCAGAAGATAATCTCACATCTGGAAAGCCTAGATTTGAAGGTTCCCCCGGAGAAAAATCCAGAAGCCCTCTCAGGAAGTAAAATGTCTGGGAATCTGGTGGCGATCTGGAAGCACATGTATCCCACCTGACACTTTAACTTCTTTAGAGCAGATGAAAATGCCTGAAAACAAAAAAGACCTCCAGCAAGCCTTAGGACTATTAGTATTCTGGAGGAAACATATCCCAGACTTCTCAATCATAGCTAGGCCCCTTTATAACTTATTAAGGAAAGGAGTCAAATGGGATTGGACTCCTTCTCAGGAAGAAGCATTACAATTACTGATTTTTGAAGCCACTGCACATCAGGCATTGGGAGCCATCCACCCTACAGACCCTTTTCAAGTGGAATGGGGATTCGCCTCCTCTGGACTATCAATACACATTTGGCAGCGGGGTCCTGAGGGTCCAACAAGACCTGTTAGTTTCTTTTCCCGTGGTTTTAAAGATGCTGAGAAGAGGTACACTACCTGGGAAAAGGGATTGTTTGTTGTTAGCTTAGCTCTCATTGAAGTAGAAAAAGTTACAGGACAGCAAGCTATCATATTGAGAGGTCCCTTCAAGGTAATTAAAACTGTCACCAGTGGGACACCACCACCTGATGGCATAGCCCAAAAATCATCAGTCAGAAAGTGGTATGCCCAGATAGAATGCTACTGTAATACCTTTCCTGTCACAGAAGGAGCTGCAAAATTTTTAGCAATACAAGACACTGAGAGCCTGGACAGCGGCCAAGACAAACCTGCTTCTGTAATAAAGGTGGCACCACCCTTCTGGTCTGAGTTAGCAGCAAACTGCTGGTTTACAGATGCCTGCTCAAAACGGGAAGGGAAGACTTGGAAATATAAGGCGGCTGCCTTACATATTTCATCTGGAGAAAAAATTATTACTGAGGGGGAGGGCAGCGCTCAGGTTGGGGAACTCCTAGCTGTCTGGAGTGTTTTCCAACACGAGGCACAGAATACTTCTCCTGTCTACATCTACACTGATTCATATGCAGTATATAAAGGTTGTACTGAGTGGCTCCCTTTTTGGCAACAGAATGGCTGGGAAGTCAACAGAATCCCAGTGTGGCAGAAAGAGAAATGGCAAGAAATCCTAGAAGTTGCTAGTAAAGGGAATTTCTTGATTGGCTGGGTAGCCTCTCACCAAACAGACGGGAATCAGGCGGGAGAATGGAACAACAAAGCTGATGAACTAGCAAGGCTTAGCCCCCTGAAAAAGGAAACAATCTCAGAGGATTGGAGTCAACTATTAGAATGGTTGCATGTAAAAAGACAGCACACGGGTGCAAAGGATTTGTATCAGGAAGCACATGCCCGTGGCTGGCCGGTTACCAGAGAAATGTGTAAAACATGCATATCGGCCTGCGAACAGTGTCGCAAGCGACTAGAAAGGCATCCTTTAGAGGATGACCCTCTGCATTTGAGGAAAGATAAAGGCTTGTGGGAAGCGTGGCAGGTAGATGACATTGGTCCTTTTAAAAAGTCAGGAGGTAAACATTTTGTGTTAGTAGGAGTGGAAATTGTGTCTGGATTGGTACAGGCTGATGCTTTTAAAAGAGCCACAGGAGATAATACAGTCAAAGCTTTGCAGGAGTGGTTTGGAACTTTTCCTAAGCCGCAGGAAATTCAGTCAGACAACGGGTCTCACTTTACTGCTAAGGTAGTACAAGATTGGGCCAGAACCGAAGGCATAAAGTGGACTTTTCACACTCCTTACTACCCTCAAGCTAACGGGATCGTGGAAAGGACAAATGGCCTTTTAAAACGATTCCTTAAGCCACAGAAAGCAAATTGGGACTGTCGGCTGTGGGAAGCAGTTAAAGGGGTAAATAGCAGCTGGGGAGTGAATGGCTGCCCTAAAGTTACTGCTTTCTACCCCACACCTCCAAGCATTATCCCCTCGCTGCAGGGTCCTGACGACCCAAATAATCCATCACATTACCCTGGACAACCTGTCCTAGTGG
Source organism: Diglossa brunneiventris (assembly GCA_019023105.1). Lineage (NCBI taxonomy): Eukaryota > Metazoa > Chordata > Aves > Passeriformes > Thraupidae > Diglossa > Diglossa brunneiventris. Next base: position 2,323 of record JAFCGX010000182.1, read on the forward strand.
ACCACCCCACGGTGGGCGAGGTACCACTTGTGCTGAAAACCCCTCTGAATAAATATGCATGGATAGCCTCTGACGCTCTTGGAAAAGAGCACCGCATACACACACGCTGGATAATCCCTTCCTTTTAACTCTTTTCTGCCTCTCAATGGCAGGATTTTTTGTTGCTTTTGCTTTTACAGGAGAACCCCGAGGGACATGAGAGCCATCTGAAACATGATACCGCTGCTAATACTTTTCTGCATCCTACCACAATTACATGGACAGCCTCCCGATGAGCAATTGTGGCCTGAAGCCACCATCCAGCACACCAATGTTCTTGGGTCATACCCCAAGGACCGTCGCCCGAGCTTGGCGACCCTAGTGTTGCATGACTCCAAAATATACCCACCAAATGAGTGGAGATGGGACCAAAACGACTTGATCAGAACCTTAACGGGAACGGTTGGTGAGTCAGTAGTGGTAGCATGCAGAAAAGTGGAAGGAACCCTCCATGAAAAAGCCACCTCCATTATAATTGCTGGAAATTTTTTGGAGGCAGGCGGAAAGAATCATCTAGACATCCCTTCAGCAAAACTGTGCCCCACAAAGAAATGGGGGTGTTCTGAAACAACAAAACCCCTCACTCTGTGTTGCCGCCAGGAACACATTGGTAGTGCTGTCTTAGGTCCCAAAACTAACAATGTTGCAATTACAAGACATTGTAATGATGAATCACCTGACTGCTGGTACAGTTTTGTTTTGGTAAAACCTACTTATGTGACATGTCGCTGGCAGAATGATACAGCTGACTCATTAGGGTTAAGAGGCCTGGTTTACAAATTTCAGATAAACGCTGTACCAAAACCCACACCGAGCACCGCAATAACACTCCCTCAGAATGAAAGTGTGAAGCCCATTCTTAACACATCTCAACAGGCAGACATTGCTAGACCCCCACGGAGCCCAATAAGCACAACAACCACACCCCAATTGTGTGGCAGGAGAAACCAAAGGCCCTTTTTCCCAGTGGCCCTGGTCTCAAGCCTTTTTGCAGTCTACAGGATCTATGGGAGATGTTACAGGTCTAAATTTGCTAACAGCAGTAACACATGAAGATAAGTTATACACTAGACAAGAATGGGAAAAACATGACACCTGGCAGCTTCAAGGAATAGTGGGAGAAAAAATTAACATTGGATGCCGAATGGTTAATGGGTCTGACTATAGCAAGGCAACTGCAATCAGTGTTTCCACAGACCAGGCAGGCAAACAAGAGCAAGTCTGTAAGTACTCAAGCGTACGGGACTGCTGGCACAGTTTTACATTGACTCACACTGTGGAGGTAGTTTGTCTCTGGTCCAAGAAACTTCAAGGCCTTTCCTTTAAATTTGTAATATATGTTGAACCCTATGTTACCACTGTTACCACTTCACCTGCACCACCGGTCATACTCATTCCAAAAATCTTCGAAATTGGACCTTATATAATCAGGAAAACTGGCCAACAACAAACACTATTCAATCCGGCATGGTCTCTCAAACAGGTCAAATTACTAATGCAGAACAATGTTTCTGACATTCAGCCAGCCTGTTCTCCGTTTTTGCAAACCTCTTTTGAAGGCTGGACCACCTGGCTTCGGAAACGAAGCTCTTTTAAAACAAGAACACCAAGGGACGTGACCGGTGTTGCGGGTACAGGATTGGGAATTCTGAATAGCATTGATTCTGAAATACTAATGAACAAATTGGCTGCTACAACTAGAGATCTGACTAAATTACAGCAACCACTAAGATCATCTCTGTTAGCCCTGGGGACACACCAGTGGCTGCTGTCAAACATTTTGCCATATTGGGAGAGAGTAAACGTGGATGACCACAAATTAGTAATTGATGCACTTAGTGCTACAGAAAACAATGTTTCCTTAGCTCTCAGCTGTATCCAGGCACAATTGTGGATGCAGTCAGTCTCTGCCTCAATTATAAGAGAAGGCGAGGAAGGCACTTTCCCCACAGAAATTCGGAAAATAGTTTGGGACAGTGCCACTGGCTTTGAAAAAGAATTCCAATCCTGGTGGAACCTGGTGAACTTTACCTATGACCCTGTTTCAAAACACAGCCACTGCTTTTGTTTTAACCATACGCAATGCTTCTGTGCATTCGGTTTTCCCTGTTATTGCATTAGGATTAAACCACGACGGAGCTGTTCTCTATCCTACAGAACATAGAGGATGGGCCCGTCAGTCTGATGACAAATGGCAAACTGTTAACCTAGAATCCTGTATTGTCCGAGAACAACAAGGCTTCATCTGTGAAAGCAATGCACTCGTAGCTCAGGATATCTGTTTAGACACAGAGCAAAACATCTGTCATTTTGAAATTCGTCCTAATGAGGCTTCTGAAACAGTTCTTGTATACATAGGCGATGGATGTGCATGCTTTAGAACTATCTGTGATTCTGTGCTTGTAGAAGATGTTGTAGTAGATACAAAGAATCACTCAAACTTCTGTGCTTGTAACTTTACTAAGATTTCAGGATGTGATTTTTCTTATGAAGCTCCAGTTACTTCTCACTACCTACTGCAATCCAACTACACACTGATTCACAAATTGATGCCTACTCCTATTGGGATGGACCTCACCCTGGTGAGACAACTGCTGCTGCATCAGGACCTGGTTGAGATCCTGGAGAAAATCAAGGAAAGCGGACAGAAGACCCTGGTGACTGTTCATCATCATGTGAGACAAATACACCGGGTCATGGAGAGGGTAAAGCAAGATGCCGAGCACAGGTGGTGGGACACCCTCTTTGGGTGGTCACCCACTGCCACAGGTGTTCTGAACAGGGCGTGTCATCCCATTGTTGTCCTTTTGATTCTAATCGTGCTTAGCTTTATCTTGTCAGCAGCCCTGTTCGCTATGAATTGGAGCATGATGAAAAAGCTAAGGAGATTGACATCTAGAATTGATGCACATAGCCTAGCCAATGTCCTCTACACAGTAGACACTCCCAAAACATTTGACACAAAACAATGATGAATTAAGCATATATGCTTTAGAGCAATTTTGATTCCTGAGTATGATTTTGTTAAAGTTATTCTTTTTGATCTGTAGTGAATTGTTTAGAAAATAATTTTTAGAATTAATACTTCTATTATGATTTGTTTGTTGTTCTTGTTTTGATTATCTGTGATTTGTTTCAACTGATTTTTTCGAAATTGTTATACAGATAATATTGTTATAATTAATTAATAATTTCTGAAATTGTTATAAAAGAATATTGATCAATCATTTGTGAAAATTGTTATAATAATCAATACTAATTATGTTTGTTTATTGCTTCCCTTTCTCCCCTCTTTTCTCTTCTTTTCCTTCTTTCTTTCTTTTTCCCCTCCTCTTTCCTATCGTCTCTATTTTTCCGGGTTATGCTACCGACATGTGACGAGTTCTGAAGAACCCGAAGACCAGAGTTCTGCTGATGAAGATCCCTCAAGACAATCGTGAGTCACGGGGTCGTGTGAGAGTCTGTCCAAAATCCTGCATTTTTGCCTCACGACTGTCAAGAAAACTGTTAAGCCAGTGCAGGGTGGAGAAGTTAGCTCACTGTTGATACGCCACACTGAACCTGGACGGGACATTTTGCTTCTTTTGAACAATGCAATGGATTTGGGCTTTCTCCCCGCCCCTTTCGGCCTGGCTGGCTTTGAACCGTGGAAATGGCCTCCTTCCAATGGAAAAGACCCCTCTTGCCTGCCTTCAACCATCGTGACAGACAGGCAGAGATGCGAGCTTCTTCATCAAGGAATCAAAACGAGACGCTCCTCTGCAAGAAACCCCCTTGTACCTTTTTCCAAAGACTGGGACTGAACACCCCCAAACTCGGGGGGGGGGTGCACAGTGGTGTGGGGAGAAGGCTGCCCAGAGCAAGCACTGGGGCATGAAAACAATGGCTCTTGCTGGTTACTGGGCTCGGACTCTGTGTACCGGTACCCCCCTGTTCTGTACCTTCTCCCCCCCCTTGACAACCATTGTCTTGGTTATGAAACCACCTCCCTTCCCCCAACAAAAAATAGTATAATTGGGGTCCAGTTCAGCCGTGCCTTTGAGATCTCCCCGGACCTGGTATCCTGCTGAGCTCTTCACGGCTGGACCGAAGAAGCGACGCCACGGTTTCGGTAGCTATAATACCCATTCCCCCCCTTTCCTCCCTCTTTCCCTTGCTTTTTCCTTCTCTCTCCGGTTCCCCACTACACCAACACTCTTCTGTTATGATCTTCAATAAAATTGTACTGATTTTTGTTGCTGTAAATCCCCTGTGTCCTTGATGGTTATTTTTGCACCTTAAAATCCACCCCGTCATCCGTACCACTGGGACGGATCGGGACACACGCCAGACTGCTGGCTGCTGCTGCAGTTAGCCTGGGCTCAGAATCACGCACCCCAACACCTTGTGGCATGCCAATACTTCCTTTCAATCACAATGGTTTTCGTTTTTACCTCCGTGACATCACAGGCATCATTCAACATCTTTTGGGCAAGAAGGAAGATATTATTCCTCTCATTCTACTGATGGGTAAGCTGAAATGCAAAGCAGTTCATTCCAAGTGAAACAGCAATAAAGTCAATAGTAAAACTCACCACCGTTTTGTTTACTACCCTAAATCCTTACTATCCCAAAAGACAAGAACACCTGTAAAAGCCTTGTGGCTGCTTAATTTTTTCCTAGAACTACATGGAAGGGTAAGGGATAAAGGATCCCAAACAATGGTAATCCACAACAAAGCATTCTTGACATCATATTCATCTTTTGCATAGCGAGCTCTTCACCTGATCAAGTGATTCCATTGCAATAGTTTGGAGAGTATCTTCGCGGGCTGGGTGTTGTTTGCTTTGAAACCATCTTGATCATTCAGGAACCCAGTAGCAATGAGAAAGTTCAAAAGAAGATAGTGCTACGCATTGATTTTCCTAGATGACAGACGTATTTCTACAACACAGAAGGCTGACCTAATGCTTCCCTACAACATGGCTGGAGTGGCATCCTGTTCCCCATAGGTTTTTCCATTTATTTTTAGCTGCTTTCTTAACAGATGAATGAGCTGAACTAGCTCAAAAAGGAATCCGATAAATGCCAGAGCTTTAAAACAAAACAAAACAACAAAACAAAAAAGATGCAAAATGGTGATTTGTAGGTGCGTTTGAAAATAGAAGTTTTTTGTATTTTTCATAGAGACATGGCATTCTCTAGATTGATATTGCTCCAACGGTTTGAGCTTGTTTTTTTTTTCCCCATCAATTCTACGTGTTATGCATTCTTTTTGGCCATTTCAGTAAACAGATTTTCTGAAACGCGTGAAAGACGGTCTGAAGTTCGCCTCATTTGCCTCACAACCATTCCCAGGACAGACACTGGGACCCTAAAGACCCTGATGGGAATTCTGGCCGGCCACTGGTGGATGAACGCCAAAAATCCTGAGGCCCCTGAGCAGAATTCTGGCCTGCCAAGTGATTGTTCACAGCTGTGTCTACAGTGACTGCTTCTAGCAGGGCCTACCAAAGGGCTTCACACCCTATATGCTTGCACCTGCTTGGCGACAATAGGCCAGGAATTTTCCCACCTCTTGGCCAAATGAACTTACTGGGGCAACTTGGTAGCCCCCCCATGGAAAATCCTTCATCTGCTCCACTACCACCGTCAGGGATGGAGATTGAAGCGCCCCTACCAAGGACTGAGACCCCCGTAATTCTGATGCAGGGCTGCTGGCCTGACTGAAGTAGGATGCCTGCAAAGTATTGCCTACAGATGTGTTCACTGGACCTAGACTGCTTTCCCATAGAAAGCAGTCCTGAAACAATGTGTGCCACTCACTGCTGATACTGACTTATCCTGCTGAGAATATGGACTGTCTGTACCCGTCTTCAATACCTTTCTCCCCCTCAGCAATTTCAATAGACTTCTTCTTCTTGATTGGATCTGTTCCCCCTCAGCCATTTCAAGATCTGTTTCCGCCCCTCAGCAATGGACTAGAAGAGAACCTTGAGTTAACCAGGACTTTGAGATCTTCCCGACGTGACTAGGCAAACTCTATCGGCTGGACTATGAGGACTTAGTTTCTCTGTGGTTGGTAGCTCCCTCTCTCTTTCTCCCCCTCTTTTCTATTCTTTTCCTCTCCTTAATTCCTTTCACGCATTTACTCTGCTCATTCTATCAAGGTGTATTTGTTTGGATTGATACTGCAATCCCCTTTCCGTGTTGTCTGCTGCACTCCGAGATCAGTTGAACCAACCATCACTCCCCCGCTGCTATTGTCGGATGGTGACAATACCTTCTTTCAAGCTGAAATTGGTTCTAGTCCACATAAACACACTGGTAGGTAAAAGTAGACTCTCAAAGATAACATTCAGAATGTATTTCCCTTCTCTTCCCATTCAAGCAAGTCAAGAAAGCAGATCTTCAGATAACATGCCATGCACATTGAAAAGATTCTGTCCTTATTTGAAGCAACTGAGAAACTCAGACAATGAAATACAGTTCAGACAGATGGAAGGGTCACATATGATGTCACATCTATACTTTCAACGTTTGAATGCAGCAAGATTTCGTGAAGTACAATCCTATCAAATGAAGGTGAATTTGCAGAAGCAATTGAACTGGCTCTGTTTTATAAACACAATGTTTTCTAATGAAACTGAGGATTCAGGAAGGCAACCTTGGAATTCAAAGGATTTAGAAACATACAAATACCAAGACTGGCAGCTCATTAGCTTTAACAGTCTCTTGAAAATAAGATCTACTTTTAACTTCTTCTCTTAGTAGGTCTAAAGACATTAGGAATGAATAATGTCATCAATAAAGAAATAAAAAATTATATATATATATATAAAAACAAACCAAAACAAAACCAAAACAGCTTTCTCAAAAAGCTTGGAGAAACCCGAGAAATGATGATTTTTAGGTGTTAAGTAGTCCTTTAAAAGTTGTCTCTGGGAAAAGAAATAAAAACCACTAATTGTTTCCAAACCTGTAAGGAAGCATGTAAGGGGCAAGAGCCTGTAATAAAACTACTATGCTGGGTTCATCTGTTGAAAGCATTCCAGAATGGTTGAAACTATGAATCACATCAAGTGGGATTAAAAAAAAAAAAAAAAAAAAAAGAAAAGAAAAAAGAAGAAAACAAAACATAAGGAAAAAATATTTTGACCATATTTTCCCATTCCAAGATGGTAGAACAGCTTTATTTCATTTTGTTCCTAAGACTGATTTCTAGCTTATGACGTGTTTTAGAATCAAGAGTGAGAGTGTTCACATTGACCATCCAATTTGGATAGATCTCTTTTACTTTGCACAGCAGCAGATATGGTTTAGCACTCCACAATTCAGTCCCCAAAAGTGAATGGGTGTGGCAGATTTAACCCAACTTCCCAGTCCACCAGAATGATCTTGAAAAATGCTTTGCTGTATCTCATTACCTGGACATGCCTCTCTAGCTCCATTTTGAGCTCCTTGATCTGTTATCTACAGGATGAGATCCAATCTAGCTTAGCAAGGATATAGCCTTTCAAAACCACATCTTTTATCTTCTGTATTCATACAAGTACATTTCTACTGCAGGGAACCCTTTGGAAGATCCTAGTTCTTTTGTTTCTCAGATATCTTGTTGCATCAAATAGCTCTTCTTTGAATTTTTTCCCTGCTAAAGTACAGGCTCTGTGCTTAAATGATTGTGACGCTAACTCATGATCATCTATTCTTCAGTCATCCAGAGTATGCAGCAAAGTTTTCTTCTGAGGACATTCATTTGATGAGAAATGCTGAAGGTCTGACTTTAGTTGCAAAGGTCACTGATTGACAGGTTGCAAAATTGTTAAGTCTAGTAAGAGCAGGAAAAGTGTGCTGTTGCTGTGTCTGTAAATGTGGTGTCAGCTGCTGTTGGGATAAAAAGCATGAGCATAAGCAAAGATATCTGCATGGATAGAAAAGAAGCAAAGAAGACATTTGTTGTGATTTCTGCACTAAGGAACAAGAAGAAGTATGAAGCGCTAATTTCAGTGGCTAAGACAGTATCATCCTTGGGCCAGTTCTCTTCATCATCTTTTGAACAAGCTGGACACAGCACTTGAAGAAATATTAAGCAACTTTGCCAAAGACACTAAATTGGGAGGAGCTGTGAACTAACTCCCTTGAGGGCACAGAGACCTTGCAGAGAGATCTTGCCAAATAGGAGAGATGGGCAATTATTGCTGGCCGGGAGTCTATGCACAAATCACAAAAGGGGCGGGACTGCTGGGGACGACGTCTCAAGCTGTTGTGTTTTCCAGCATCAGTCTCATTACATGGTGATGACAATGGGAAGCTGCCAGCAACTCACATCCCCAGCAGCAGACAAAGAACTGAAGAAGTTCTTAAGTTACAACTTCCTTTCAAAGTTTTTTGACCAATCACACAAAGCAAAAGCATATTGACAGTAGTTCTATCCAGTCACTAGAAGCACATGTAGCTGTGGTTAAAACAATGCTTGCTTCTTTCGAAGAAAAGACCTGCTTGTAAACCTTAAGACACAATGCACAGAGCTCCATGATGAAGCTTAGAACTTCCCAACATCTGGCTAGATGTACTTTGCTGTAGCTTAGGGAGTTCTTCTAGACAAGCGTGAATACACAGACCATTGTTCTATTTGTCCTTACTATTCTACTTCTGATCTAATTTTTTCTGCTGACAAACCTTATGACTACTGCTTAGCTCCAATCACAGTTCTGCTGTCTCTGAGGCCTGCCTTTTGCAGCTTTCCCAAAGCCCTCTGTTTTTGAGGATTCCCACAGGCAATCACCACCCACATGGAGTTGAGCAAGGGCAAGTGCTGGATTCAGCACCTGCCACAGGGCAGTCCTGGTGTGTGTATAGACTAGGGAGCAAGAGGCCGGAGAGAAGCACTGCAGAAAGGGACCCAGGCTCCTGGCCAGTGGCAAGCTGAATGTGCAGCAGCAGTGGCCTGGCAGCCAGGAGGGCCAAGCCTGTCCTGGGGTGCGTCAGGCACAGCGTCGCCAGCTGGGCAAGGTGGGGATTGTCTCACTTTGCTCTGCTCTGCTCTGCTCTGCTCTGCTCTGCTCTGCTCTGGGGCAGCCTCACCTTGGTATTAGAAAGTCCTGAAATGAAGTCTACAAGGACAGGACTCAAAGAAATGGCATGCAGCTGAGTCAGGGGAGGTTTAGGTCGGGTATCAGGAAAAAGTTTTGAACCAGAGGAAGGCTGGGCACTGGAAGAGTCTCTCCAGGGAGTGGTCACAGCATCACGCCTGTCTGAGTTTTGGACATTGCTCTCAGGCATATGGCGTGATTCTCGAGGATGGTCCCATGCAGGGCCAAGAGTTGGACTTGATGATCCTGATGGGCCCCTTCCAATTCAACTGATTCGACGACTCGATGGTTCTGTCCTGGCCGCTGAAGGTATATTGCTTGGTCTCATCAGATTTTGATCTGCTCTTGTTGGTCAGACTTTGTCACTAGTGGCTAATGACATTTATCACAGAAGACAAAGTGCCTTTTCTCAATTTTCTGAAGAAATTGGAACATGCACCCTAGAATCCTAAGAAAGCCTTTTCCTTGAAACAACACTGTCTCCTGCCCAGTAGTCTTTCCAGATCTTAAGGAGAAAGCAGGCAAAATGAGGGGACGTATTACAATGAAGCGTTGGCAATTTTCCAGTTCTTTAGCAGTATATTTGTACTTCCACCGTTCTTTTCTATCAAATCATGGTTTTGTATAGCATCTAATTTTCTAGCAAGACACATTTCTTCAACTGAGCCCATCAGTCTCGGTGAAAATATCTTGTCAAAAGCACAAAACATATGAATAGGCAGTGACAAGTGAGGGAAAAACAGAGTATGAGAAGCAGCTCCGTGATACTAAAGTGAGCCAAGAAGGAGGAGGAGGTGCTCCAGTTGACAGAGCAGAGAATCCCCCACAGTCCCTGGAGGACATCATTTTGAAGCAGGCTGTCTTCCAGCAGTCCCTGGAGAACCGTGGAGGAACACATACCTACACTGCAGCTTGTGGAGAGCTCCATGCCACAGCAGGTGAATGCGCCTTGAAGGAAGCTGCAGCTTGTGGAGGGAAGGCCAGAAAACCATCCTGGACCTCTTCTTTAGTGGAAGAGTATGTGCAAACGTTAAACAGCTGCTAACTGGATCTATTCTCTTTCCACATCTTGTCTTAGGTAAGTAAGAAGACAATGCAAGAATTAGAAGCCTAAATTCTTTCGCTTGAGGCTCCCATTCCCTTCAAATTTAGTTTGCTAGGAAGTAAAAGTCATGATAAAGTTCTTAAGCTCGATGTTCAGGCTTTTCAGAAAATACGGAGTGCAAATAACTCTCGTCGCTGTCATTTTTTTTCATAGAACGAAGAAAGTGAAATTACCATATTTGAAGGACTTATGGAAATCAGTTGGTAGAGGTGGTGAGACTGAAGAGTAGAATTAATCTGAAAAGAGAATATCATGGAGCAACCTCAGCTGTGTACAAGTTTTTGACCAGGAACTCTAGACTTTTAAACAGACTTAGCACACAAGAGTCCTCTCTGGGAATATTTTGGTATGTATAGTATATTTATCTTTAAATAGTTCTATCTGTTTTACAGTTATGACTTAGGCTTTAAATTTGATTTGAAAAGAAATATTTGTGATTCAGATCATTTCCATTTCTGAAGCATTTCAGTTGTTGGCAGCTTTTGCTGTCTCCTGAGGGAGGGAAAACAGTCTTTGTACCAGTACCGAAACAAGCTAGATGGAAAAAATTCTTTTCCTCATTCTTTTCTGTCTATTCTAAAAGGCACAGCAGCAAGACCACTGCTATGAGTCTGAGTGGCCTTACCACTCCTGGATGACGGACTTGTAGTGGCTAGTATTTGATTTGCACATATTTCTGATGCCGGTTGTTAACTGTTGTGCAGAAAGATCTGTCAACTGTTTTCACAGGAAGACACTCCTGAATTGCTTCACTTGTCTCTGAACCAGAGAACTAAGCTGGCACTCCATTTCTGAGATCTTGCTCTACTAGCCCCCAAAGCCATTTCCTTCAAATGCATTTTACTTTCAACCAAAGCACTTCATTACTTCATGATGTAATCTCTTGTTCTTAACTTTCGGGGGATTGTTTTAGACCGACAAGAACATCTTCCAGTAAGCAGGTAGAACATCTGTCTTAAGTAGTTTCCATCACTTGGCTTTGGTTCATGCATCATAACATCTGCAAAGAATGTCATGTACAATCAATGGATGGGCTGGGGTAACGGGCCACAGGTTTAGGAATCTTTCTCCAATTAATTTGCTTTAAAATGTAACTCTTATCATTTCAAGTGTGTCTTTGTTAAAACAATCAACTAGTTCTTACCTGTACCACAATGAAGAACAATCAACAGTGGCTGAGCATCCTCCAACAATTGCAAGAAGAAGAATGGTCTGAGCCCCCAGTGCAGCACATGGAGTCTGTCACCAAGCCAGAGTCCTGCAGGCATTTTCTCAGCCTGCAGAAGAGCAGGCTCTGTGCAAATGGTTAGAGCAGCTCTCCAGTAGCTGAAGACAGCCTACCAGAAGGAGGCAGATGAGCTACACAAGGGCACAGAGTGATAGGAAAAGTGTGGATGGCTTTAAAACCTGAAGAGTAAATGTTTCCTTTGGCTATTGGGAAGAAATTCTTTGCCAGGAGGGTTGTCAGACACTGCAACATGTTGTGGGTGACCCATTCCTGGAAGTGTTCAAGACCAGCTTGAATGGGTCTTTGAGCTTAAGGCGGTCTAGTGGAAGGTGTCCCTGCCAATGATATGGGGGGCGGGTGGGGTGGGGGGGGTGAAATTAGGTGAATGTAAGGTCCCTTCCAAACCCAACCATCCTATTATTCTATGGTAATATTCATTCTGTGCAGTAGCAGTAAGTAGTTGAAGATAGAAATAACAGACTATTCATTCTGAGAAACTGCTATCCAATGAGTTTAACTGTTTGGGTCTCACATATATGTTCCATTTAGCAATAATATATCTAGCATCTAGTCCTCGATCTTTATCATATACGGAAATATTTTATCATTTTTAATGTTTCTGACATTTGGGAATTTTCCTTCTTTCTTTCTTTCTTTCTTTCTTTCTTTCTTTCTTTCTTTCTTTCTTTCTTTCTTTCTTTCTTTCTTTCTTCTTTCTTTCTTTCTTCTCTTTCTTTCTTTCTTTCTTTCTTTCTTTCTTTCTTTCTTTCTTTCTTTCTTTCTTTTCTTTCTTCTTTCTTTCTTTCTTTTTCTTTCTTTCTTTCTTTCTTCTTTCTTTTTTCTTCTTTCTTTCTCCCTTTCTTCTCTTTCTTTCTCTCTTTCTTTCTTTCTTTCTTTCTCTTTCTCTCTTTCTCTCTTTCTCTCTTTCCTCCTTCCCCCACTTCCTTCCATCACTTCCTTCCTTCCGCCACATCCTTCTGCCACTTCCTTCCCTCCCTCCCCCCACTTTGGAAACTGTCAAGTAGTTACAGGGAATTACTCTTCTTTAAATATCATTTGGAAGCTTAGAAATGAAGACATAACAAAATTGTGTCAAAACAGTGCATTTAAAAGCGATTTTAAAGTGAGAATTAGCTATTGAAAAGTCAAAAATACAAAAATAAAAAAAAGGAAATGATGGAATGGATGGTTTAAAGGCATGTTCTTTGTATTTCTGTGATACAAATGAGAATCTCAATTTTTACACCTTCTAAAAACACATCTTGAAAGTTACTACTTTCAGTTACAAAAATATTTCCAAAACAAGGAAATTGATGTATGTAGATGAAAATATTATCTTCCAAATAGTCATCATCAAGTCCAAAAGATTACCCTGCTCTGACACAGGAAGCTTGATGGAGATTTCTATTCTCACACAAACACAGAAGAATTTTTCAAATGACTAGAAAATCTTTAAAAGCAAATTAACCTTTGAGAAAAAAGATCCAAAAAAGAGCAGGAAATGATATACGCCCACACTTGTTACATGTTGGTTACTAAATATTGGCTCTGGTTTGTGGACGAGCACACTTCTCATTCACACACGCAGATACCACTCTTCCTCCAGCACACAGATGTGTGATATTGGGTCTCAAAGAATGGACTATTTTCTCTTAGATAGGTTTTGGTCCTCTAAGTCAAAGCCTATTCTTCCTGGATCTATTACCTGGATATTTTTCCTGAAAGGTAATGCGCTTGTGTCTGTTCAAAATGGGGAGGAGGGGACAGGAAGAACGGGGATTTGAAAACAACTTGCAGCTTAACTAAGAAAGAGGGGTGCTTCTTGAATGTGCAGCAAATGAAAGATCGGGGGCATACTTGGAGAAAGTTTGAGGTGCTGGCAGAGTTTCTCTGTGCGACAGCTTTTAGACTTCTAGAAAACAGTACCGTATCAATGTCCTGCCTCTTAAATTCACATTAATATTAGAATACAAGGAGTTTGGGACAACTTTTTTTCCTTCTCGCAAAACACTCTGACGACCTCCGCGCAACTTCTAAAAAAAGATCGGGGATGTTTTCTGTCCTGGCATAGTTTCTCCTTGCGAGACATAGTGGAAAAGCTTTCTGCTAAGATATAGGCACAAGAGACACTCCGAAGCTAAGACCCGGCCCAAGGCGTCTTTCGGCAGAATCCGCGCTCCGGAGCGCACGGTGACCAGCAGAATGATCTGTGACCGGCAAACTGCTCTGCGACCGGCACACTGCTCTGCTGGCGAAGAAGCCGCCTCCTCGCCTCCGAGAGCAGGAGAGGGCGGCAGCTTCCGAAAGGAGAAGAACGAAGCCGCACAACACTGGGAATGTGTGCGCAGCTTGCAAATTCATAGAAAACAATACTTTTCCAAGCTCCTGCCTTTTCCAGACACATTAAAATTGGAAAAGGAGGCATTTTGGACAACTTTCTTTTGATTCTTGCAAACACTCAGAAGACCCCCCCTGCAACGTCTAGAAGACGATCAGAGATGTTTTCAGTCGTGGCACAGTTTCTCCTTGCCAGAATTTGTGAAAAAGCTTTTTGCTAAGATGTAGGCGGCAAGAGCTGCTAAAAATGAAGATACAGAGCTCTCCGAGGCTAAGCGCCTGTCCCGGGACTCATTGGGCAGAAGCCGCGCTCCGGAGTGCACTGTGACCGGCACGAGTGCACTGCACCCGGCAAAGTGCTCTGTGACCGGCACAATGATCTGCACCAATGGAACTGCTCTGTGACCGGCAAGATGATCTGCACCCGGCAAACTGCCCTGTGACCGGCAAATGATCTGCACCCAGGGAACTGCTCTGTGACCGGCAAGATGATCTGCACACTGCACTGTGACCGGCAAAATGATCTGCACTCGGCAAACTGCTCTGTGACCGGTAAACTGCTCTGTGACCGGCAAACTGCTCTGCGACCGGCAAACTGCTCTGCTGGCGAAGAAGCCTTCTCCTCGCCTCCCGAAGCAGGAGAGAGCGGCAGCTTCCGAAAGGAGAAGAACGAAGCCGCACAACACTGGGAATGTGTGCGCAGCTTGCAAATTCATAGAAAACAATACTTTTCCAAGCTCCTGCCTTTTCCAGACACATTAAAATTGGAAAAGGAGGCATTTTGGACAACTTTCTTTTGATTCTTGCAAACACTCAGAAGACCCCCCTGCAACGTCTAGAAGACGATCAGAGATGTTTTCAGTCGTGGCACAGTTTCTCCTTGCCAGAATTTGTGAAAAAGCTTTTTGCTAAGATGTAGGCGGCAAGAGCTGCTAAAAATGAAGATACAGAGCTCTCCGAGGCTAAGCGCCTGTCCCGGGACTCATTGGGCAGAAGCCGCGCTCCGGAGTGCATTGTGACCGGCACGAGTGCACTGCACCCGGCAAACTGCTCTGTGACCGGCAGAATGATCTGCACCAATGGAACTGCTCTGTGACCGGCAAGATGATCTGCACCCGGCAAACTGCCCTGTGACCGGCAAAATGATCTGCACCCAGGGAACTGCTCTGTGACCGGCAAGATGATCTGCACCCGGAACACTGCACTGTGACCGGCAAAATGATCTGCACTCGGCAAACTGCTCTGTGACCGGCAAACTGCTCTGACCGGCACTGCTCTGCGACAAACTGCTCTGCTGGCGAAGAAGCCTTCTCCTCGCCTCCCGAAGCAGGAGAGAGCGGCAGCTTCCGAAAGGAGAAGAACGAAGCCGCACAACACTGGGAATGTGTGCGCAGCTTGCAAATTCATAGAAAACAATACTTTTCCAAGCTCCTGCCTTTTCCAGACACATTAAAATTGGAAAAGGAGGCATTTTGGACAACTTTCTTTTGATTCTTGCAAACACTCAGAAGACCCCCCCTGCAACGTCTAGAAGACGATCAGAGATGTTTTCAGTCGTGGCACAGTTTCTCCTTGCCAGAATTTGTGAAAAAGCTTTTTGCTAAGATGTAGGCGGCAAGAGCTGCTAAAAATGAAGATACAGAGCTCTCCGAGGCTAAGCGCCTGTCCCGGGACTCATTGGGCAGAAGCCGCGCTCCGGAGTGCATTGTGACCGGCACGAGTGCACTGCACCCGGCAAAGTGCTCTGTGACCGGCAGAATGATCTGCACCAATGGAACTGCTCTGTGACCGGCAAGATGATCTGCACCCGGCAAACTGCTCTGTGACCGGCAAAATGATCTGCACCTGCACTCGGCAAACTGCTCTGTGACCGGCAAACTGCTCTGTGACCGGCAAACTGCTCTGCGACCGGCAAACTGCTCTGCTGGCGAAGAAGCCTTCTCCTCGCCTCCCGAAGCAGGAGAGAGCGGCAGCTTCCGAAAGGAGAAGAACGAAGCCGCACAACACTGGGAATGTGTGCGCAGCTTGCAAATTCATAGAAAACAATACTTTTCCAAGCTCCTGCCTTTTCCAGACACATTAAAATTGGAAAAGGAGGCATTTTGGACAACTTTCTTTTGATTCTTGCAAACACTCAGAAGACCCCCCCTGCAACGTCTAGAAGACGATCAGAGATGTTTTCAGTCGTGGCACAGTTTCTCCTTGCCAGAATTTGTGAAAAAGCTTTTTGCTAAGATGTAGGCGGCAAGAGCTGCTAAAAATGAAGATACAGAGCTCTCCGAGGCTAAGCGCCTGTCCCGGGACTCATTGGGCAGAAGCCGCGCTCCGGAGTGCACTGTGACCGGCACGAGTGCACTGCACCCGGCAAACTGCTCTGTGACCGGCAGAATGATCTGCACCAATGGAACTGCTCTGTGACCGGCAAGATGATCTGCACCCGGCAAACTGCTCTGTGACCGGCAAAATGATCTGCACCTGCACCGGCAAAATGATGCTGCACTGTGACCGGCAAACTGCTCTGTGACCGGCAAACTGCTCTGCGACCGGCAAACTGCTCTGCTGGCGAAGAAGCCTTCTCCTCGCCTCCCGAAGCAGGAGAGAGCGGCAGCTTCCGAAAGGAGAAGAACGAAGCCGCACAACACTGGGAATGTGTGCGCAGCTTGCAAATTCATAGAAAACAATACTTTTCCAAGCTCCTGCCTTTTCCAGACACATTAAAATTGGAAAAGGAGGCATTTTGGACAACTTTCTTTTGATTCTTGCAAACACTCAGAAGACCCCCCCTGCAACGTCTAGAAGACGATCAGAGATGTTTTCAGTCGTGGCACAGTTTCTCCTTGCCAGAATTTGTGAAAAAGCTTTTTGCTAAGATGTAGGCGGCAAGAGCTGCTAAAAATGAAGATACAGAGCTCTCCGAGGCTAAGCGCCTGTCCCGGGACTCATTGGGCAGAAGCCGCGCTCCGGAGTGCATTGTGACCGGCACGAGTGCACTGTACCCGGCAAAGTGCTCTGTGACCGGCAGAATGATCTGCACCAATGGAACTGCTCTGTGACCGGCAAGATGATCTGCACCCGGCAAACTGCCCTGTGACCGGCAAAATGATCTGCACCCAGGGAACTGCTCTGTGACCGGCAAGATGATCTGCACCCGGAACACTGCACTGTGACCGGCAAAATGATCTGCACTCGGCAAACTGCTCTGTGACCGGTAAACTGCTCTGTGACCGGCAAACTGCTCTGCGACCGGCAAACTGCTCTGCTGGCGAAGAAGCCTTCTCCTCGCCTCCCGAAGCAGGAGAGAGCGGCAGCTTCCGAAAGGAGAAGAACGAAGCCGCACAACACTGGGAATGTGTGCGCAGCTTGCAAATTCATAGAAAACAATACTTTTCCAAGCTCCTGCCTTTTCCAGACACATTAAAATTGGAAAAGGAGGCATTTTGGACAACTTTCTTTTGATTCTTGCAAACACTCAGAAGACCCCCCCTGCAACGTCTAGAAGACGATCAGAGATGTTTTCAGTCGTGGCACAGTTTCTCCTTGCCAGAATTTGTGAAAAAGCTTTTTGCTAAGATGTAGGCGGCAAGAGCTGCTAAAAATGAAGATACAGAGCTCTCCGAGGCTAAGCGCCTGTCCCGGGACTCATTGGGCAGAAGCCGCGCTCCGGAGTGCACTGTGACCGGCACGAGTGCACTGCACCCGGCAAACTGCTCTGTGACCGGCAGAATGATCTGCACCAATGGAACTGCTCTGTGACCGGCAAGATGATCTGCACCCGGCAAACTGCTCTGTGACCGGCAATGATCTGCACCTGCACCGGCAAAATGATCTGCACTCGGCAAACTGCTCTGTGACCGGTAAACTGCTCTGTGACCGGCAAACTGCTCTGCGACCGGCAAACTGCTCTGCTGGCGAAGAAGCCTTCTCCTCGCCTCCCGAAGCAGGAGAGAGCGGCAGCTTCCGAAAGGAGAAGAACGAAGCCGCACAACACTGGGAATGTGTGCGCAGCTTGCAAATTCATAGAAAACAATACTTTTCCAAGCTCCTGCCTTTTCCAGACACATTAAAATTGGAAAAGGAGGCATTTTGGACAACTTTCTTTTGATTCTTGCAAACACTCAGAAGACCCCCCCTGCAACGTCTAGAAGACGATCAGAGATGTTTTCAGTCGTGGCACAGTTTCTCCTTGCCAGAATTTGTGAAAAAGCTTTTTGCTAAGATGTAGGCGGCAAGAGCTGCTAAAAATGAAGATACAGAGCTCTCCGAGGCTAAGCGCCTGTCCCGGGACTCATTGGGCAGAAGCCGCGCTCCGGAGTGCATTGTGACCGGCACGAGTGCACTGCACCCGGCAAACTGCTCTGTGACCGGCAGAATGATCTGCACCAATGGAACTGCTCTGTGACCGGCAAGATGATCTGCACCCGGCAAACTGCCCTGTGACCGGCAAAATGATCTGCACCTGCACTGTGACCGGCAAAATGATCTGCACTCGGCAAACTGCTCTGTGACCGGTAAACTGCTCTGTGACCGGCAAACTGCTCTGCGACCGGCAAACTGCTCTGCTGGCGAAGAAGCCTTCTCCTCGCCTCCCGAAGCAGGAGAGAGCGGCAGCTTCCGAAAGGAGAAGAACGAAGCCGCACAACACTGGGAATGTGTGCGCAGCTTGCAAATTCATAGAAAACAATACTTTTCCAAGCTCCTGCCTTTTCCAGACACATTAAAATTGGAAAAGGAGGCATTTTGGACAACTTTCTTTTGATTCTTGCAAACACTCAGAAGACCCCCCCTGCAACGTCTAGAAGACGATCAGAGATGTTTTCAGTCGTGGCACAGTTTCTCCTTGCCAGAATTTGTGAAAAAGCTTTTTGCTAAGATGTAGGCGGCAAGAGCTGCTAAAAATGAAGATACAGAGCTCTCCGAGGCTAAGCGCCTGTCCCGGGACTCATTGGGCAGAAGCCGCGCTCCGGAGTGCATTGTGACCGGCACGAGTGCACTGCACCCGGCAAACTGCTCTGTGACCGGCAAGATGATCTGCACCCGGCAAACTGCCCTGTGACCGGCAAAATGATCTGCACCCAGGGAACTGCTCTGTGACCGGCAAGATGATCTGCACCCGGAACACTGCTCTGTGACCGGCAAAATGATCTGCACTCGGCAAACTGCTCTGTGACCGGTAAACTGCTCTGTGACCGGCAAACTGCTCTGCGACCGGCAAACTGCTCTGCTGGCGAAGAAGCCTTCTCCTCGCCTCCCGAAGCAGGAGAGAGCGGCAGCTTCCGAAAGGAGAAGAACGAAGCCGCACAACACTGGGAATGTGTGCGCAGCTTGCAAATTCATAGAAAACAATACTTTTCCAAGCTCCTGCCTTTTCCAGACACATTAAAATTGGAAAAGGAGGCATTTTGGACAACTTTCTTTTGATTCTTGCAAACACTCAGAAGACCCCCCCTGCAACGTCTAGAAGACGATCAGAGATGTTTTCAGTCGTGGCACAGTTTCTCCTTGCCAGAATTTGTGAAAAAGCTTTTTGCTAAGATGTAGGCGGCAAGAGCTGCTAAAAATGAAGATACAGAGCTCTCCGAGGCTAAGCGCCTGTCCCGGGACTCATTGGGCAGAAGCCGCGCTCCGGAGTGCATTGTGACCGGCACGAGTGCACTGCACCCGGCAAACTGCTCTGTGACCGGCACAATGATCTGCACCAATGGAACTGCTCTGTGACCGGCAAGATGATCTGCACCCGGCAAACTGCCCTGTGACCGGCAAAATGATCTGCACCGGCAAACTGCTCTGTGACCGGCAAACTGCTCTGTGACCGGCAAACTGCTCTGCTGGCGAAGAAGCCTTCTCCTCGCCTCCCGAAGCAGGAGAGAGCGGCAGCTTCCGAAAGGAGAAGAACGAAGCCGCACAACACTGGGAATGTGTGCGCAGCTTGCAAATTCATAGAAAACAATACTTTTCCAAGCTCCTGCCTTTTCCAGACACATTAAAATTGGAAAAGGAGGCATTTTGGACAACTTTCTTTTGATTCTTGCAAACACTCAGAAGACCCCCCCTGCAACGTCTAGAAGACGATCAGAGATGTTTTCAGTCGTGGCACAGTTTCTCCTTGCCAGAATTTGTGAAAAAGCTTTTTGCTAAGATGTAGGCGGCAAGAGCTGCTAAAAATGAAGATACAGAGCTCTCCGAGGCTAAGCGCCTGTCCCGGGACTCATTGGGCAGAAGCCGCGCTCCGGAGTGCATTGTGACCGGCACGAGTGCACTGCACCCGGCAAACTGCTCTGTGACCGGCAGAATGATCTGCACCAATGGAACTGCTCTGTGACCGGCAAGATGATCTGCACCCGGCAAACTGCTCTGTGACCGGCACAATGATCTGCACCAGGGAACTGCTCTGTGACCGGCAAGATGATCTGCACCCGGAACACTGCACTGTGACCGGCAAAATGATCTGCACTCGGCAAACTGCTCTGTGACCGGTAAACTGCTCTGTGACCGGCAAACTGCTCTGCGACCGGCAACTGCTCTGCTGGCGAAGAAGCCTTCTCCTCGCCTCCCGAAGCAGGAGAGAGCGGCAGCTTCCGAAAGGAGAAGAACGAAGCCGCACAACACTGGGAATGTGTGCGCAGCTTGCAAATTCATAGAAAACAATACTTTTCCAAGCTCCTGCCTTTTCCAGACACATTAAAATTGGAAAAGGAGGCATTTTGGACAACTTTCTTTTGATTCTTGCAAACACTCAGAAGACCCCCCCTGCAACGTCTAGAAGACGATCAGAGATGTTTTCAGTCGTGGCACAGTTTCTCCTTGCCAGAATTTGTGAAAAAGCTTTTTGCTAAGATGTAGGCGGCAAGAGCTGCTAAAAATGAAGATACAGAGCTCTCCGAGGCTAAGCGCCTGTCCCGGGACTCATTGGGCAGAAGCCGCGCTCCGGAGTGCATTGTGACCGGCACGAGTGCACTGCACCCGGCAGACTGCTCTGTGACCGGCAGAATGATCTGCACCAATGGAACTGCTCTGTGACCGGCAAGATGATCTGCACCCGGCAAACTGCCTGTGACCGGCAAAATGATCTGCACCCAGGGAACTGCTCTGTGACCGGCAAGATGATCTGCACCCGGAACACTGCCTGTGACCGGCAAAATGATCTGCACTCGGCAAACTGCTCTGTGACCGGTAAACTGCTCTGTGACCGGCAAACTGCTCTGCGACCGGCAAACTGCTCTGCTGGCGAAGAAGCCTTCTCCTCGCCTCCCGAAGCAGGAGAGAGCGGCAGCTTCCGAAAGGAGAAGAACGAAGCCGCACAACACTGGGAATGTGTGCGCAGCTTGCAAATTCATAGAAAACAATACTTTTCCAAGCTCCTGCCTTTTCCAGACACATTAAAATTGGAAAAGGAGGCATTTTGGACAACTTTCTTTTGATTCTTGCAAACACTCAGAAGACCCCCCCTGCAACGTCTAGAAGACGATCAGAGATGTTTTCAGTCGTGGCACAGTTTCTCCTTGCCAGAAT
Source organism: Diglossa brunneiventris (assembly GCA_019023105.1). Classification (NCBI taxonomy): domain Eukaryota; kingdom Metazoa; phylum Chordata; class Aves; order Passeriformes; family Thraupidae; genus Diglossa; species Diglossa brunneiventris. The sequence continues at coordinate 23,612 of JAFCGX010000182.1, forward strand.
TTGTGAAAAAGCTTTTTGCTAAGATGTAGGCGGCAAGAGCTGCTAAAAATGAAGATACAGAGCTCTCCGAGGCTAAGCGCCTGTCCCGGGACTCATTGGGCAGAAGCCGCGCTCCGGAGTGCATTGTGACCGGCACGAGTGCACTGCACCCGGCAAACTGCTCTGTGACCGGCAGAATGATCTGCACCAATGGAACTGCTCTGTGACCGGCAAGATGATCTGCACCCGGAACACTGCCCTGTGACCGGCAAAATGATCTGCACCCGGCAAACTGCTCTGTGACCGCCAAACTGCTCTGTGACCGGCAAACTGCTCTGCGACCGGCAAACTGCTCTGCTGGCGAAGAAGCCTTCTCCTCGCCTCCCGAAGCAGGAGAGAGCGGCAGCTTCCGAAAGGAGAAGAACGAAGCCGCACAACACTGGGAATGTGTGCGCAGCTTGCAAATTCATAGAAAACAATACTTTTCCAAGCTCCTGCCTTTTCCAGACACATTAAAATTGGAAAAGGAGGCATTTTGGACAACTTTCTTTTGATTCTTGCAAACACTCAGAAGACCCCCCCTGCAACGTCTAGAAGACGATCAGAGATGTTTTCAGTCGTGGCACAGTTTCTCCTTGCCAGAATTTGTGAAAAAGCTTTTTGCTAAGATGTAGGCGGCAAGAGCTGCTAAAAATGAAGATACAGAGCTCTCCGAGGCTAAGCGCCTGTCCCGGGACTCATTGGGCAGAAGCCGCGCTCCGGAGTGCACTGTGACCGGCACGAGAGCAGTGTACCCGGCAAAGTGCTCTGTGACCGGCAGAATGATCTGCACCCGGCAAACTGTTCTGTGACCGGCAAGATGATCTGCACCCGGCAAACTGCTCTGTGACCGGCACAATGATCTGCACCCAGGGAACTGCTCTGTGACCGGCAAGATGATCTGCACCCGGAACACTGCACTGTGACCGGCAAAATGATCTGCACTCGGCAAACTGCTCTGTGACCGGTAAACTGCTCTGTGACCGGCAAACTGCTCTGCGACCGGCAAACTGCTCTGCTGGCGAAGAAGCCTTCTCCTCGCCTCCCGAAGCAGGAGAGAGCGGCAGCTTCCGAAAGGAGAAGAACGAAGCCGCACAACACTGGGAATGTGTGCGCAGCTTGCAAATTCATAGAAAACAATACTTTTCCAAGCTCCTGCCTTTTCCAGACACATTAAAATTGGAAAAGGAGGCATTTTGGACAACTTTCTTTTGATTCTTGCAAACACTCAGAAGACCCCCCCTGCAACGTCTAGAAGACGATCAGAGATGTTTTCAGTCGTGGCACAGTTTCTCCTTGCCAGAATTTGTGAAAAAGCTTTTTGCTAAGATGTAGGCGGCAAGAGCTGCTAAAAATGAAGATACAGAGCTCTCCGAGGCTAAGCGCCTGTCCCGGGACTCATTGGGCAGAAGCCGCGCTCCGGAGTGCATTGTGACCGGCACGAGTGCACTGCACCCGGCAGACTGCTCTGTGACCGGCACAATGATCTGCACCAATGGAACTGCTCTGTGACCGGCAAGATGATCTGCACCGCAAACTGCTCTGTGACCGCACAATGATCTGCACCTGGCTCTGTGACCGGCAAGATGATCTGCACCCGGCAACTGCTCTGTGACCGGCAATGATCTGCACCAAGGGAACTGCTCTGTGACCGGCAAGATGATCTGCACCCGGCAAACTGCCCTGTGACCGGCAAAATGATCTGCACCCAAACTGCTCTGTGACCGGCAAGATGATCTGCACCCGGAACTGCTCTGTGACCGGCAAAATGATCTGCTCGGCAAACTGCTCTGTGACCGGTAAACTGCTCTGTGACCGGCAAACTGCTCTGCGCCGCAAACTGCTCTGCTGGCGAAGAAGCCTTCTCCTCGCCTCCCGAAGCAGGAGAGAGCGGCAGCTTCCGAAAGGAGAAGAACGAAGCCGCACAACACTGGGAATGTGTGCGCAGCTTGCAAATTCATAGAAAACAATACTTTTCCAAGCTCCTGCCTTTTCCAGACACATTAAAATTGGAAAAGGAGGCATTTTGGACAACTTTCTTTTGATTCTTGCAAACACTCAGAAGACCCCCCCTGCAACGTCTAGAAGACGATCAGAGATGTTTTCAGTCGTGGCACAGTTTCTCCTTGCCAGAATTTGTGAAAAAGCTTTTTGCTAAGATGTAGGCGGCAAGAGCTGCTAAAAATGAAGATACAGAGCTCTCCGAGGCTAAGCGCCTGTCCCGGGACTCATTGGGCAGAAGCCGCGCTCCGGAGTGCACTGTGACCGGCACGAGTGCACTGTACCCGGCAAACTGCTCTGTGACCGGCAAGAATGATCTGCACCATGCAACTGCCTGTGACCGGCAAAATGATCTGCACTCGGCAAACTGCTCTGTGACCGTAAACTGCTCTGTGACCGGCAAACTGCTCTGCGACCGGCAAACTGCTCTGCTGGCGAAGAAGCCTTCTCCTCGCCTCCCGAAGCAGGAGAGAGCGGCAGCTTCCGAAAGGAGAAGAACGAAGCCGCACAACACTGGGAATGTGTGCGCAGCTTGCAAATTCATAGAAAACAATACTTTTCCAAGCTCCTGCCTTTTCCAGACACATTAAAATTGGAAAAGGAGGCATTTTGGACAACTTTCTTTTGATTCTTGCAAACACTCAGAAGACCCCCCCTGCAACGTCTAGAAGACGATCAGAGATGTTTTCAGTCGTGGCACAGTTTCTCCTTGCCAGAATTTGTGAAAAAGCTTTTTGCTAAGATGTAGGCGGCAAGAGCTGCTAAAAATGAAGATACAGAGCTCTCCGAGGCTAAGCGCCTGTCCCGGACTCATTGGGCAGAAGCCGCGCTCCGGAGTGCATTGTGACCGGCACGAGTGCACTGCACCCGGCAAACTGCTCTGTGACCGGCACAATGATCTGCACCAATGGAACTGCTCTGTGACCGGCAAGATGATCTGCACCGGCAAACTGCCCTGTGACCGGCAAAATGATCTGCACCCAGGGAACTGCTCTGTGACCGGCAAGATGATCTGCACCCGGAACACTGCACTGTGACCGGCAAAATGATCTGCACTCGGCAAACTGCTCTGTGACCGGTAAACTGCTCTGTGACCGGCAAACTGCTCTGCGACCGGCAAACTGCTCTGCTGGCGAAGAAGCCTTCTCCTCGCCTCCCGAAGCAGGAGAGAGCGGCAGCTTCCGAAAGGAGAAGAACGAAGCCGCACAACACTGGGAATGTGTGCGCAGCTTGCAAATTCATAGAAAACAATACTTTTCCAAGCTCCTGCCTTTTCCAGACACATTAAAATTGGAAAAGGAGGCATTTTGGACAACTTTCTTTTGATTCTTGCAAACACTCAGAAGACCCCCCCCTGCAACGTCTAGAAGACGATCAGAGATGTTTTCAGTCGTGGCACAGTTTCTCCTTGCCAGAATTTGTGAAAAAGCTTTTTGCTAAGATGTAGGCGGCAAGAGCTGCTAAAAATGAAGATACAGAGCTCTCCGAGGCTAAGCGCCTGTCCCGGGACTCATTGGGCAGAAGCCGCGCTCCGGAGTGCATTGTGACCGGCACGAGTGCACTGCACCCGGCAAACTGCTCTGTGACCGGCAGAATGATCTGCACCAATGGAACTGCTCTGTGACCGGCAAGATGATCTGCACCCGGAACACTGCCCTGTGACCGGCAAAATGATCTGCACCCAGCAAAATGCTCTGTGACCTGCAAACTGCTCTGTGACCGGCAAACTGCTCTGCGACCGGCAAACTGCTCTGCTGGCGAAGAAGCCTTCTCCTCGCCTCCCGAAGCAGGAGAGAGCGGCAGCTTCCGAAAGGAGAAGAACGAAGCCGCACAACACTGGGAATGTGTGCGCAGCTTGCAAATTCATAGAAAACAATACTTTTCCAAGCTCCTGCCTTTTCCAGACACATTAAAATTGGAAAAGGAGGCATTTTGGACAACTTTCTTTTGATTCTTGCAAACACTCAGAAGACCCCCCCTGCAACGTCTAGAAGACGATCAGAGATGTTTTCAGTCGTGGCACAGTTTCTCCTTGCCAGAATTTGTGAAAAAGCTTTTTGCTAAGATGTAGGCGGCAAGAGCTGCTAAAAATGAAGATACAGAGCTCTCCGAGGCTAAGCGCCTGTCCCGGGACTCATTGGGCAGAAGCCGCGCTCCGGAGTGCACTGTGACCGGCACGAGAGCACTGTACCCGGCAAAGTGCTCTGTGACCGGCACAATGATCTGCACCCGGAACTGCTCTGTGACCGGCAAGATGATCTGCACCCGGCAAACTGCCCTGTGACCGGCACAATGATCTGCACCCAGGGAACTGCTCTGTGACCGGCAAGATGATCTGCACCCGGACACTGCCTGTGACCGGCAAAATGATCTGCACTCGGCAAACTGCTCTGTGACCGGTAAACTGCTCTGTGACCGGCAAACTGCTCTGCGACCGGCAAACTGCTCTGCTGGCGAAGAAGCCTTCTCCTCGCCTCCCGAAGCAGGAGAGAGCGGCAGCTTCCGAAAGGAGAAGAACGAAGCCGCACAACACTGGGAATGTGTGCGCAGCTTGCAAATTCATAGAAAACAATACTTTTCCAAGCTCCTGCCTTTTCCAGACACATTAAAATTGGAAAAGGAGGCATTTTGGACAACTTTCTTTTGATTCTTGCAAACACTCAGAAGACCCCCCCTGCAACGTCTAGAAGACGATCAGAGATGTTTTCAGTCGTGGCACAGTTTCTCCTTGCCAGAATTTGTGAAAAAGCTTTTTGCTAAGATGTAGGCGGCAAGAGCTGCTAAAAATGAAGATACAGAGCTCTCCGAGGCTAAGCGCCTGTCCCGGGACTCATTGGGCAGAAGCCGCGCTCCGGAGTGCATTGTGACCGGCACGAGTGCACTGCACCCGGCAAACTGCTCTGTGACCGGCACAATGATCTGCACCAATGGAACTGCTCTGTGACCGGCAAGATGATCTGCACCCGGCAACTGCTCTGTGACCGGCACAATGATCTGCACCAAGCAACTGCTCTGTGACCGGCAAGATGATCTGCACCCGGAACACTGCACTGTGACCGGCAAAATGATCTGCACTCGGCAAACTGCTCTGTGACCGGCAAACTGCTCTGTGACCGGCAAACTGCTCTGCGACCGGCAAACTGCTCTGCTGGCGAAGAAGCCTTCTCCTCGCCTCCCGAAGCAGGAGAGAGCGGCAGCTTCCGAAAGGAGAAGAACGAAGCCGCACAACACTGGGAATGTGTGCGCAGCTTGCAAATTCATAGAAAACAATACTTTTCCAAGCTCCTGCCTTTTCCAGACACATTAAAATTGGAAAAGGAGGCATTTTGGACAACTTTCTTTTGATTCTTGCAAACACTCAGAAGACCCCCCCCTGCAACGTCTAGAAGACGATCAGAGATGTTTTCAGTCGTGGCACAGTTTCTCCTTGCCAGAATTTGTGAAAAAGCTTTTTGCTAAGATGTAGGCGGCAAGAGCTGCTAAAAATGAAGATACAGAGCTCTCCGAGGCTAAGCGCCTGTCCCGGGACTCATTGGGCAGAAGCCGCGCTCCGGAGTGCATTGTGACCGGCACGAGTGCACTGCACCCGGCAAACTGCTCTGTGACCGGCAGAATGATCTGCACCAATGGAACTGCTCTGTGACCGGCAAGATGATCTGCACCCGGCAAACTGCTCTGTGACCGGCAAGATGATCTGCACCAAGAACACTGCACTGTGACCGGCAAAATGATCTGCACTCGGCAAACTGCTCTGTGACCGGTAAACTGCTCTGTGACCGCAAACTGCTCTGCGACCGGCAAACTGCTCTGCTGGCGAAGAAGCCTTCTCCTCGCCTCCCGAAGCAGGAGAGAGCGGCAGCTTCCGAAAGGAGAAGAACGAAGCCGCACAACACTGGGAATGTGTGCGCAGCTTGCAAATTCATAGAAAACAATACTTTTCCAAGCTCCTGCCTTTTCCAGACACATTAAAATTGGAAAGGAGGCATTTTGGACAACTTTCTTTTGATTCTTGCAAACACTCAGAAGACCCCCCCTGCAACGTCTAGAAGACGATCAGAGATGTTTTCAGTCGTGGCACAGTTTCTCCTTGCCAGAATTTGTGAAAAAGCTTTTTGCTAAGATGTAGGCGGCAAGAGCTGCTAAAAATGAAGATACAGAGCTCTCCGAGGCTAAGCGCCTGTCCCGGACTCATTGGGCAGAAGCCGCGCTCCGGAGTGCATTGTGACCGGCACGAGTGCACTGCACCCGGCAGACTGCTCTGTGACCGGCAGAATGATCTGCACCAATGGAACTGCTCTGTGACCGGCAAGATGATCTGCACCCGGCAAACTGCCTGTGACCGGCAAAATGATCTGCACCCAGGAACTGCTCTGTGACCGGCAAGATGATCTGCACCGAACACTGCCTGTGACCGGCAAAATGATCTGCACTCGGCAAACTGCTCTGTGACCGGTAAACTGCTCTGTGACCGGCAAACTGCTCTGCGACCGGCAAACTGCTCTGCTGGCGAAGAAGCCTTCTCCTCGCCTCCCGAAGCAGGAGAGAGCGGCAGCTTCCGAAAGGAGAAGAACGAAGCCGCACAACACTGGGAATGTGTGCGCAGCTTGCAAATTCATAGAAAACAATACTTTTCCAAGCTCCTGCCTTTTCCAGACACATTAAAATTGGAAAAGGAGGCATTTTGGACAACTTTCTTTTGATTCTTGCAAACACTCAGAAGACCCCCCCTGCAACGTCTAGAAGACGATCAGAGATGTTTTCAGTCGTGGCACAGTTTCTCCTTGCCAGAATTTGTGAAAAAGCTTTTTGCTAAGATGTAGGCGGCAAGAGCTGCTAAAAATGAAGATACAGAGCTCTCCGAGGCTAAGCGCCTGTCCCGGGACTCATTGGGCAGAAGCCGCGCTCCGGAGTGCATTGTGACCGGCACGAGTGCACTGCACCCGGCAACTGCTCTGTGACCGGCAGAATGATCTGCACCAATGGAACTGCTCTGTGACCGGCAAGATGATCTGCACCCGAAACACTGCCCTGTGACCGGCAAAATGATCTGCACCCACAAACTGCTCTGTGACCTGCAAACTGCTCTGTGACCGGCAAACTGCTCTGCGACCGGCAAACTGCTCTGCTGGCGAAGAAGCCTTCTCCTCGCCTCCCGAAGCAGGAGAGAGCGGCAGCTTCCGAAAGGAGAAGAACGAAGCCGCACAACACTGGGAATGTGTGCGCAGCTTGCAAATTCATAGAAAACAATACTTTTCCAAGCTCCTGCCTTTTCCAGACACATTAAATTGGAAAAGGAGGCATTTTGGACAACTTTCTTTTGATTCTTGCAAACACTCAGAAGACCCCCCCTGCAACGTCTAGAAGACGATCAGAGATGTTTTCAGTCGTGGCACAGTTTCTCCTTGCCAGAATTTGTGAAAAAGCTTTTTTGCTAAGATGTAGGCGGCAAGAGCTGCTAAAAATGAAGATACAGAGCTCTCCGAGGCTAAGCGCCTGTCCCGGGACTCATTGGGCAGAAGCCGCGCTCCGGAGTGCACTGTGACCGGCACGAGTGCACTGCACCCGGCAACTGCTCTGTGACCGGCACAATGATCTGCACCAACAAACTGCTCTGTGACCGGCAAGATGATCTGCACCCGGCAAACTGCCCTGGACCGGCAAATGATCTGCACCCAGGGAACTGCTCTGTGACCGGCAAGATGATCTGCACCCGGACACTGCACTGTGACCGGCAAAATGATCTGCACTCGGCAAACTGCTCTGTGACCGGTAAACTGCTCTGTGACCGGCAAACTGCTCTGCGACCGCAAACTGCTCTGCTGGCGAAGAAGCCTTCTCCTCGCCTCCCGAAGCAGGAGAGAGCGGCAGCTTCCGAAAGGAGAAGAACGAAGCCGCACAACACTGGGAATGTGTGCGCAGCTTGCAAATTCATAGAAAACAATACTTTTCCAAGCTCCTGCCTTTTCCAGACACATTAAAATTGGAAAAGGAGGCATTTTGGACAACTTTCTTTTGATTCTTGCAAACACTCAGAAGACCCCCCCTGCAACGTCTAGAAGACGATCAGAGATGTTTTCAGTCGTGGCACAGTTTCTCCTTGCCAGAATTTGTGAAAAAGCTTTTTGCTAAGATGTAGGCGGCAAGAGCTGCTAAAAATGAAGATACAGAGCTCTCCGAGGCTAAGCGCCTGTCCCGGGACTCATTGGGCAGAAGCCGCGCTCCGGAGTGCATTGTGACCGGCACGAGTGCACTGCACCCGGCAGACTGCTCTGTGACCGGCAAATGATCTGCACCAATGGAACTGCTCTGTGACCGGCAAGATGATCTGCACCCGCAACTGCCCTGTGACCGGCAAATGATCTGCACCCAGGGAACTGCTCTGTGACCGGCAAGATGATCTGCACCCGGAACACTGCACTGTGACCGGCAAAATGATCTGCACTCGGCAATGCTCTGTGACCGGTAAACTGCTCTGTGACCGGCAAACTGCTCTGCGACCGGCAAACTGCTCTGCTGGCGAAGAAGCCTTCTCCTCGCCTCCCGAAGCAGGAGAGAGCGGCAGCTTCCGAAAGGAGAAGAACGAAGCCGCACAACACTGGGAATGTGTGCGCAGCTTGCAAATTCATAGAAAACAATACTTTTCCAAGCTCCTGCCTTTTCCAGACACATTAAAATTGGAAAAGGAGGCATTTTGGACAACTTTCTTTTGATTCTTGCAAACACTCAGAAGACCCCCCCTGCAACGTCTAGAAGACGATCAGAGATGTTTTCAGTCGTGGCACAGTTTCTCCTTGCCAGAATTTGTGAAAAAGCTTTTTGCTAAGATGTAGGCGGCAAGAGCTGCTAAAAATGAAGATACAGAGCTCTCCGAGGCTAAGCGCCTGTCCCGGGACTCATTGGGCAGAAGCCGCGCTCCGGAGTGCACTGTGACCGCACGAGTGCACTGTACCCGGCAAAGTGCTCTGTGACCGGCACAATGATCTGCACCCAATGGAACTGCTCTGTGACCGGCAAGATGATCTGCACCCTGGTGCCGCAACTGCCCCGTGTGACCGGCAAGATGATCTGCACCCGGAACTGCACTGTGACCGGCAAAATGATCTGCACTCGGCAAACTGCTCTGTGACCGTAAACTGCTCTGTGACCGGCAAACTGCTCTGCGACCGGCAAACTGCTCTGCTGGCGAAGAAGCCTTCTCCTCGCCTCCCGAAGCAGGAGAGAGCGGCAGCTTCCGAAAGGAGAGAACGAAGCCGCACAACACTGGGAATGTGTGCGCAGCTTGCAAATTCATAGAAAACAATACTTTTCCAAGCTCCTGCCTTTTCCAGACACATTAAAATTGGAAAAGGAGGCATTTTGGACAACTTTCTTTTGATTCTTGCAAACACTCAGAAGACCCCCCCTGCAACGTCTAGAAGACGATCAGAGATGTTTTCAGTCGTGGCACAGTTTCTCCTTGCCAGAATTTGTGAAAAAGCTTTTTGCTAAGATGTAGGCGGCAAGAGCTGCTAAAAATGAAGATACAGAGCTCTCCGAGGCTAAGCGCCTGTCCCGGGACTCATTGGGCAGAAGCCGCGCTCCGGAGTGCATTGTGACCGGCACGAGTGCACTGCACCCGGCAGACTGCTCTGTGACCGGCAGAATGATCTGCACCCGGCAACTGTTCTGTGACCGGCAAGATGATCTGCACCCGGCAAACTGCCCTGTGACCGGCAAAATGATCTGCACCCAGGGAACTGCTCTGTGACCGGCAAGATGATCTGCACCCGGAACACTGCACTGTGACCGGCAAAATGATCTGCACTCGGCAAACTGCTCTGTGACCGTAACTGCTCTGTGACCGGCAAACTGCTCTGCGACCGGCAAACTGCTCTGCTGGCGAAGAAGCCTTCTCCTCGCCTCCCGAAGCAGGAGAGAGCGGCAGCTTCCGAAAGGAGAAGAACGAAGCCGCACAACACTGGGAATGTGTGCGCAGCTTGCAAATTCATAGAAAACAATACTTTTCCAAGCTCCTGCCTTTTCCAGACACATTAAAATTGGAAAGGAGGCATTTTGGACAACTTTCTTTTGATTCTTGCAAACACTCAGAAGACCCCCCCTGCAACGTCTAGAAGACGATCAGAGATGTTTTCAGTCGTGGCACAGTTTCTCCTTGCCAGAATTTGTGAAAAAGCTTTTTGCTAAGATGTAGGCGGCAAGAGCTGCTAAAAATGAATACAGAGCTCTCCGAGGCTAAGCGCCTGTCCCGGGACTCATTGGGCAGAAGCCGCGCTCCGGAGTGCATTGTGACCGGCACGAGTGCACTGCACCCGGCAGAACTGCTCTGTGACCGGCACAATGATCTGCACCCGGAACTGCTCTGTACCGGCAGATGATCTGCACCCGCAACTGCCCTGTGACGGCAAAATGATCTGCACCCAGGGAACTGCTCTGTGACCGGCAAGATGATCTGCACCCGGAACACTGCCCTGTGACCGGCAAAATGATCTGCACTCGGCAAACTGCTCTGTGACCGGCAAACTGCTCTGTGACCGGCAAACTGCTCTGCGACCGGTACACTGCTCTGCTGGCGAAGAAGCCTTCTCCTCGCCTCCCGAAGCAGGAGAGAGCGGCAGCTTCCGAAAGGAGAAGAACGAAGCCGCACAACACTGGGAATGTGTGCGCAGCTTGCAAATTCATAGAAAACAATACTTTTCCAAGCTCCTGCCTTTTCCAGACACATTAAATTGGAAAAGGAGGCATTTTGGACAACTTTCTTTTGATTCTTGCAAACACTCAGAAGACCCCCCCTGCAACGTCTAGAAGACGATCAGAGATGTTTTCAGTCGTGGCACAGTTTCTCCTTGCCAGAATTTGTGAAAAAGCTTTTTGCTAAGATGTAGGCGGCAAGAGCTGCTAAAAATGAAGATACAGAGCTCTCCGAGGCTAAGCGCCTGTCCGGGACTCATTGGGCAGAAGCCGCTCTCCGGAGTGCACTGTGACCGGCACGAGTGCACTGCACCCGGCAAAGTGCTCTGTGACCGGCACAATGATCTGCACCAATGCAACTGCTCTGTGACCGGCAAGATGATCTGCACCCGGCAACTGCCCTGTGACCGGCAAGATGATCTGCACCCGAACACTGCCTGTGACCGCAAATGATCTGCACCGGCAAACTGCTCTGTGACCGGTAAACTGCTCTGCTGGCTGAAGAAGCCTTCTCCTCGCCTCCCCGAAGCAGGAGAGAGCGGCAGCTTCCGAAAGGAGAAGAACGAAGCCGCACAACACTGGGAATGTGTGCGCAGCTTGCAAATTCATAGAAAACAATACTTTTCCAAGCTCCTGCCTTTTCCAGACACATTAAAATTGGAAAGGAGGCATTTTGGACAACTTTCTTTTGATTCTTGCAAACACTCAGAAGACCCCCCCTGCAACGTCTAGAAGACGATCAGAGATGTTTTCAGTCGTGGCACAGTTTCTCCTTGCCAGAATTTGTGAAAAAGCTTTTTGCTAAGATGTAGGCGGCAAGAGCTGCTAAAATGAAGATACAGAGCTCTCCGAGGCTAAGCGCCTGTCCCGGGACTCATTGGGCAGAAGCCGCGCTCCGGAGTGCATTGTGACCGGCACGAGTGCACTGCACGGCAAACTGCTCTGTGACCGGCACAATGATCTGCACCCGGAAACTGCTCTGTGACCGGCAAGATGATCTGCACCCGGCAAACTGCCCTGTGACCGGCAAAATGATCTGCACCCAGGGAACTGCTCTGTGACCGGCAAGATGATCTGCACCCGAACACTGCACTGTGACCGGCAAAATGATCTGCACTCGGCAAACTGCTCTGTGACCGGTAAACTGCTCTGTGACCGGCAAACTGCTCTGCGACCGGCACTGCTCTGCTGGCGAAGAAGCCTTCTCCTCGCGCCTCCCGAAGCAGGAGAGAGCGGCAGCTTCCGAAAGGAGAAGAACGAAGCCGCACAACACTGGGAATGTGTGCGCAGCTTGCAAATTCATAGAAAACAATACTTTTCCAAGCTCCTGCCTTTTCCAGACACATTAAAATTGGAAAAGGAGGCATTTTGGACAACTTTCTTTTGATTCTTGCAAACACTCAGAAGACCCCCCCTGCAACGTCTAGAAGACGATCAGAGATGTTTTCAGTCGTGGCACAGTTTCTCCTTGCCAGAATTTGTGAAAAAGCTTTTTGCTAAGATGTAGGCGGCAAGAGCTGCTAAAAATGAAATACAGAGCTCTCCGAGGCTAAGCGCCTGTCCCGGGACTCATTGGGCAGAAGCCGCGCTCCGGAGTGCACTGTGACCGGCACGAGAGCACTGCACCCGGCAAAGTGCTCTGTGACCGGCACAATGATCTGCACCAATGGAACTGCTCTGTGACCGGCAAGATGATCTGCACCCGGCAAACTGCCCTGTGACCGGCAAGATGATCTGCACCCGGAACACTGCACTGTGACCGGCAAAATGATCTGCACTCGGCAAACTGCTCTGTGACCGGTAAACTGCTCTGTGACCGGCAAACTGCTCTGCGACCGGCAAACTGCTCTGCTGGCGAAGAAGCCTTCTCCTCGCCTCCCGAAGCAGGAGAGAGCGGCAGCTTCCGAAAGGAGAAGAACGAAGCCGCACAACACTGGGAATGTGTGCGCAGCTTGCAAATTCATAGAAACAATACTTTTCCAAGCTCCTGCCTTTTCCAGACACATTAAAATTGGAAAAGGAGGCATTTTGGACAACTTTCTTTTGATTCTTGCAAACACTCAGAAGACCCCCCCTGCAACGTCTAGAAGACGATCAGAGATGTTTTCAGTCGTGGCACAGTTTCTCCTTGCCAGAATTTGTGAAAAAGCTTTTTGCTAAGATGTAGGCGGCAAGAGCTGCTAAAAATGAAGATACAGAGCTCTCCGAGGCTAAGCGCCTGTCCCGGGACTCATTGGGCAGAAGCCGCGCTCCGGAGTGCATTGTGACCGGCACGAGTGCACTGCACCCGGCAGACTGCTCTGTGACCGGCACAATGATCTGCACCCGGCAAACTGTTCTGTGACCGGCAAGATGATCTGCACCCGGCAAACTGCCCTGTGACCGGCAAAATGATCTGCACCCAGGGAACTGCTCTGTGACCGGCAAGATGATCTGCACCCGGAACACTGCACTGTGACCGGCAAAATGATCTGCACTCGGCAAACTGCTCTGTGACCGGTAAACTGCTCTGTGACCGGCAAACTGCTCTGCGACCGGCAAACTGCTCTGCTGGCGAAGAAGCCTTCTCCTCGCCTCCCGAAGCAGGAGAGAGCGGCAGCTTCCGAAAGGAGAAGAACGAAGCCGCACAACACTGGGAATGTGTGCGCAGCTTGCAAATTCATAGAAAACAATACTTTTCCAAGCTCCTGCCTTTTCCAGACACATTAAAATTGGAAAAGGAGGCATTTTGGACAACTTTCTTTTGATTCTTGCAAACACTCAGAAGACCCCCCCTGCAACGTCTAGAAGACGATCAGAGATGTTTTCAGTCGTGGCACAGTTTCTCCTTGCCAGAATTTGTGAAAAAGCTTTTTGCTAAGATGTAGGCGGCAAGAGCTGCTAAAAATGAAGATACAGAGCTCTCCGAGGCTAAGCGCCTGTCCCGGGACTCATTGGGCAGAAGCCGCGCTCCGAGTGCATTGTGACCGGCACGAGTGCACTGCACCCGGCAAACTGCTCTGTGACCGGCACAATGATCTGCACCCATGGACTGCTCTGTGACCGGCAAGATGATCTGCACCCGGAACACTGCCCTGTGACCGGCAAAATGATCTGCACTCGGCACTGCTCTGTGACCGGTAAACTGCTCTGTGACCGCAAACTGCTCTGCGACCGGCAAACTGCTCTGCTGGCGAAGAAGCCTTCTCCTCGCCTCCCGAAGCAGGAGAGAGCGCAGCTTCCGAAAGGAGAAGAACGAAGCCGCACAACACTGGGAATGTGTGCGCAGCTTGCAAATTCATAGAAAACAATACTTTTCCAAGCTCCTGCCTTTTCCAGACACATTAAATTGGAAAAGGAGGCATTTTGGACAACTTTCTTTTGATTCTTGCAAACACTCAGAGACCCCCCCTGCAACGTCTAGAAGACGATCAGAGATGTTTTCAGTCGTGGCACAGTTTCTCCTTGCCAGAATTTGTGAAAAAGCTTTTTGCTAAGATGTAGGCGGCAAGAGCTGCTAAAAATGAAGATACAGAGCTCTCCGAGGCTAAGCGCCTGTCCCGGGACTCATTGGGCAGAAGCCGCGCTCCGGAGTGCACTGTGACCGGCACGAGAGCAGTGTACCCGCAAAGTGCTCTGTGACGGCAAAATGATCTGCACCCGCAAACTGTTCTGTGACCGGCAAGATGATCTGCACCCGCAAACTGCTCTGTGACCGGCACAATGATCTGCACCAGGAACTGCTCTGTGACCGGCAAGATGATCTGCACCCGGCAACGCTCTGTGACCGGCAAATGATCTGCACCTGGAACT
>JAFCGX010000183.1:0-37748 GCA_019023105.1 Diglossa brunneiventris
ACAGTTTTTACATTTGACTCACAACTGTGGAGGTAGTTTGTCTCTGGTCCAAGAAACTTCAAGGCCTTTCCTTTAAATTTGTAATATATGTTGAACCCTATGTTACCCTGTTACCACTTCACCTGCACACCGGTCATACTCATTCAAAAATCTTCGAAATTGGACCTCTATATAATCAGGAAAAACTGGCCAACAACAAACACTATTCAATCCGGCATGGTCTCTCAAACAGGTCAAATTACTAATGCAGAACAATGTTTCTGACATTCAGCCAGCCTGTTCTCCGTTTTTGCAACCTCTTTGAAGGCTGGACCACCTGGCTTCGGAAACGAAGCTCTTTTAAAACAAGAACACCAAGGGACGTGACCGGTGTTGCGGTACAGGATTGGGAATTCTGAATAGCATTGATTCTGAAATACTAATGAACAAATTGGCTGCTACAACTAGAGATCTGACTAAATTACAGCAACCACTAAGATCATCTCTGTTAGCCCTGGGGACACACCAGTGGCTGCTGTCAAACATTTGCCATATTGGGAGAGAGTAAACGTGGATGACCACAAATTAGTAATTGATGCACTTAGTGCTACAGAAAACAATGTTTCCTTAGCTCTCAGCTGTATCCAGGCACAATTGTGGATGCAGTCAGTCTCTGCCTCAATTATAAGAGAAGGCGAGGAAGGCACTTTCCCCACAGAAATTCGGAAAAAAGTTTGGGACAGTGCCACTGGCTTGAAAAAGAATTCCAATCCTGGTGGAACCTGGTGAACTTACCTATGACCCTGTTTCAAAACAAGCCACTGCTTTTGTTTTGAACCATACGCAATGCTTCTGTGCATTCGGTGTTTCCCTGTTATTGCATTAGGATTTAAACCACGACGGAGCTGTTCTTATCCTACAGAACCACTAGAGGGGGCCCGTCAGTCTGATGACAAATGGCAACTGTTACCTAGAATCCTGTATTGTCCGAGAACAACAAGCTTCATCTGTGAAAGCAATGCACTCCAGCTCAGGATATCTGTTTAGACACAGAGCAAAACATCTGTCATTTTGAAATTCGTCCTAATGAGGCTTCTGAACAGTCTTGTATACATAGGCGATGGATGTGCATGCTTTAGAACTATCTGTGATTCTGTGCTTGTAGAAGATGTTGTAGTAGATACAAAGAATCACTCAAACTCTGTGCTTGTAACTTTTACTAAGATTTCAGGATGTGATTTTTCTTATGAAGCTCCAGTACTTCTCACTACCTACTGCAATCCAACTACACACTGATTCACAAATTGATGCCTACTCCTATTGGGATGGACCTCACCTGGTGAGACAACTGCTGCTGCATCAGGACCGGTGAGATCCTGGAGAAAATCAAGGAAAGCGGACAGAAGACCCTGGTGACTGTTCATCATCATGTGAGACAAATACACCGGTCATGGAGAGGGTAAAGCAAGATGCCGAGCACAGGTGGTGGACACCCTCTTTGGGTGGTCACCCACTGCCACAGGTGTTCTGAACAGGGCGTGTCATCCCATTGTTGTCCTTTTGATTCTAATCGTGCTTAGCTTTATCTTGTCAGCAGCCCTGTTCGCTATGAATTGGAGCATGATGAAAAAGCTAAGGAGATTGACATCTAGAATTGATGCACATAGCCTAGCCAATGTCCTCTACACAGTAGACACTCCCAAAACATTTGACACAAAACAATGATGAATTAAGCATATATGCTTTAGAGCAATTTTGATTCCTGAGTATGATTTTGTTAAAGTTATTCTTTTTGATCTGTAGTGAATTGTTTAGAAAATAATTTTTAGAATTAATACTTCTATTATGATTTGTTGTTGTTCTTGTTTTGATTATCTGTGATTTGTTTCAACTGATTTTTCGAAATTGTTATACAGATAATATTGTTATAATTAATAATAATTTCTGAAATGTTATAAAAGAATATTGATCAATCATTTGTGAAAATTGTTATAATAATCAATACTAATTATGTTTGTTTATTGCTCCCTTTCTCCCCTCTTTTCTCTTTCCTTTTACTTTCTTTCTTTTCTCCTCTTTCCTATCGTCTCTATTTTTCGGGTTATGCTACCGACAGGACGAGTTCTGAAGAACCCGAAGACCAGAGTTCTGCTGATGAAGATCCCTCAAGACAATCGTGAGTCACGGGGTCGTGTGAGAGTCTGTCCAAAATCCTGCATTTTTGCCTCACGACTGTCAAGAAAACTGTTAAGCCAGTGCAGGGTGGAGAAGTTAGCTCACTGTTGATACGCCACACTGAACTGGACGGGACATTTTGCTTCTTTTGAACAATGCAATGGATTTGGGCTTCTCCCCCGCCCCTTTCGGCCTGGCTGGCTTTGAACCGTGGAAATGGCCTCCTTCCAATGGAAAAGACCCCTCTTGCCTGCCTTCAACCATCGTGACAGACAGGCAGAGATGCGAGCTTCTTCATCAAGGAATCAAAACGAGACGCTCCTCTGCAAGAAACCCTTGTACCTTTTTCCAAAGACTGGGACTGAACACCCAAACTCGGGGGGGGGGTGCACAGTGGTGTGGGGAGAAGGCTGCCCAGAGCAAGCACTGGGGCATGAAAAACAATGGCTCTTGCTGGTACTGGGCTCGGACTCTGTGTACGGTACCCCCCTGTTCTGTACCTTCTCCCCCCCCTTGACAACCATTGTCTTGGTTATGAAAACCACCTCCCTTCCCCCAACAAAAAATAGTATAATTGGGGTCCAGTTCAGCCGTGCCTTTGAGATCCCCGGACCTGGTATCCTGCTGAGCTCTTCACGGCTGGACCGAAGAAGCGACGCCACGGTTTCGGTAGCTATAATACCCATTCCCCCCTTTTCCTCCCTCTTTCCTTGCTTTTTCCTTCTCTCTCCGGTTCCCCACTACACCAACACTCTTCTGTTATGATCTTCAATAAAATGTACTGATTTTTGTTGCTGTAAATCCCCTGTGTCCTTGATGGTTATTTTTGCGCCTTAAATCCACCCCGTCATCCGTACCACTGGGACGGATCGGGACACACGCCAGACTGCTGGCTGCTGCTGCAGTTAGCCTGGGCTCAGAATCACGCACCCCAACACCTTGTGGCATGCCATACTTCCTTCAATCACAATGGTTTTCGTTTTTACCTCCGTGACATCACAGGCATCATTCAACATCTTTGGGCAAGAAGGAAGATATTATTCCTCTCATTCTACTGATGGGTAAGCTGAAATGCAAAGCAGTTCATTCCAAGTGAAACAGCAATAAAGTCAATAGTAAAACTCACCACCGTTTTGTTTACTACCCTAAATCCTTACTATCCCAAAAGACAAGAACACCTGTAAAAGCCTTGTGGCTGCTTAATTTTTTCCTAGAACTACATGGAAGGGTAAGGGATAAAGGATCCAAACAATGGTAATCCACAACAAAGCATTCTTGACATCATATTCATCTTTTGCATAGCGAGCTCTTCACCTGATCAAGTGATTCCATTGCAATAGTTTGGAGAGTATCTTCGCGGGCTGGTGTTGTTTGCTTTGAACCATCTTGATCATTCAGGAACCAGTAGCAATGAGAAAGTTCAAAAGAAGATAGTGCTACGCATTGATTTTCCTAGATGACAGACGTATTTCTACAACACAGAAGGCTGACCTAATGCTTCCCTACAACATGGCTGGAGTGGCATCCTGTTCCCCATAGGTTTTTCCATTTATTTTTAGCTGCTTTCTTAACAGATGAATGAGCTGAAACTAGCTCAAAAAGGAATCGATAAATGCCAGAGCTTTAAAAAAAACAAAACAACAAAACAAAAAAGATGCAAAATGGTGATTTGTAGGTGCGTTTGAAAATAGAAGTTTTTTGTATTTTTCATAGAGACATGGCATTCTCTAGATGATATTGCTCCAACGGTTTGAGCTTGTTTTTTTTTTCCCCCATCAATTCTACGTGTTATGCATTCTTTTTGGCCATTTCAGTAAACAGATTTTCTGAAACGCGTGAAAGACGGTCTGAAGTTCGCCTCATTTGCCTCAAACCATTCCCAGGACAGACACTGGGACCTAAAGACCCTGATGGGAATTCTGGCCGGCCACTGGTGGATGAACGCCAAAAATCCTGAGGCCCCTGAGCAGAATTCTGGCCTGCCAAGTGATTGTTCACAGCTGTGTCTACAGTGACTGCTTCTAGCAGGGCCTACCAAAGGCCTTCACACCCTATATGCTTGCACCGCTTGGCGACAATAGGCCAGGAATTTTCCCACCTCTTGGCCAAATGAACTTACTGGGCAACTTGGTAGCCCCCCCATGGAAAATCCTTCATCTGCTCCACTACCACCGTCAGGGATGGAGATTGAAGCGCCCCTACCAAGGACTGAGACCCCGTAATTCTGATGCAGGGCTGCTGGCCTGACTGAAGTAGGATGCCTGCAAAGTATTGCCTACAGATGTGTTCACTGGACCTAGACTGCTTTCCCATAGAAAGCAGTCCTGAAACAATGTGTGCCACTCACTGCTGATACTGACTTATCCTGCTGAGAATATGGACTGTCTGTACCCGTCTTCAATACCTTTCTCCCCCTCAGCAATTCAATAGACTTCTTCTTGATTGGATCTGTTTCCCCTCAGCCATTTCAAGATCTGTTTCCGCCCCTCAGCAATGGACTAGAAGAGAACCTTGAGTTAACCAGGACTTTGAGATCTTCCCGACGTGACTAGGCAAACTCTATCGGTGGACTATGAGGACTTAGTTTCTCTGTGGTTGGTAGCTCCCTCTCTCTTTCTCCCCCTCTTTCTATTCTTTTCCTCTCCTTAATTCCTTTCACGCATTTACTCTGCTCATTCTATCAAGGTGTATTTGTTTGGATTGATACTGCAATCCCCTTCCGTGTTGTCTGCTGCACTCCGAGATCAGTTGAACCAACCATCACTCCCCCGCTGCTATTGTCGGATGGTGACAATACCTTCTTTCAAGCTGAAATTGGTTCTAGTCCACATAAACACACTGGTAGGTAAAAGTAGACTCTCAAAGATAACATTCAGAATGTATTTCCCTTCTCTTCCATTCAAGCAAGTCAAGAAAGCAGATCTTCAGATAACATGCCATGCACATTGAAAAGATTCTGTCCTTATTTGAAGCAACTGAGAAACTCAGACATGAAATACAGTTCAGACAGATGGAAGGGTCACATATGATGTCACATCTATACTTTCAACGTTTGAATGCAGCAAGATTTCGTGAAGTACAATCCTATCAAATGAAGGTGAATTTGCAGAAGCATGAACTGGCTCTGTTTTATAAACACAATGTTTTCTAATGAAACTGAGGATTCAGGGAAGGCAACCTTGGAATTCAAAGGATTTAGAAACATACAAATACCAAGACTGGCAGCTCATTAGCTTTAACAGTCTCTTGAAAATAAGATCTACTTTTAACTTCTTCTCTTAGTAGGTCTAAAGACATTAGGAATGAATAATGTCATCCATAAAGAAAGATATAAAAAAATATATATATATATAAAAACAAACCAAAACAAAACCAAAACAGCTTCTCAAAAGCTTGGAGAAACCGAGAAATGATGATTTTTAGGTGTTAAGTAGTCCTTTAAAAGTTGTCTCTGGGAAAAGAAATAAAAACCACTAATTGTTTCCAAACCTGTAAGGAAGCATGTAAGGGGCAAGAGCCTGTAATAAAACTACTATGCTGGGTTCATCTGTTGAAAGCATTCCAGAATGGTTGAAACTATGAATCACATCAAGTGGGATTAAAAAAAAAAAAAAAAGAAAAGAAAAAAAGAAACAAAAACATAAGGAAAAAATATTTTGACCATATTTTCCCATTCCAAGATGGTAGAACAGCTTTATTTCATTTGTTCCTAAGACTGATTTCTAGCTTATGACGTGTTTTAGAATCAAGAGTGAGAGTGTTCACATGACCATCCAATTTGGATGATCTCTTTTACTTTGCACAGCAGCAGATATGGTTTAGCACTCCACAATTCAGTCCCCAAAAGTGAATGGGTGTGGCAGATTTACCCAACTTCCCAGTCCACCAGAATGATCTTGAAAAATGCTTTGCTGTATCTCATTACCTGGACATGCCTCTCTAGCTCCATTTTGAGCTCCTTGATCTGTTATCTACAGGATGAGATCCAATCTAGCTTAGCAAGGATATAGCCTTTCAAAACCACATCTTTTATCTTCTGTATTCATACAAGTACATTTCTACTGCAGGGAACCCTTTGGAAGATCCTAGTTCTTTTGTTTCTCAGATATCTTGTTGCATCAACTAGCTCTTCTTTGAATTTTTTCCCTGCTAAAGTACAGGCTCTGTGCTTAAATGATTGTGACGCTAACTCATGATCATCTATTCTTCAGTCATCCAGAGTATGCAGCAAAGTTTCTTCTGAGGACATTCATTTGATGAGAAATGCTGAAGGTCTGACTTTAGTTGCAAAGGTCACTGATTGACAGGTTGCAAAAATGTTAAGTCTAGTAAGAGCAGGAAAAAGTGTGCTGTTGCTGTGTCTGTAAATGTGGTGTCAGCTGCTGTTGGGATAAAAAGCATGAGCATAAGCAAAGTATCTGCATGGATAGAAAAGAAGCAAAGAAGACATTTGTTGTGATTTCTGCACTAAGGAACAAGAAGTATGAAGCGCTAATTTCAGTGGCTAAGACAGTATCATCCTTGGGCCAGTTCTCTTCATCATCTTTTGAACAAGCTGGACACAGCACTTGAAGAAATATTAAGCAACTTTGCCAAAGACACTAAATGGGAGGAGCTGTGAACTAACTCCCTTGAGGGCACAGAGACCTTGCAGAGAGATCTTGCCAAATAGGAGAGATGGGCAATTATTGCTGGCGGGAGTCTATGCACAAATCACAAAAGGGGCGGACTGCTGGGGACGACGTCTCAAGCTGTTGTGTTTTCCAGCATCAGTCTCATTACATGGTGATGACAATGGGAAGCTGCAGCAACTCACATCCCCAGCAGCAGACAAAGAACTGAAGAAGTTCTTAAGTTACAACTTCCTTTCAAAGTTTTTTGACCAATCACACAAAGCAAAAGCATATTGACGGTAGTTCTATCCAGTCACTAGAAGCACATGTAGCTGTGGTTAAAACAATGCTTGCTTCTTTCGAAGAAAAGACCTGCTTGTAAACCTTAAGACACAATGCACAGAGCTCCATGATGAAGCTTAGAACTTCCCAACATCTGGCTAGATGTACTTTGCTGTAGCTTAGGGAGTTCTTCTAGACAAGCGTGAATACACAGACCATTGTTCTATTTGTCCTTACTTTTTATTCTTTAATCTAATTTTTTCTGCTGACAAAACCTTATGACTACTGCTTAGCTCCAATCACAGTTCTGCTGTCTCTGAGGCCTGCCTTTTGCAGCTTTCCCAAAGCCCTCTGTTTTTGAGGATTCCCACAGGCAATCACCACCACATGGAGTTGAGCAAGGGCAAGTGCTGGATTCAGCACCTGCCACAGGGCAATCCTGGTGTGTGTATAGACTAGGGAGCAAGAGGCCGGAGAGAAGCACTGCAGAAAGGGACCCAGGCCTGGCCAGTGGCAAGCTGAATGTGCAGCAGCAGTGGCCTGGCAGCCAGGAGGGCCAAGCCTGTCCTGGGGTGCGTCAGGCACAGCGTCGCCAGCTGGGCAAGGTGGGGATTGTCTCACTTTGCTCTGCTCTGCTCTGCTCTGCTGCTCTGCTCTGCTCTGCTTGCCTGGGGCAGCCTCACCTTGGTATTAGAAAGTCCTGAAATGAAGTCTACAAGGACAGGACTCAAAGAAATGGCATGCAGCTGAGTCAGGGGAGGTTTAGGTCGGGTATCAGGAAAAAGTTTTGAACCAGAGGAAGGCTGGGCACTGGAAGAGTCTCTCCAGGGAGTGGTCACAGCATCACGCCTGTCTGAGTTTTGGACATTGCTCTCAGGCATATGGCGTGATTCTCGAGGATGGTCCCATGCAGGGCCAAGAGTTGGACTTGATGATCCTGATGGGCCCCTTCCAATTCAACTGATTCGACGACTCGATGGTTCTGTCCTGGCCGCTGAAGGTATATTGCTTGGTCTCATCAGATTTTGATCTGCTCTTGTTGGTCAGACTTTGTCACTAGTGGCTAATGACATTTATCACAGAAGACAAAGTGCCTTTTCTCAATTTTCTGAAGAAATTGGAACATGCACCCTAGAATCCTAAGAAAGCCTTTTCCTTGAAACAACACTGTCTCCTGCCCAGTAGTCTTTCCAGATCTTAAGGAGAAAGCAGGCAAAATGAGGGGACGTATTACAATGAAGCGTTGGCAATTTTCCAGTTCTTTAGCAGTATATTTGTACTTCCACCGTTCTTTTCTATCAAATCATGGTTTTGTATAGCATCTAATTTTCTAGCAAGACACATTTCTTCAACTGAGCCCATCAGTCTCGGTGAAAATATCTTGTCAAAAGCACAAAACATATGAATAGGCAGTGACAAGTGAGGGAAAAACAGAGTATGAGAAGCAGCTCCGTGATACTAAAGTGAGCCAAGAAGGAGGAGGAGGTGCTCCAGTTGACAGAGCAGAGAATCCCCCACAGTCCCTGGAGGACATCATTTTGAAGCAGGCTGTCTTCCAGCAGTCCCTGGAGAACCGTGGAGGAACACATACCTACACTGCAGCTTGTGGAGAGCTCCATGCCACAGCAGGTGAATGCGCCTTGAAGGAAGCTGCAGCTTGTGGAGGGAAGGCCAGAAAACCATCCTGGACCTCTTCTTTAGTGGAAGAGTATGTGCAAACGTTAAACAGCTGCTAACTGGGATCTATTCTCTTTCCACATCTTGTCTTAGGTAAGTAAGAAGACAATGCAAGAATTAGAAGCCTAAATTCTTTCGCTTGAGGCTCCCATTCCCTTCAAATTTAGTTTGCTAGGAAGTAAAAGTCATGATAAAGTTCTTAAGCTCGATGTTCAGGCTTTTCAGAAAATACGGAGTGCAAATAACTCTCGTCGCTGTCATTTTTTTTCATAGAACGAAGAAAGTGAAATTACCATATTTGAAGGACTTATGGAAATCAGTTGGTAGAGGTGGTGAGACTGAAGAGTAGAATTAATCTGAAAAGAGAATATCATGGAGCAACCTCAGCTGTGTACAAGTTTTTGACCAGGAACTCTAGACTTTTTAAACAGACTTAGCACACAAGAGTCCTCTCTGGGAATATTTTGGTATGTATAGTATATTTATCTTTAAATAGTTCTATCTGTTTTACAGTTATGACTTAGGCTTTAAATTTGATTTGAAAAGAAATATTTGTGATTCAGATCATTTCCATTTCTGAAGCATTTCAGTTGTTGGCAGCTTTTGCTGTCTCCTGAGGGAGGGAAAACAGTCTTTGTACCAGTACCGAAACAAGCTAGATGGAAAAAATTCTTTTCCTCATTCTTTTCTGTCTATTCTAAAAGGCACAGCAGCAAGACCACTGCTATGAGTCTGAGTGGCCTTACCACTCCTGGATGACGGACTTGTAGTGGCTAGTATTTGATTTGCACATATTTCTGATGCCGGTTGTTAACTGTTGTGCAGAAAGATCTGTCAACTGTTTTCACAGGAAGACACTCCTGAATTGCTTCACTTGTCTCTGAACCAGAGAACTAAGCTGGCACTCCATTTCTGAGATCTTGCTCTACTAGCCCCCAAAGCCATTTCCTTCAAATGCATTTTACTTTCAACCAAAGCACTTCATTACTTCATGATGTAATCTCTTGTTCTTAACTTTCGGGGGATTGTTTTAGACCGACAAGAACATCTTCCAGTAAGCAGGTAGAACATCTGTCTTAAGTAGTTTCCATCACTTGGCTTTGGTTCATGCATCATAACATCTGCAAAGAATGTCATGTACAATCAATGGATGGGCTGGGGTAACGGGCCACAGGTTTAGGAATCTTTCTCCAATTAATTTGCTTTAAAATGTAACTCTTATCATTTCAAGTGTGTCTTTGTTAAAACAATCAACTAGTTCTTACCTGTACCACAATGAAGAACAATCAACAGTGGCTGAGCATCCTCCAACAATTGCAAGAAGAAGAATGGTCTGAGCCCAGTGCAGCACATGGAGTCTGTCACCAAGCCAGAGTCCTGCAGGCATTTTCTCAGCCTGCAGAAGAGCAGGCTCTGTGCAAATGGTTAGAGCAGCTCTCCAGTAGCTGAAGACAGCCTACCAGAAGGAGGCAGATGAGCTACACAAGGGCACAGAGTGATAGGAAAAGTGTGGATGGCTTTAAAACCTGAAGAGTAAATGTTTCCTTTGGCTATTGGGAAGAAATTCTTTGCCAGGAGGGTTGTGAGACACTGCAACATGTTGTGGGTGACCCATTCCTGGAAGTGTTCAAGGCCAGCTTGAATGGGTCTTTGAGCTTAAGGCGGTCTAGTGGAAGGTGTCCCTGCCAATGATATGGGGGGCGGGTGGGGGGGGGGGGGTGAAATTAGGTGAATGTAAGGTCCCTTCCAAACCCAACCATCCTATTATTCTATGGTAATATTCATTCTGTGCAGTAGCAGTAAGTAGTTGAAGATAGAAATAACAGACTATTCATTCTGAGAAACTGCTATCCAATGAGTTTAACTGTTTGGGTCTCACATATATGTTCCATTTAGCAATAATATATCTAGCATCTAGTCCTCGATCTTTATCATATACGGAAATATTTTATCATTTTTAATGTTTCTGACATTGGGAATTTTCTTTCTTTCTTCTTTCTTTCTTTCTTTCTTTCTTTCTTTCTTTCTTCTTTCTCTCTCTTTCTTTTCTTCTTTCTTTCTTTCTTCTTTCTTTCTTTCTTCTTCTCCTTCTTTCTTTCTTTCTTTCTTTTCTCTCTTTCTTTTTTCTTCTTTCTTTCTCTCTTTCTGTCTTTCTTTCTTCTTTCTTTCTTTCTTTCTTTCTTTTTCTCTCTTTCTCTCTTTCTTTCTTTCTTTTCTTTCTTCTTTCTCTCTTTCTCTCTTTCTCTCTTTCCTCCTTTCCCCACTTCCTTCATCACTCCACTTCCTTCTTCCGCCACATCCTTCTGCCACTTCCTTCCCTCCCTCCCCCACTTTGGAAACTGTCAAGTAGTTACAGGGAATTACTCTTCTTTAAATATCATTTGGAAGCTTAGAAATGAAGACCTAACAAAATTGTGTCAAAACAGTGCATTTAAAAGCGATTTTAAAGTGAGAATTAGCTATTGAAAAGTCAAAAATACAAAAATAAAAAAAAAAGGAAATGATGGAATGGATGGTTTAAAGGCATGTTCTTGTATTTCTGTGATACAAATGAGAATCTCAATTTTACACCTTCTAAAAACACATCTTGAAAGTTACTACTTTCAGTTACAAAAATATTTCCAAAACAAGGAAATTGATGTATGTAGATGAAAATATTATCTTCCAAATAGTCATCATCAAGTCCAAAAGATTACCCTGCTTGACACAGGAAGCTTGATGGAGATTTCTATTCTCACACAAACACAGAAGAATTTTTCAAATGACTAGAAAATCTTTAAAAGCAAATTAACCTTTGAGAAAAAAGATCCAAAAAAGAGCAGGAAATGATATACGCCCACACTTGTTACATGTTGGTTACTAAATATTGGCTCTGGTTTGTGGATGAGCACACTTCTCATTCACACACGCAGATACCACTCTTCCTCCAGCACACAGATGTGTGATATTGGGTCTCAAAGAATGGACTATTTTCTCTTAGATAGGTTTTGGTCCTCTAAGTCAAAGCCTATTCTTCCTGGATCTATTACCTGGATATTTTTCCTGAAAGGTAATGCGCTTGTGTCTGTTCAAAATGGGGAGGAGGGGACAGGAAGCACGGGATTTGAAAAACAACTTGCAGCTTAACTAAGAAAGAGGGGTGCTTCTTGAATGTGCAGCAAATGAAAGATCGGGGGCATACTTGGAGAAAGTTTGAGGTGCTGGCAGAGTTTCTCTGTGCGACAGCTTTTAGACTTCTAGAAAACAGTACCGTATCAATGTCCTGCCTCTTAAATTCACATTAATATTAGAATACAAGGAGTTTGGGACAACTTTTTTTCCTTCTCGCAAAAACACTCTGACGACCTCCGCGCAACTTCTAAAAAAGATCGGGATGTTTTCTGTCCTGGCATAGTTTCTCCTTGCGAGAGATAGTGGAAAAGCTTTCTGCTAGATATAGGCACAAGAGACACTCCGAAGCTAAGACCCGGCCCAAGGCGTCTTTCGGCAGAATCCGCGCTCCGGAGCGCACGGTGACCAGCAGAATGATCTGTGACCGGCAAACTGCTCTGCGACCGGCACACTGCTCTGCTGGCGAAGAAGCCGCCTCCTCGCCTCCGAGAGCAGGAGAGAGCGGCAGCTTCCGAAAGGAGAAGAACGAAGCCGCACAACACTGGGAATGTGTGCGCAGCTTGCAAATTCATAGAAAACAATACTTTTCCAAGCTCCTGCTTTTTCAGACACATTTAAATTGGAAAAGGAGGCATTTTGGACAATTTTCTTTTGATTCTTGCAAACACTCAGAAGACCCCCTGCAACGTCTAGAAGACGATCAGAGATGTTTTCAGTCGTGGCACAGTTTCTCCTTGCCAGAATTTGTGAAAAAGCTTTTGCTAAGATGTAGGCGGCAAGAGCTGCTAAAAATGAAGATACAGAGCTCTCCGAGGCTAAGCGCCTGTCCCGGGACTCATTGGGCAGAAGCCGCGCTCCGGAGTGCACTGTGACCTGCCCACAACGTGTGCACTGCACCCGGCAAAAGTGCTCTGTGACCGGCACAATGATCTGCATCGGCAAACTGCTCTGTGACCGGCAAAATGATCTGCACCCGCAAATGCTCTGTGCACCATGGCAAACTGCTCTGTGACCGGCAAACTGCTCTGCGACCGGCAAACTGCTCTGCTGGCGAAGAAGCCTTCTCCTCGCCTCCCGAAGCAGGAGAGAGCGGCAGCTTCCGAAAGGAGAAGAACGAAGCCGCACAACACTGGGAATGTGTGCGCAGCTTGCAAATTCATAGAAAACAATACTTTTCCAAGCTCCTGCCTTTTCCAGACACATTAAATTGGAAAAGGAGGCATTTTGGACAACTTTCTTTTGATTCTTGCAAACACTCAGAAGACCCCCCCTGCAACGTCTAGAAGACGATCAGAGATGTTTTCAGTCGTGGCACAGTTTCTCCTTGCCAGAATTTGTGAAAAAGCTTTTTGCTAAGATGTAGGCGGCAAGAGCTGCTAAAAATGAAAATACAGAGCTCTCCGAGGCTAAGCGCCTGTCCCGGGACTCATTGGGAAGAAGCCGCGCTCCGGAGTGCACTGTGACCGGCCACGAGAGCACTGTACCCGGCAAAGTGCTCTGTGACCGGCACAATGATCTGCACCCGGGAACTGCTCTGTGACGGCAAGATGATCTGCACCGGCAAACTGCTCTGTGACCGGCAACGCACGGATCTGCACGCAGCAAAACTGCTCTGTGACCTGCAAACTGCTCTGTGACCGGCAAACTGCTCTGCGACCGGCACACTGCTCTGCTGGCGAAGAAGCCTTCTCCTCGCCTCCGAAGCAGGAGAGAGCGGCAGCTTCCGAAAGGAGAAGAACGAAGCCGCACAACACTGGGAATGTGTGCGCAGCTTGCAAATTCATAGAAAACAATACTTTTCCAAGCTCCTGCCTTTTCCAGACACATTAAAATTGGAAAAGGAGGCATTTTGGACAACTTTCTTTTGATTCTTGCAAACACTCAGAAGACCCCCCCTGCAACGTCTAGAAGACGATCAGAGATGTTTTCAGTCGTGGCACAGTTTCTCCTTGCCAGAATTTGTGAAAAAGCTTTTGCTAAGATGTAGGCGGCAAGAGCTGCTAAAAATGAAGATACAGAGCTCTCCGAGGCTAAGCGCCTGTCCCGGGACTCATGGGCAGAAGCCGCCTCCGGAGTGCACTGTGACCGCACGAGTGCACTGTACCCGGCAAAGTGCTCTGTGACCGGCACAATGATCTGCACCCGGGAAGCCTCTGTGACCGGCAAGATGATCTGCACTCGGCAAAACTGCTCTGTGACGGCAAGATGATTGCACCCGGAAAATGCTCTGTGACCGGCAAAATGATCTGCACTCGGCAAATGCTCTGTGACCGGCAAACTGCTCTGTGACCGGAAACTGCTCTGCCACGGCACACTGCTCTGCTGGCGAAGCCTTCTCCTCGCCTCCCGAAGCAGGAGAGAGCGGCAGCTTCCGAAAGGAGAAGAACGAAGCCGCACAACACTGGGAATGTGTGTGCAGCTTGCAAATTCATAGAAAACAATACTTTTCCAAGCTCCTGCCTTTTCCAGACACATTAAAATTGGAAAAGGAGGCATTTTGGACAACTTTCTTTTTGATTCTTGCAAACACTCAGAAGACCCCCCCTGCAACGTCTAGAAGACGATCAGAGATGTTTTCAGTCGTGGCACAGTTTCTCCTTGCCAGAATTTGTGAAAAAGCTTTTTGCTAAGATGTAGGCGGCAAGAGCTGCTAAAAATGAAGATACAGAGCTCTCCGAGGCTAAGCGCCTGTCCCGGGACTCATTGGGAAGAAGCCGCGCTCCGGAGTGCACTGTGACCGGCACGAGAGCACTGTGACCGGCAAAGTGCTCTGTGACCGGCACAATGATCTGCACCCGGCAAACTGTTCTGTGACCGGCAAGATGATCTGCACTCGGCAAACTGCTCTGTGACCGGCACAATGATCTGCACCAGTGGAACTGCACTGTGACCGGCAAAATGATCTGCACTCGGCAAACTGCTCTGTGACCGGCAAACTGCTCTGTGACCGGCAAACTGCTCTCTGCGACCGGTAAACTGCTCTTCTGGCGAAGCCTTCTCCTCGCCTCCCGAAGCAGGAGAGAGCGGCAGCTTCCGAAAGGAGAAGAACGAAGCCGCACAACACTGGGAATGTGTGTGCAGCTTGCAAATTCATAGAAAACAATACTTTTCCAAGCTCCTGCCTTTTCCAGACACATTAAAATTGGAAAAGGAGGCATTTTGGACAACTTTCTTTTGATTCTTGCAAACACTCAGAAGACCCCCCTGCAACGTCTAGAAGACGATCAGAGATGTTTTCAGTCGTGGCACAGTTTCTCCTTGCCAGAATTTGTGAAAAAGCTTTTTGCTAAGATGTAGGCGGCAAGAGCTGCTAAAAATGAAGATACAGAGCTCTCCGAGGCTAAGCGCCTGTCCCGGGACTCATTGGGCAGAAGCCGCGCTCCGGAGTGCACTGTGACCGGCACGAGAGCACTGTACCCGGCAAAGTGCTCTGTGACCGGCACAATGATCTGCACCCGCAAACTGCTCTGTGACCGGCAAGATGATCTGCACCCGGCAAAACTGCTCTGTGACCGGCAAAATGATCTGCACCCATGGAACTGCTCTGTGACCGGCAAAATGATCTGCACCCAGCAAAATGCTCTGTGACCTGCAAACTGCTCTGTGACCGGCAAACTGCTCTGCGACCGGTACACTGCTCTGCTGGCGAAGAAGCCTTCTCCTCGCCTCCCGAAGCAGGAGAGAGCGGCAGCTTCCGAAAGGAGAAGAACGAAGCCGCACAACACTGGGAATGTGTGTGCGCAGCTTGCAAATTCATAGAAAACAATACTTTTCCAAGCTCCTGCCTTTTCCAGACACATTAAAATTGGAAAAGGAGGCATTTTGGACAACTTTCTTTTGATTCTTGCAAACACTCAGAAGACCCCCCCTGCAACGTCTAGAAGACGATCAGAGATGTTTTCAGTCGTGGCACAGTTTCTCCTTGCCAGAATTTGTGAAAAAGCTTTTTGCTAAGATGTAGGCGGCAAGAGCTGCTAAAAATGAAGATACAGAGCTCTCCGAGGCTAAGCGCCTGTCCCGGGACTCATGGGCAGAAGCCGCGCTCCGGAGTGCACTGTGACCGGCACGAGAGCACGTACCCGGCAAACTGCTCTGTGACCGGCACAATGATCTGCACCCGGCAAACTGCTCTGTGACCGGCAAATTGATCTGCACCCGGCAAACTGCCTCTGTGACCGGCAAAATGATCTAGAACTCTGTGACCCAACTGCTCTGTGACCGGCAAACTGCTCTGCGACCGGTACACTGCTCCTGCTGGCGAAGAAGCCTTCTCCTCGCCTCCCGAAGCAGGAGAGAGCGGCAGCTTCCGAAAGGAGAAGAACGAAGCCGCACAACACTGGGAATGTGTGCGCAGCTTGCAAATTCATAGAAAACAATACTTTTCCAAGCTCCTGCCTTTCCAGACACATTAAAATTGGAAAAGGAGGCATTTTGGACAACTTTCTTTTGATTCTTGCAAACACTCAGAAGACCCCCCCTGCAACGTCTAGAAGACGATCAGAGATGTTTTCAGTCGTGGCACAGTTTCTCCTTGCCAGAATTTGTGAAAAAGCTTTTTGCTAAGATGTAGGCGGCAAGCAAGAGCTGCTAAAAATGAAAATACAGAGCTCTCCGAGGCTAAGCGCCTGTCCCGGGACTCATTGGGCAGAAGCCGCGCTCCGGAGTGCACTGTGACCGGCACGAGAGCACGTACCCGCAAAGTGCTCTGTGACCGGGCACAATGATCTGCACAGATGGAACTGCTCTGTGACCGGCAAGTGATCTGCACCCAGAAACTGCTCTGTGACCGGCAAAATGATCTGCACCTCGGCAAACTGCTCTGTGACCGGCAAATGCTCTGCGGACCGGCACACTGCTCTGCTGGCGAAGAAGCCTTCTCCTCGCCTCCCGAAGCAGGAGAGAGCGGCAGCTCCGAAAGGAGAAGAACGAAGCCGCACAACACTGGGAATGTGTGCGCAGCTTGCAAATTCATAGAAAACAATACTTTTCCAAGCTCCTGCCTTTTCCAGACACATTAAAATTGGAAAAGGAGGCATTTGGACAACTTTCTTTTGATTCTTGCAAACACTCAGAAGACCCCCCCGCAACGTCTAGAAGACGATCAGAGATGTTTTCAGTCGTGGCACAGTTTCTCCTTGCCAGAATTGTGAAAAAGCTTTTGCTAAGATGTAGGCGGCAAGAGCTGCTAAAAATGAAGATACAGAGCTCTCCGAGGCTAAGCGCCTGTCCGGGACTCATTGGGCAGAAGCCGCGCTCCGGAGTGCACTGTGACCGGCACGAGAGCACTGTACCCGGCAAAGTGCTCTGTGACCGGCACAATGATCTGCACCCGGCAAAACTGCTCTGTGACCGGCAAATGATCTGCACCCGGAAAATGCTCTGTGACCGGCCCAAAATGATCTGACTCGGCAAACTGCTCTGTGACCTGGCAAACTGCTCTGCGACGGTAAACTGCTCTGCTGGCGAAGAAGCCTTCTCCTCGCCTCCCGAAGCAGGAGAGAGCGGCAGCTCCGAAAGGAGAAGAACGAAGCCGCACAACACTGGGAATGTGTGCGCAGCTTGCAAATTCATAGAAAACAATACTTTTCCAAGCTCCTGCCTTTTCCAGACACATTAAAAATTGGAAAAGGAGGCATTTTGGACAACTTTCTTTTGATTCTTGCAAACACTCAGAAGACCCCCCTGCAACGTCTAGAAGACGATCAGAGATGTTTCAGTCGTGGCACAGTTTCTCCTTGCCGAATTGTGAAAAAGCTTTTTGCTAAGATGTAGGCGGCAAGAGCTGCTAAAAATGAAAATACAGAGCTCTCCGAGGCTAAGCGCCTGTCCCGGGACTCATTGGGCAGAAGCCGCGCTCCGGAGTGCATTGTGACCGGCACGAGTGCACTGCACCCGGCAAAGTGCTCTGTGACCGGCACAATGATCTGCACCCGGCAAACTGCTCTGTGACCGGCAAGATGATCTGCACCCGGCAAACTGCTCTGTGACCGGCAAAATGATCTGCACCCGGAACGCTCTGTGACCGGCAAGATGATCTGCACCAGGCAAACTGCTCTGTGACCGGCAAACTGCTCTGTGACCGGCAAACTGCTCTGCGACGGTACACTGCTCTGCTGGCGAAGAAGCCTTCTCCTCGCCTCCGAAGCAGGAGAGAGCGGCAGCTTCCGAAAGGAGAAGAACGAAGCCGCACAACACTGGGAATGTGTGCGCAGCTTGCAAATTCATAGAAAACAATACTTTCCAAGCTCCTGCCTTTTCCAGACACATTAAAATTGGAAAAGGAGGCATTTTGGACAACTTTCTTTGATTCTTGCAAACACTCAGAAGACCCCCCCTGCAACGTCTAGAAGACGATCAGAGATGTTTTCAGTCGTGGCACAGTTTCTCCTTGCCAGAATTGTGAAAAAGCTTTTTGCTAAGATGTAGGCGGCAAGAGCTGCTAAAAATGAAAATACAGAGCTCTCCGAGGCTAAGCGCCTGTCCCGGGACTCATTGGGCAGAAGCCGCGCTCCGGAGTGCACTGTGACCGGCACGAGAGCACTGTACCGGCAAAGTGCTCTGTGACCGGCACAATGATCTGCACCCGGGAACTGCTCTGTGACCGGCAAGATGATCTGCACCCGGCAAACTGCTCTGTGACCGGCAAGATGATCTGCACCAGCAAAACTGCTCTGTGACCGGCAAAACTGCTCTGCACGGCAAACTGCTCTGGAACGGTACACTTGCTCTGCTGGCGAAGAAGCCTTCTCCTCGCCTCCCGAAGCAGGAGAGAGCGGCAGCTTCCGAAAGGAGAAGAACGAAGCCGCACAAACCTGAGAATGTGTGCGCAGCTTGCAAATTCATAGAAAACAATACTTTTCCAAGCTCCTGCCTTTTCCAGACACATTAAAATTGGAAAAGGAGGCATTTTGGACAACTTTCTTTTGATTCTTGCAAACACTCAGAAGACCCCCCCTGCAACGTCTAGAAGACGATCAGAGATGTTTTCAGTCGTGGCACAGTTTCTCCTTGCCAGAATTTGTGAAAAAGCTTTTTGCTAAGATGTAGGCGGCAAGAGCTGCTAAAAATGAAGATACAGAGCTCTCCGAGGCTAAGCGCCTGTCCCGGGACTCATTGGGCAGAAGCCGCGCTCCGGAGTGCACTGTGACCGGCACGAGAGCACTGTACCGGCAAAGTGCTCTGGACCGGCAAGATGATCTGCACCCGGCAAACTGTTCTGTGACCGGCAAGATGATCTGCACCAGGAAAATTGCTCTGTGACCGGCAAAATGATCTGCACCCATGGAACTGCTCTGTGACCGGCAAAAATGATCTGCACCCAGCAAAATGCTCTGTGACCTGCAAACTGCTCTGTGACCGGCAAACTGCTCTGCGACCGGTACACTGCTCTGCTGGCGAAGAAGCCTTCTCCTCGCCTCCCGAAGCAGGAGAGAGCGGCAGCTTCCGAAAGGAGAAGAACGAAGCCGCACAACACTGGGAATGTGTGCGCAGCTTGCAAATTCATAGAAAACAATACTTTTCCAAGCTCCTGCCTTTTCCAGACACATTAAAATTGGAAAAGGAGGCATTTTGGACAACTTTCTTTTGATTCTTGCAAACACTCAGAAGACCCCCCTGCAACGTCTAGAAGACGATCAGAGATGTTTTCAGTCGTGGCACAGTTTCTCCTTGCCAGAATTTGTGAAAAAAGCTTTTTGCTAAGATGTAGGCGGCAAGAGCTGCTAAAAATGAAATACAGAGCTCTCCGAGGCTAAGCGCCTGTCCCGGGACTCATTGGGCAGAAGCCGCGCTCCGGAGTGCACTGTGACCGGCACGAGAGCACTGTACCCGGCAAAAACTGCTCTGTGACCGGCACAATGATCTGCACCCAGGGAACTGCTCTGTGACCGGCAAGATGATCTGCACCGGGAAATGCTCTGTGACCGGCAAGATGATCTGCACGCGGCAAACTGCTCTGTGACCGGCAAACTGCTCTGTGACCGGCAAACTGCTCTGCGACCGGTACACTGCTCTGCTGGCGAAGAAGCCCTCCTCGCCTCCCGAAGCAGGAGAGAGCGGCAGCTTCCGAAAGGAGAAGAACGAAGCCGCACAACACTGGGAATGTGTGCGCAGCTTGCAAATTCATAGAAAACAATACTTTTCCAAGCTCCTGCCTTTTCCAGACACATTAAAATTGGAAAAGGAGGCATTTTGGACAACTTTCTTTTGATTCTTGCAAACACTCAGAAGACCCCCCCTGCAACGTCTAGAAGACGATCAGAGATGTTTTCAGTCGTGGCACAGTTTCTCCTTGCCAGAATTTGTGAAAAAGCTTTTTGCTAAGATGTAGGCGGCAAGAGCTGCTAAAAATGAAAATACAGAGCTCTCCGAGCTAAGCGCCTGTCCCGGGACTCATTGGCAGAAGCCGCGCTCCGGAGTGCACTGTGACCGGCACGAGAGCACTGTACCCGCAAAGTGCTCTGTGACCGGCAAATGATCTGCACCCGGCAAACTGTTCTGTGACCGGCAAGATGATCTGCACCGGCAAACTGCTCTGTGACCGGCACAATGATCTGCACCCCGGCAAACTGCTCTGTGACCGCAAGATGATCTGCACCGGGAAAATGCTCTGTGACCGGCAAAATGATCTGCACTCGGCAAACTGCTCTGTGACCGGCAACTGCTCTGTGACCGGCAAACTGCTCTGCACCGGTACAATGCTCTTCTGGCGAAGCCTTCTCCTCGCCTCCCGAAGCAGGAGAGAGCGGCAGCTTCCGAAAGGAGAAGAACGAAGCCGCACAACACTGGGAATGTGTGCGCAGCTTGCAAATTCATAGAAAACAATACTTTTCCAAGCTCCTGCCTTTTCCAGACACATTAAAATTGGAAAAGGAGGCATTTTGGACAACTTTCTTTTGATTCTTGCAAACACTCAGAAGACCCCCCTGCAACGTCTAGAAGACGATCAGAGATGTTTTCAGTCGTGGCACAGTTTCTCCTTGCCAGAATTGTGAAAAAGCTTTTTGCTAAGATGTAGGCGGCAAGAGCTGCTAAAAATGAAAATACAGAGCTCTCCGAGGCTAAGCGCCTGTCCCGGGACTCATTGGGCAGAAGCCGCGCTCGGAGTGCACTGTGACCGGCACGAGTGCACTGCACCGGCAAACTGCTCTGTGACCGGCACAATGATCTGCACCCAGGGAACTGCTCTGTGACCGGCAAGATGATCTGCACCCGGGAAACTGCTCTGTGACCGGCAAGATGATCTGCACGCAGCAAACTGCTCTGTGACCGGCAAACTGCTCTGTGACCGGCAAACTGCTCTGCGACCGGTACATTGCTCTGCTGGCGAAGAAGCCTTCTCCTCGCCTCCCGAAGCAGGAGAGAGCGGCAGCTTCCGAAAGGAGAAGAACGAAGCCGCACAACACTGAGAATGTGTGCGCAGCTTGCAAATTCATAGAAAACAATACTTTTCCAAGCTCCTGCCTTTTCAGACACATTAAAATTGGAAAAGGAGGCATTTTGGACAACTTTCTTTTGATTCTTGCAAACACTCAGAAGACCCCCCTGCAACGTCTAGAAGACGATCAGAGATGTTTTCAGTCGTGGCACAGTTTCTCCTTGCCAGAATTTGTGAAAAAGCTTTTTGCTAAGATGTAGGCGGCAAGAGCTGCTAAAAATGAAGATACAGAGCTCTCGAGGCTAAGCGCCTGTCCCGGGACTCATTGGGCAGAAGCCGCGCTCCGGAGTGCACTGTGACCGGCACGAGAGCACTGTACCCGGCAAAGTGCTCTGTGACCGGCACAATGATCTGCACCCGGCAAACTGGTTCTGTGACCGGCAAGATGATCTGCACTCGGCAAACTGCTCTGTGACGGCACAATGATCTGCACTCGGAACTGCTCTGTGACCGGCAAGATGATCTGCACCCGGAAAAATGCTCTGTGACCGGCAAAATGATCTGCACTCGGCAAACTGCTCTGTGACCGGCAAACTGCTCTGTGACGGCAAACGCTCTGCCACCGGTACACTGCTCTTCTGGCGAAAGCCTTCTCCTCGCCTCCCGAAGCAGGAGAGAGCGGCAGCTTCCGAAAGGAGAAGAACGAAGCCGCACAACACTGGGAATGTGTGCGCAGCTTGCAAATTCATAGAAAACAATACTTTTCCAAGCTCCTGCCTTTTCCAGACACATTAAAATTGGAAAAGGAGGCATTTTGGACAACTTTCTTTTGATTCTTGCAAACACTCAGAAGACCCCCCTGCAACGTCTAGAAGACGATCAGAGATGTTTTCATTCGTGGCACAGTTTCTCCTTGCCAGAATTTGTGAAAAAGCTTTTTGCTAAGATGTAGGCGGCAAGAGCTGCTAAAAATGAAAATACAGAGCTCTCCGAGGCTAAGCGCCTGTCCCGGGACTCATTGGGCAGAAGCCGCGCTCCGGAGTGCATTGTGACCGGCACGAGTTGCACTGCACCGGCAAAGTGCTCTGTGACCGGCACAATGATCTGCACCCGGCAAACTGCTCTGTGACCGGCAAGATGATCTGCACCCGGCAAACTGCTCTGTGACCGGCAAAATGATCTGCACGCAGCAAAATGCTCTGTGACCTGCAAACTGCTCTGTGACCGGCAAAATGATCTGCGACCGGTACATTGCTCTGCTGGCGAAGAAGCCTTCTCCTCGCACTCCGAAAAGAGCAGGAGAGAGCGGCAGCTTCCGAAAGGAGAAGAACGAAGCCGCACAACACTGGGAATGTGTGCGCAGCTTGCAAATTCATAGAAAACAATACTTTTCCAAGCTCCTGCCTTTTCCAGACACATTAAAACTGGAAAAGGAGGCATTTTGGACAACTTTCTTTTGATTCTTGCAAACACTCAGAAGACCCCCCTGCAACGTCTAGAAGACGATCAGAGATGTTTTCAGTCGTGGCACAGTTTCTCCTTGCCAGAATTTGTGAAAAAGCTTTTTGCTAAGATGTAGGCGGCAAGAGCTGCTAAAAATGAAATACAGAGCTCTCGAGGCTAAGCGCCTGTCCCGGGACTCACGGGCAGAAGCCGCGCTCCGGAGTGCACTGTGACCGGCACGAGAGCACTGTACCCGGCAAAGTGCTCTGTGACCGGCACAATGATCTGCACCCGGCAAACTGTTCTGTGACCGGCAAGATGATCTGCACTCGGCAACTGCTCTGTGACCGGCACAATGATCTGCTCTCGGCAAACTGCTCTGTGACCGGCAAGATGATCTGCCCCCGGAAAATGCTCTGTGACCGGCAAAATGATCTGCACTCGGCAAACTGCTCTTTGTGACGGCAAACTGCTTCTGCCACCGGTACACTGCTCTTCTGGCGAAGAAGCCTTCTCCTCGCCTCCCGAAGCAGGAGAGAGCGGCAGCTTCCGAAAGGAGAAGAACGAAGCCGCACAACACTGGGAATGTGTGCGCAGCTTGCAAATTCATAGAAAACAATACTTTTCCAGCTCCTGCCTTTTCCAGACACATTAAAATTGGAAAAGGAGGCATTTTGGACAACTTTCTTTTGATTCTTGCAACACTCAGAAGACCCCCCCTGCAACGTCTAGAAGACGATCAGAGATGTTTTCAGTCGTGGCACAGTTTCTCCTTGCCAGAATTTGTGAAAAAGCTTTTTGCTAAGATGTAGGCGGCAAGAGTAGCTAAAAATGAAAATACAGAGCTCTCCGAGGCTAAGCGCCTGTCCCGGGACTCATTGGGCAGAAGCCGCGCTCCGGAGTGCACTGTGACCGGCACGAGAGCACTGTACCCGGCAAACTGCTCTGTGACCGGCAAGATGATCTGCACCCAGGGAACTGCTCTGTGACCGGCAAGATGATCTGCACCCGGGAAACTGCTCTGTGACCGGCAAGATGATCTGCACGCAGCAAACTGCTCTGTGACCGGCAAACTGCTCTGTGACCGGCAAACTGCTCTGCGACCGGCACACTGCTCTGCTGGCGAATAAGCCGCCTCCTCGCCTCCCAGAGCAGGAGAGAGCGGCAGCTTCCGAAAGGAGAAGAACGAAGCCCCACAACACTGGGAATGTGTGCGCAGCTTGCAAATTCATAGAAAACAATACTTCTCCAAGCGCCTTCCTTTTCCAGACACATTAAAATTCGAAAAGGAGGCATTTTGGACCAGTTTCTTTTGATTCTTGCAAACACTCAGAAGACCCCCCTGCAACGTCTAGAAGACGATCAGAGATGTTTTCATTCGTGGCACAGTTTCTCCTTGCCAGAATTTGTGAAAAAGCTTTTTGCTAAGATGTAGGCGGCAAGAGCTGCTAAAAATGAAAATACAGAGCTCTCCGAGGCTAAGCGCCTGTCCCGGGACTCATTGGGCAGAAGCCGCGCTCCGGAGTGCACTGTGACCGGCACTGAGAGCACTGTACCCGCAAAGTGCTCTGTGACCGGCACAATGATCTGCACCGGCAAAACTGCTCTGTGACCGGCAAAGATGATCGCACGGAAAATGCTCTGTGACCGGCAAAATCATCTGCAACCGGCAAACTGCTCTGTGACCGGCAAACTGCTCTGCCACCGGTACACTGCTCTGCTGGCGAAGAAGCCTTCTCCTCGCCTCCCGAAGCAGGAGAGAGCGGCAGCTTCCGAAAGGAGAAGAACGAAGCCGCACAACACTGAGAATGTGTGCGCAGCTTGCAAATTCATAGAAAACAATACTTTTCAAGCTCCTGCCTTTTCCAGACACATTAAAATTGAAAAGGAGGCATTTTGGACAACTTTCTTTTGATTCTTGCAAACACTCAGAAGACCCCCCCTGCAACGTCTAGAAGACGATCAGAGATGTTTTCAGTCGTGGCACAGTTTCTCCTTGCCAGAATTTGTGAAAAAGCTTTTTGCTAAGATGTAGGCGCAAGAGCTGCTAAAAATGAAAATACAGAGCTCTCCGAGGCTAAGCGCCTGTCCCGGGACTCATTGGGCAAGAAGCCGCGCTCCGGAGTGCACTGTGACCGGGCACGAAGAACTGTACCCGGCAAAGTGCTCTGTGACCGGCACAATGATCTGCACCGGCAAACTGCTCTGTGACCGGCAAGATGATCTGCACCCGGGAAACTGCTCTGTGACCGGCAAAATGATCTGCACCCATGGAACTGCTCTGTGACCGGCAAGATGATCTGCACCCAGCAAAATGCTCTGTGACCTGCAAACTGCTCTGTGACTTGCAAGCTGCTCTGCGACCGGTACACTGCTCTGCTGGCGAAGAAGCCTTCTCCTCGCCTCCCGAAGCAGGAGAGAGCGGCAGCTTCCGAAAGGAGAAGAACGAAGCCGCACAACACTGGGAATGTGTGCGCAGCTTGCAAATTCATAGAAAACAATACTTTTCCAAGCTCCTGCCTTTTCCAGACACATTAAAATTGGAAAAGGAGGCATTTTGGACAACTTTCTTTTGATTCTTGCAAACACTCAGAAGACCCCCCTGCAACGTCTAGAAGACGATCAGAGATGTTTTCAGTCGTGGCACAGTTTCTCCTTGCCAGAATTTGTGAAAAAGCTTTTTGCTAAGATGTAGGCGGCAAGAGCTGCTAAAAAATGAAGATACAGAGCTCTCCGAGGCTAAGCGCCTGTCCCGGGACTCATTGGGCAGAAGCCGCGCTCCGGAGTGCATTGTGACCGGCACGAGAGGACTGTACCCGGCAAAGTGCTCTGTGACCGGCACAATGATCTGCACCGGCAACTGCTCTGTGACCGGCAAGATGATCTGCACCCGGGAAATGCTCTGTGACCGGCAAATCGATCTGCACTCGGCCAACTGCTCTGTGACCGGCAAACTGCTCTGCGACGGTACACTGCTCTGCTGGCGAAGAAGCCTTCTCCTCGCCTCCGAAGCAGGAGAGAGCGGCAGCTTCCGAAAGGAGAAGAACGAAGCCGCACAACACTGGGAATGTGTGCGCAGCTTGCAAATTCATAGAAAACAATACTTTCCAAGCTCCTGCCTTTTCCAGACACATTAAAATTGGAAAAGGAGGCATTTTGGACAACTTTCTTTTGATTCTTGCAAACACTCAGAAGACCCCCCTGCAACGTCTAGAAGACGATCAGAGATGTTTTCAGTCGTGGCACAGTTTCTCCTTGCCAGAATTTGTGAAAAAGCTTTTTGCTAAGATGTAGGCGGCAAGAGTAGCTAAAAATGAAAATACAGAGCTCTCCGAGGCTAAGCGCCTGTCCCGGGACTCATTGGGCAGAAGCCGCGCTCCGGAGTGCACTGTGACCGGCACGAGAGCACTGTACCCGGCAAACTGCTCTGTGACCGGCAAGATGATCTGCACCCAGGGAACTGCTCTGTGACCGGCAAGATGATCTGCACCGGCAAACTGCTCTGTGACCGGCAAACTGCTCTGTGACCGGCAAAATGCTCTGCGACCGGCACACTGCTCTGCTGGCGAAGAAGCCGCCTCCTCGCCTCCCAGAGCAGGAGAGAGCGGCAGCTTCCGAAAGGAGAAGAACGAAGCCCCACAACACTGGGAATGTGTGCGCAGCTTGCAAATTCATAGAAAACAATACTTCTCCAAGCGCCTGCCTTTTCCAGACACATTAAAATTCGAAAAGGAGGCATTTTGGACAACTTTCTTTTGATTCTTGCAAACACTCAGAAGACCCCCCTGCAACGTCTAGAAGACGATCTGAGATGTTTTCTGTCCTGGCACAGTTTCTCCTTGTGACACATAGTGGAAACAGGAATGTGTCTCATAGGAGTGGATGAATTTTTCTTTTGATAGTTTGCTTAAATCAGAAACTCAATTTTTTTGACAGCCATCTCATACTTGCACCCTCACTTTCATCTACGGCTTTCAAACCCTTGAAACATATCTGTTTATAATATGAAACGGTAAAGTACACCATATGAAATCTGGTCATAAACATTCAACAGAAACAATGATCAAAGATCAGATTCGTTCACATCTGCCAGCCCTCAAGAGTGTACAGGTCAAATGTCCCCAGAAAACTAGGCTTGTGGCGCAAATTCTCTGTGCAGAAGCAGCTGCTATCTTCATAAGATACAATCTTGCTGGCATTACCCTTCAGAGCAATCTTCTGTACCCCTGCCCAGTACACTCTCTCTATTCCTTGGACTTCACATTTGCATTTCTACAGAGTCCTGTCCTGCAAACTGACTCAAAGTTCAGGTAATAGATTTCCAAGATTTAGACATGTTAAGTTGATGTATTTGGTATTTCATTCCGTCTAAGCAAACTGTAACTTTCTGAAGTGAAATATGTTGAGTATGTCACATGTATTTTGCATGTTCGTTCTTCTTCACATTAAAACTTCTCACAGACCCCTGTGACGACTTGCTGCAAAAATACATAGCTGCAAAGAGTGGTCGTGGGAAGTTCGAAGTGCCAGAAAACCATAGAAACAACCTAACAATAGAGCCTTGAATTTCTGAATAGAATTGCACCATGTCAAGTCAAAATATAATATGGAAACGATTTTCAAATCATGATGAGTGTGGGCTAGAGAGAATCCAGATAGAGTTGTTGTTTTTTTTAACAGATCCAGGAGAAACATGGCCTTGACTTGGAAGTATAGCATGAAATATATTTCTACAGCATGAGTTCTCATTAGGTAATCATATGATTTGCATAACTCAATTGGAAACCAGGAAAGAAATGAAGAAAAATATTCAAGCTAGAAAAGATGTGAGTTTAAAATTTTCTTTGTATTTCTGATCAAACTATTAGGAAGCTAAATAGTCACCCATTATTTTAAAAAGCATCTGGACATTAAAAGTAGATAAATTTCTGGGGACTTGCATCCCAGCAATTCCTGAAAAGCTTGATGTCATTGCTTCCCAAGCCTGAATCAATCCACTTCAACACAGCTGTATTTCAGATGCTCAGTGAAACTGTCCATCTAATGCATATAGTTGACAAATAATCTACAGAAAAAGCTAGATCGATTTGAAGATCTTTTTCTGTAAATGGAACTCCAATTATTTGTACAAACACACAGATGGGATTTGTGCTGTCTTCTTCGGGCCACTTCCTCCAGAGAGTTCTCCATCAAATCTCCCTAGTTCTACTCTTCTGGTGATCCAAAGTCAGCACTGGCATGGTCCAACTGCATGGAATTACTGCCTGCTAGAGGTGCACCCTGAGGGCTTCTGTGTGCAGCATCATGTGAGCCCTACGAATGTCACCCTGTTGCTATCAACTGAGCTAGCTGGACCTTAAGGGACAAGATTGTGCACTGATTTTGTAATAGAAATTAGGTACTAAGAAGGAGGCTGGAGGATTTCAATATTTCTGCCTCCAGCTTAAGCAACACTAAATCTTGGTCTTTATCTGAGAAACTAGGTGAATTAACCCATTCGGCATTGCTATGCCATAAATGTCAGGAATACAAGAAGAACCGTCCA
Source organism: Diglossa brunneiventris (assembly GCA_019023105.1). Classification (NCBI taxonomy): domain Eukaryota; kingdom Metazoa; phylum Chordata; class Aves; order Passeriformes; family Thraupidae; genus Diglossa; species Diglossa brunneiventris. Next base: position 28,202 of record JAFCGX010000183.1, read on the forward strand.
AAGAGTAACAATTCCAATCCTTACTTGATAAAAATAATTCATTGGAAGAAGTCGGGATGAAGGATGAAACATGCCAATATCCTACCCTGGGAATCATTCTGTTGATTTGCACAGGTTTCTTATGATATACCCATCCAATGCATTGGACATGCGTGCTTGTGATGACACAAATACTTGCAAAGCTTACCAGATAAAGCATGTTCTCTTCAGACAGCAAAACATTTCTTGATGGTTGTATTTGCTAATTCCATTTAGACTCAATGTTCTTCAAAGTCGTTTCCAACCAAAGTGATTCCATCATTCTCTAAGTGGCACATCCTGCTTGTCCTGGTTTAGGGCCAATTTGGCAGCAAACCTCAAGCAGGGGTGATTTATTAAAAATATTGATCTAGTACTGCTATCCAACTGTGACGGACAAAGACTCTCTAACAGTTTAAAGTTAGACAGTGTACGTTTATTGCAACGCCGGGCAGCGTGCGGGAGAGCTCCCAAATACACTCTGTGATTTACAGGTGATTACAGAGTCCTTTCACCTAGACAAGTATTGAATACCCAAAATACAAATACATATTCATAATTTTGGTACATCCCCTTCCCCATTTCATATGGTAATTAGTTCAAAAGCTATTAAGCATGTGTAGTTTGTTCCTCAAAATGAGTCGGTGGTCCCTTTCATGGGGAGGGGTTCCAAAATGCGGAAAGAAATGAAGTCTTCCTCATTCTGAACTTTCTACATTTTCAAAGCAAATATGACAAATGAACCCATTGGTAGAACTCCCATTCCCCGCCTTCAATTGGTTTCAGAACAGCGGAGGCTTACAATTGTCTTATGCTCCCAAAACTATTTATCCGTTTCTATATTCTTCATTAGAAACCCAGCTAGCCAAACATGATGTTGACAAGCAATCAATTCTTAGTTAACTACTAACTCTTAACTTCATCAAGGCCTACCTATTGATTTTGATCAACTATCATAAGACTTATCTCAAACTAAAACCTCAGCTCCTCTAAAATCCCTAAATTCCTTCAAGTTTATGTCTCAGGGGCCCCCCACAGAAAGCCCACCCACACGGCCCCTCCCCTCGACTGCTTTGGGAAAAATTTCCTCTGAGAGAAGTGGAAAAAACCTGTTTCTTTAACAGAGGCGAAGCACTCCCCAGCACAAAAAACCAACAGTACCAGATGACAAAACTCAATCGCCGCTCTGAAGAAAGGACAAATTCCCAAAGTCTCTCCTCTGGGTGCTCGCTCTGTTATCAATGCCTCCGGCACTGGGAAAGGCTGCTGCCCAGAGCAGGCCCCCATAGGCCACAAAGTGCAAGCTCTCAGTGCTTCCCAGGTCCCAGTCCGGAGCTGGTTTGAACAGTTCCAAGAAAAGGGAAAGAAAAAAGGACAGTCCAGGGAAAACTCTGCCTCAGCCAGCTAAACCAACTGAAAAGCAAAGGAAGACTCTGTTCTGCTCCATCAGTGCCCGGACAACACAGTGCAGCACAGAATGTGGAGCAGTGTTGCTTTTAGAAGAGTCAGTGCAGCCTCTGATAACAAACTCCGTGCTTCTTCTTCTCCCCACCTTTGCTCTCAGAACCAGTCTTGAAGGTGGAGAATATAATATCCAGCATTAACAGAACAGATGACTGGGGATGCAAGCATCATCAAGTCACCCTAGGACACTGCTCTACTGAGACACGTCACCAGACTATGCTAAGACCAAGTTTTGGAAGTGCTCATTAAAATTCTACTATCACAGTGAAGCGGAGGAGGAAACACACCTCACTACAGTTACCTTGTTGTTGCGGTGTGCTTTGTTTTACACTTTGTCTTCAGTTTGGAATGTCATTTGTTAATCTTTTATGTATGGTTCTTAAAAGTTGGTTCATTCCGTTTCCCCCATTTAGTTGTTATAATGGTTCTGCCTTAGGCTCACTTCCTGCTTTTCCCCGCGCAGTTATCTGTCAATTCCCTGTTGTCTATTCAGCTCCCGCCACTCCTGTATCTTTTTTGGGGTCAATCTGTTAACCCCTCCTATGTTTCCCCAGCAACTGCCATGTCCATCACTCTCTGCCCACCCCTTCTACCAAGAACGTTCTCCTCGGGGCAGGGAGTGATTGGACCAGAAGTTGTTTCTCCTCCCCAACTAGTCCCCATTTGTTGTTCTGTTAAGTCGATCATTGTTTCTTGTCTGTTCATTGGCCCGAGGGTGAGTTGTTCCTCCCCTCGGGAACCCTTTAGAAGTTCTGCTCACCCCACCCCTCGGGGCAGTTGCCTGCAGCCTTTCCCGGTTGGCCCGATAAACCCTTCCCTGCTGCGGACAACTGTCGGACTTGTGTCTTTCTTAGCACTTAGCTGGAGCTGCTTCTAGCCTTCGGGCAAGGGCAAAGCCCCCTCAGCACTGCCGTGGGGAGGTCGTCCTAGGCAGCAGCTTGCCAGAGCCAGTCTCCAGCCCGGAGCCGCTGCTCTGCTGCTACAGCTGCTGTCACGCCAGACTGCTGGCTGCTGCTGCAGTTAGCCTGGGCTCAGAATCACGCACCCCAACACCTTGTGGCATGCCAATACTTCCTTTCAATCACAATGGTTTTCGTTTTTACCTCCGTGACATCACAGGCATCATTCAACATCTTTTGGGCAAGAAGGAAGATATTATTCCTCTCATTCTACTGATGGGTAAGCTGAAATGCAAAGCAGTTCATTCCAAGTGAAACAGCAATAAAGTCAATAGTAAAACTCACCACCGTTTTGTTTACTACCCTAAATCCTTACTATCCCAAAAGACAAGAACACCTGTAAAAGCCTTGTGGCTGCTTAATTTTTCCTAGAACTACATGGAAGGGTAAGGGATAAAGGATCCCAAACAATGGTAATCCACAACAAAGCATTCTTGACATCATATTCATCTTTTGCATAGCGAGCTCTTCACTGATCAAGTGATTCCATTGCAATAGTTTGGAGAGTATCTTCGCGGGCTGGGTGTTGTTTGCTTTGAAACCATCTTGATCATTCAGGAACCCAGTAGCAATGAGAAAGTTCAAAAGAAGATAGTGCTACGCATTGATTTTCCTAGATGACAGACGTATTTCTACAACACAGAAGGCTGACCTAATGCTTCCCTACAACATGGCTGGAGTGGCATCCTGTTCCCCATAGGTTTTTCCATTTATTTTTAGCTGCTTTCTTAACAGATGAATGAGCTGAACTAGCTCAAAAAGGAATCCGATAAATGCCAGAGCTTTAAAACAAAACAAAACAACAAAACAAAAAAGATGCAAAATGGTGATTTGTAGGTGCGTTTGAAAATAGAAGTTTTTGTATTTTTCATAGAGACATGGCATTCTCTAGATTGATATTGCTCCAACGGTTTGAGCTTGTTTTTTTTTTCCCCCCATCAATTCTACGTGTTATGCATTCTTTTTGGCCATTTCAGTAAACAGATTTTCTGAAACGCGTGAAAGACGGTCTGAAGTTCGCCTCATTTGCCTCACAACCATTCCCAGGACAGACACTGGGACCCTAAAGATCCTGATGGGAATTCTGGCCTGCCGCTGGTGGATGAACGCCAAAAATCCTGAGGCCCCTGAGCAGAATTCTGGCCTGCCAAGTGATTGTTCACAGCTGTGTCTACAGTGACTGCTTCTAGCAGGGCCTACCAAAGGGCCTTCACACCCTATATGCTTGCACCTGCTTGGCGACAATAGGCCAGGAATTTTCCCACCTCTTGGCCAAATGAACTTACTGGGGCAACTTGGTAGCCCCCCCATGGAAAATCCTTCATCTGCTCCACTACCACCATCAGGGATGGAGATTGAAGCGCCCTACCAAGGACTGAGATCCCCGTAATTCTGATGCAGGGCTGCTGGCCTGACTGAAGTAGGATGCCTGCAAAGTATTGCCTACAGATGTGTTCACTGGACCTAGACTGCTTTCCCATAGAAAGCAGTCCTGAAACAATGTGTGCCACTCACTGCTGATACTGACTTATCCTGCTGAGAATATGGACTGTCTGTACCCGTCTTCAATACCTCAGCAATTTCAATAGACTTCTTCTTCTTGATTGGATCTGTTCCCCCTCAGCCATTTCAAGATCTGTTTCCGCCCCTCAGCAATGGACTAGAAGAGAACCTTGAGTTAACCAGGACTTTGAGATCTTCCCGACGTGACTAGGCAAACTCTATCGGCTGGACTATGAGGACTTAGTCTCTCGTGGTTGGTAGCTCCTCTCTCTTTCTCCCCCTCTTTTCTTCTTTTCCTCTCCTTAATTCCTTTCACGCATTTACTCTGCTCATTCTATCAAGGTGTATTTGTTTGGATTGATACTGCAATCCCCTTTCCGTGTTGTCTGCTGCACTCCGAGATCAGTTGAACCAACCATCACTCCCCCGCTGCTATTGTCGGATGGTGACAATACCTTCTTTCAAGCTGAAATTGGTTCTAGTCCACATAAACACACTGGTAGGTAAAAGTAGACTCTCAAAGATAACATTCAGAATGTATTTCCCTTCTCTTCCCATTCAAGCAAGTCAAGAAAGCAGATCTTCAGATAACATGCCATGCACATTGAAAAGATTCTGTCCTTATTTGAAGCAACTGAGAAACTCAGACAATGAAATACAGTTCAGACAGATGGAAGGGTCACATATGATGTCACATCTATACTTTCAACGTTTGAATGCAGCAAGATTTCGTGAAGTACAATCCTATCAAATGAAGGTGAATTTGCAGAAGCAATTGAACTGGCTCTGTTTTATAAACACAATGTTTTCTAATGAAACTGAGGATTCAGGAAGGCAACCTTGGAATTCAAAGGATTAGAAACATACAAATACCAAGACTGGCAGCTCATTAGCTTTAACAGTCTCTTGAAAATAAGATCTACTTTTAACTTCTTCTCTTAGTAGGTCTGAAGACATTAGGAATCAATAATGTCATCCATAAAGAAATAAAAAAAAAATATATATATATAAAAACAAACTAAAACAAAACCAAAACAGCTTTCTCAAAAAGCTTGGAGAAACCCGAGAAATGATGATTTTTAGGTGTTAAGTAGTCCTTTAAAAGTTGTCTCTGGGAAAAGAATAAAAACCACTAATTGTTTCCAAACCTGTAAGGAAGCATGTAAGGGGCAAGAGCCTGTAATAAAACTACTATGCTGGGTTCATCTGTTGAAAGCATTCCAGAATGGTTGAAACTATGAATCACATCATGTGGATTAAAAAAAAAAAAAAAAAAGAAAAGAAAAAAGAAGAAAACAAAACATAAGGAAAAAATATTTTGACCATATTTTCCCATTCCAAGATGGTAGAACAGCTTTATTTCATTTTGTTCCTAAGACTGATTTCTAGCTTATGACGTGTTTTACAATCAAGAGTGAGAGTGTTCACACTGACCATCCAATTTGGATAGATCTCTTTTACTTTGCACAGCAGCAGATATGGTTTAGCACTCCACAATTCAGTCCCCAAAAGTGAATGGGTGTGGCAGATTTAACCCAACTTCCCAGTCCACCAGAATGATCTTGAAAAATGCTTTGCTGTATCTCATTACCTGGACATGCCTCTCTAGCTCCATTTTGAGCTCCTTGATCTGTTATCTACAGGATGAGATCCAATCTAGCTTAGCAAGGATATAGCCTTTCAAAACCACATCTTTTATCTTCTGTATTCATACAAGTACATTTCTACTGCAGGGAACCCTTTGGAAGATCCTAGTTCTTTTGTTTCTCAGATATCTTGTTGCATCAAATAGCTCTTCTTTGAATTTTTTCCCTGCTAAAGTACAGGCTCTGTGCTTAAATGATTGTGACGCTAACTCATGATCATCTATTCTTCAGTCATCCAGAGTATGCAGCAAAGTTTTCTTCTGAGGACATTCATTTGATGAGAAATGCTGAAGGTCTGACTTTAGTTGCAAAGGTCACTGATTGACAGGTTGCAAAATTGTTAAGTCTAGTAAGAGCAGGAAAAGTGTGCTGTTGCTGTGTCTGTAAATGTGGTGTCAGCTGCTGTTGGGAAAAAAGCATGAGCATAAGCAAAGATATCTGCATGGATAGAAAAGAAGCAAAGAAGACATGTTGTGATTTCTGCACTAAGGAACAAGAAGAAGTATGAAGCGCTAATTTCAGTGGCTAAGACAGTATCATCCTTGGGCCAGTTCTCTTCATCATCTTTTAACAAGCTGGACACAGCACTTGAAGAAATATTAAGCAACTTTGCCAAAGACACTAAATTGGGAGGAGCTGTGAACTAACTCCCTTGAGGGCACAGAGACCTTGCAGAGAGATCTTGCCAAATAGGAGAGATGGGCAATTATTGCTGGCCGGGAGTCTATGCACAAATCACAAAAGGGGCGGGGACTGCTGGGGACGACGTCTCAAGCTGTTGTGTTTTCCAGCATCAGTCTCATTACATGGTGATGACAATGGGAAGCTGCCAGCAACTCACATCCCCAGCAGCAGACAAAGAACTGAAGAAGTTCTTAAGTTACAACTTCCTTTCAAAGTTTTTTGACCAATCACACAAAGCAAAAGCATATTGACAGTAGTTTCTATCCAGTCACTAGAAGCACATGTAGCTGTGGTTAAAACAATGCTTGCTTCTTTCGAAGAAAGACCTGCTTGTAAACCTTAAGACACAATGCACAGAGCTCCATGATGAAGCTTAGAACTTCCCAACATCTGGCTAGATGTACTTTGCTGTAGCTTAGGGAGTTCTTCTAGACAAGCGTGAATACACAGACCATTGTTCTATTTGTCCTTACTTTTCTACTTCTGATCTAATTTTTTCTGCTGACAAACCTTATGACTACTGCTTAGCTCCAATCACAGTTCTGCTGTCTCTGAGGCCTGCCTTTTGCAGCTTTCCAAAGCCCTCTGTTTTTGAGGATTCCCACAGGCAATCACCACCCACATGGAGTTGAGCAAGGGCAAGTGCTGGATTCAGCACCTGCCACAGGGCAGTCCTGGTGTGTGTATAGACTAGGGAGCAAGAGGCCGGAGAGAAGCACTGCAGAAAGGGACCCAGGCTCCTGGCCAGTGGCAAGCTGAATGTGCAGCAGCAGTGGCCTGGCAGCCAGGAGGGCCAAGCCTGTCCTGGGGTGCGTCAGGCACAGCGTCGCCAGCTGGGCAAGGTGGGGATTGTCTCACTTTGCTCTGCTCTGCTCTGCTCTGCTCTGCTCTGCTCTGCTCTGCTCTGCTCTGGGCAGCCTCACCTTGGTATTAGAAAGTCCTGAAATGAAGTCTACAAGGACAGGACTCAAAGAAATGGCATGCAGCTGAGTCAGGGGAGGTTTAGGTCGGGTATCAGGAAAAAGTTTTGAACCAGAGGAAGGCTGGGCACTGGAAGAGTCTCTCCAGGGAGTGGTCACAGCATCACGCCTGTCTGAGTTTTGGACATTGCTCTCAGGCATATGGCGTGATTCTCGAGGATGGTCCCATGCAGGGCCAAGAGTTGGACTTGATGATCCTGATGGGCCCCTTCCAATTCAACTGATTCGACGACTCGATGGTTCTGTCCTGGCCGCTGAAGGTATATTGCTTGGTCTCATCAGATTTTGATCTGCTCTTGTTGGTCAGACTTTGTCACTAGTGGCTAATGACATTTATCACAGAAGACAAAGTGCTTTTCTCAATTTTCTGAAGAAATTGGAACATGCACCCTAGAATCCTAAGAAAGCCTTTTCCTTGAAACAACACTGTCTCCTGCCCAGTAGTCTTTCCAGATCTTAAGGAGAGCAGGCAAAATGAGGGGACGTATTACAATGAAGCGTTGGCAATTTTCCAGTTCTTTAGCAGTATATTTGTACTTCCACCGTTCTTTTCTATCAAATCATGGTTTTTGTATAGCATCTAATTTTCTAGCAAGACACATTTCTTCAACTGAGCCCATCAGTCTCGGTGAAAATATCTTGTCAAAAGCACAAAACATATGAATAGGCAGTGACAAGTGAGGGAAAAACAGAGTATGAGAAGCAGCTCCGTGATACTAAAGTGAGCAGAGAATCCCCCACAGTCCCTGGAGGACATCATTTTGAAGCAGGCTGTCTTCCAGCAGTCCCTGGAGAACCGTGGAGGAACACATACCTACACTGCAGCTTGTGGAGAGCTCCATGCCACAGCAGGTGAATGCGCCTTGAAGGAAGCTGCAGCTTGTGGAGGGAAGGCCAGAAAACCATCCTGGACCTCTTCTTTAGTGGAAGAGTATGTGCAAACGTTAAACAGCTGCTAACTCGGATCTATTCTCTTTCCACATCTTGTCTTAGGTAAGTAAGAAGACAATGCAAGAATTAGAAGCCTAAATTCTTTCGCTTGAGGCTCCCATTCCCTTCAATTTAGTTTGCTAGGAGTAAAAGTCATGATAAAGTTCTTAAGCTCGATGTTCAGGCTTTTCAGAAAATACGGAGTGCAAATAACTTCTCGTCGCTGTCATTTTTTTTCATAGAACGAAGAAAGTGAAATTACCATATTTGAAGGACTTATGGAAATCAGTTGGTAGAGGTGGTGAGACTGAAGAGTAGAATAATCTGAAAAGAGAATATCATGGAGAACCTCAGCTGTGTACAAGTTTTTGACCAGGAACTCTAGACTTTTAAACAGACTTAGCACACAAGAGTCCTCTCTGGGAATATTTTGGTATGTATAGTATATTTATCTTTAAATAGTTCTATCTGTTTTACAGTTATGACTTAGGCTTTAAATTTGATTTGAAAAGAAATATTTGTGATTCAGATCATTTCCATTTCTGAAGCATTCAGTTGTTGGCAGCTTTTGCTGTCTCCTGAGGGAGGGAAAACAGTCTTTGTACCAGTACCGAAACAAGCTAGATGGAAAAAATTCTTTTCCTCATTCTTTTCTGTCTATTCTAAAAGGCACAGCAGCAAGACCACTGCTATGAGTCTGAGTGGCCTTACCACTCCTGGATGATGGACTTGTAGTGGCTAGTATTTGATTTGCACATATTTCTGATGCCGGTTGTTAACTGTTGTGCAGAAAGATCTGTCAAACTGTTCACAGGAAGACACTCCTGATTGCTTTACTTGTCTCTGAACCAGAGAACTAAGCTGGCACTCCATTTCTGAGATCTTGCTCTACTAGCCCCCAAAGCCATTTCCTTCAAATGCATTTTACTTTCAACAAAGCACTTCATTACTTCATGATGTAATCTCTTGTTCTTAACTTTCGGGGGATTGTTTTTAGACCGACAAGAACATCTTCCAGTAAGCAGGTAGAACATCTGTCTTAAGTAGTTTCCATCACTTGGCTTTGGTTCATGCATCATAACATCTGCAAAGAATGTCATGTACAATCAATGGATGGTCTGGGGTAACGGGCCACAGGTTTAGGAATCTTTCTGCAATTAATTTGCTTTAAAATGTAACTCTTATCATTTCAAGTGTGTCTTTGTAAAACAATCAACTAGTTCTTACCTGTACCACAATGAAGAACATCAACAGTGGCTGAGCATCCTCCAACACATTGCAAGAAGAAGAATGGTCTGAGCCCCCAGTGCAGCACATGGAGTCTGTCACCAAGCCAGAGTCCTGCAGGCATTTTCTCAGCCTG
>JAFCGX010000184.1:0-37705 GCA_019023105.1 Diglossa brunneiventris
GGTTCTGAATCAGCTTGAGCAGAAAACTTTAATTTATACTCGGGGCATGTGCCCTGACGTTCATTAGAACAGCACGGCTAGCGTCCCTCACAGGCTCTGTACTGCAGGGTGCCACTTCTTGATGCATCAGAAGCTCTCAGAAATCCTTGTAGAGGCAGGCGATTCTATTTAGAGTTCCATGGGGAACTCCAAATCTCTACTGCCTTGCAAAAGGCTGTGCTTGTTACAGCAAAAACTTTGATATGCCCGCAAACAGGAACACATACACACATCCCCTTTATCTCAAGTTCACTAGAGCCAGGGCTTGGATTGCGTGGGGGGGGAATTCTTGGAATTCCTTTATTTGCTTTACACAGTTAAACATAAATCACTGTACCATAGTTCTCTTTGTAAAATGCCACTCTTGTTGCAAACAAGATCTTAAAATCCCTGCAAACGCAAACACCACTATACGGGGGAAGAACCACACAAAATCACTGGGAAAGAGCATATCTCCTCTCGAAGTGCTCACTTTTCCCAAACAACAAAGCATACAATAATTCAGCATTTACTCACATCAGCTTTCTCTGGACACAATCAAAATAACAGCACGCAGTAAAATTCCAGAGCACTAAGCCCAACTCCAGGGCAGAGAAATCCCTGAGCTCGTACTCACAGTTAAAATGTGCTAAATTTACACAAATCACCACATTTAAACACAATAAATATCTTCACTACTGTCCAAGGTCTCTTCGCTTGTTCCACTTCTCCGCGGGGCGCTCCCTGCCCCACAGCCTGCCTCAGCCGACGCCTCAAGCCTCACTCGGCCACTTCAGACACGGTAGAACTCACCCCTCGCACCATGGGTGAGCTCACTTGTTCACTCTCTCTTTCACATGCCACACACCTCTCACGATTAAGACACATTAACATTAATCACACCACATATTAACTATACGATGATACAGTGTCCGGACACCACACACACACTCCCGCCCATCAGGAGTGCTTTCTTACACATACACTCCCGCCTATCAGGAGTGCTTTCTCAGCCGCCCCATCGGCAGGCACACACACACTCCCGCTCTATCAGGAGTGCTTTCTCAGCCGCCCCCATCGCAGGTACACACACACTCCCGCTCTATCAGAGTGCTTTCTTAGCCGCCCCATCGGCAGACACAGCACACACTCCCGCTCTATCAGGAGTGCTTTCTTAGCCGCCTCATCGGCAACACACACACACACTCCCGCTCTATCAGGAGTGCTTTCTTAGCCGCCCCCGGCAGAGACACACACCTCCCGCTCTATCAGGAGTGCTTTCTTAGCCGCCCCATCGGCAGGCACACACACACTCCCGCTCTATCAGGAGTGCTTTCTTAGCTGCCCCATCGGCAGTGGAACCCCTTCTCTCGTTAGCCGCTCTTCTGCCGCGCTATCGGCTGCGACCACGGGCCCAACACTCAGACGTCTCTGAGTGACTTACTCGGCTGTCCTATAATTCACCCTTTTCCTCCCCCCTGGGGCCCCTCTTAATACATACCGTATCCTCCGCAGGCCAGCAGGTCCTTGTCTGTCCTCGCAGGTGGCAAGCCGAGACGAGCGGAGCCCTCCAGGAAAATCCTGGGGCGCGCCTTGGAGGTCCGTTTATATCCCTTCTGCCCTGCGGGGACAGAGAACTCCTGGGCTGGCTCGCCAAAATGTTTTGCGGAGATAGAAGAAAAACTCCACAACTCCTGTCAGAGTTGTAAAGCCGGTATGTTTATTTTCAGCGCTGGACGCATGCGGAGATTGCTCTCCCTAAAAGGGCATGCGTGCCTCTGTAAACTCTAGACTTCTTTTATCCCCCTTACAAATGCATATGCATACAATTTCACAATAGGCTCATACATATTCATTTTACAGTTTCGCAGTGACTTTTGCTGTTAGATTCTTCTTTATCAGAAGGAATTTCTTGTGTCCTTGTTCTGTTCTGCAGTGTCTCTGTTTTTCTTTTCGCTGTCTTCTTCTTTATCTTCTTGTCTTTTACTGAAGCAGCTTTTCCCTTTGGCCTTGGCTTTACACAGAAAGGCACTTTTCACCCTTTTTTACTCTGGGGGTTTTTACTATGCCTCATAGCACATACCTTAAGAAAAATTTAAAAAGGGTGAGGCCTAGTAAAAACCCCAGAGTAGAAAACATTTTGGCGAGCCAAGTAGGAGTTCTCTGTCCCCGCAGGGGCAGAGGGGATAAACGGACCTCCAAGGCGCGCCCCAGGATTTTCCTGGAGGGGCTCCGCTTGTCTTGGCTTGCCTCCTGCGAGGACAGACAAGGACCTGCCGGCTGCAGAGGATACGGTATGTATTAAGAGGGGCCCCAGGGGGGGAGGAAAAGGTGAATTATAGGATGGCTGAGTAAGTCACTCAGAGACGTCTGAGTGCTGGGCCCGTGGTTGCAGCGGCAGAGGAGCGGCTAACGGGGAAAGGGGTTCCACTGCTGATAGGGCGGCCGTAGCGACCCAGGGAGGGTCGAGTGGACCCGTGTGTGGGAAAGGTTCACTCCTGATAGAGCGGGAGTGTGTGTGTGTGTCTGTGTGTGTGTGTGTGTGTGGTGTCCGGACACTGTATTATTGTATGGTGCATTCTGTTTGTAATCTTTCGAATATAAGTGTATAAAAGAAAGCATATCTACAGTGCAGGGGGGTTTCTACCCGTGACTGGAGGGGCTGAGTGAGGCCTGAGGCACCGGCCGGGGCCGGCTGGGGGGCAGGGAAGAACGCCCGGCAGAGAAATAGAGCAAATAGTGGAGAAGCGTGGGGGAGGACGTATCGAGTAAAGGCGGTGAATTGCAAAGTGTGGTGTGGATTATGCACGTTTTCACCATGGCTAGACAAACCCCAAGGGTTCCTCTGCCTCAGTGGTTTGGACTCGACCCCTGGGAGTTTGTGAATCCTGTGAATTACTGGATAGATAGGGGAGACGAACGAATTCATTTAGAGGGGCTCTACCAGACTTCAGCTGGTGCTATAGTAAGTCTGGACTGGGAACAGCCTGCTGTAGAGGATTTAGAGTTCCCTGTAATAGGTGGAATAGCCTGCCTCTGTGGGCAATTCCTGAGAGCCTTTGGTGCATCAAGAGGCTGGCACGCTGCGTGGGTATTATTGGAGTGCGGAGTTTGTGAGAGACGCTGGTATTGCTGTTCTAATAAGCGTCAGGGCACATGCCCCGAGTGTAAATTAAAGTTTCCCGACCAAGTTGATTCAGAGCCTAAGATCTTAAAACTTGTGTGTGGGAAATCACATCTGATACCTGTCACCTGGCAGGTGTGGGAGAAAGTAAAACTTGTGTGTGGAAAATCACATCTGATACCTGTCACCTGGCAGGTGTGGGAGAAAGACTGGGAAACTACTGTGAGGATCTGTGAGGAGAGGTTTGGGTGGAAGCGAGATAGAACAAGGAGAAGGAGATAATGGGAGCTAACCAGAGCAAGGAAGTCCCTCGGGCTAGCCCCTTGGGGTGCATCTTGGCCCACTGGAAGGAAGTCACCAGTAGGGGGGGCTCTGAGAACAAAAAAGATCTAATTCAATACTGCACACGCTGGTGGCCGCTATACAGGTTAGAGGACGGAGCGAAGTGGCCGCCCACTGGAACCTTAGATTATAATACCTTATTGCAGTTAATGTTGTTTTTAAGACGGGAAGGTATAATGGGATGAGGTTTCGTATGCTGATATGTTTTTTGTTTTAAGGAATCACCAAGAATGGCAAAGGGACTGTGGGATCAGACCGCCCTCAGACCCACTGGTCTTGGCCCTCGAAAAGGAAAACAAAGCAAAAAAGGGCAAATCAAACGTTGTTGTTCAGCATGTAGTATAGGGCAACGGTGTAGGATATCAGATAAGGTTTATCATTCTGAGGAGCAAGAAAGAGATACATTTGAGTGGATGAAAGCTCCTCCTAGGAGGAGCGAGGTTGAGGAATCTGAGGATGAGGATGAAGAGAAAGGGAACTTCCCCAAAAAGGAGGAAGACTCAGGTGGGGAAGGCACATCCGCTAGAGTCCGCCCTCCCCCGGACAGCCCAGTTGCATCTAGAACTAGGAGGCAAACAGTGTTACAAGCCCCTCTGCGGGAGGCAGTAGGACCAGAAGGAGGGAGATTAATGATTAAAGTTCCATTCACCACTCTTGATTTAGCAGCATGGGAAAGGATTGCTAGGAATTATCGTGTTGATCCGATACTGCCAAACGTCTGCGATATGTTATCAAGCAACACAACCCAGACTGGGCTGACATTCAGTTACTACTGGATGCATTCACTGAGACAGAGAAACAGCTGATCTTAAGGACAGCAGAGACTTTGGCAGAGGATTATTGCAAGGCCAAGCAGTTAGATGTAAAGGAACATTTCCCCCTCCAAGACCCGGGATGGGACCCAAATATTTTGGCGGAAGTAAAGAAATTAGCAGAATATCAAGACTGGATAGCAACAGGGGTGGGAAGAGCTATTCCAAAAACCATAAATTGGTCTGCCTTATATTCCCTCAAGCAGGGGCCTTCTGAGACTCCATCTGAGTTTCTAGAGCGTTTAAGGGATGTGATGCGTCGTCATACATCATTGGATCTGGGGTCTGAGATAGGGATGAATCAACGAGTCAATTCATTTCTGGGGCAGTCTGTGGGAGATATTAGATGCAAACTTCAGAAATTGCGGGGGCCGGAAGCGAGAAATCTCGAAACCTTACTAGAGGAAACTTGGAGGGTATTTAGTAACTGGGAAGAAGGATATAAACAAGGAATGAGAAAGTTGGTGGCAGTGGTACAGGAGGAGAGGCAGAGAAAATACTATCGGGGACCACCCAGACAAGGACCACCTCGGCTGGGCAGGAACCAGTGTGCAATCTGTAAAAGAACTGGTCACTGGAGAGATCAATGCCCAGAATGGAGGCGGAGAGGTCAACAAATGGCTGCACACGTACAAAACAACTGAGGAGGACCGGGGGATCCTGCCCCAGCGGATCCACTGGTTATAACAATGAGGCTGGGGGAAGAAGGGAAAAGGGTGGAATTCTTGGTTGATACAGGGGCTACATATTCAGTCTTAAATAAAGCTTTATTACCTGTGGACAACGATTATGTTGTAGTACAAGGGGCAACTGGCCAGTCTGAAAGGGCATATTTTTGCAAACCTTTAAGGTATAAATTGGGAAAGCAATGGGGTATTCATAAATTCTTGTACAGCCCAATTCACCAAAGGCACTTTTAGGCAGAGATTTACTGGAGCAGTTACAAGCAACCATTACATTTAAAAATTGAGAGGTTACTCTGGAGGTAAATGATCAAAAGTACATAGAGATATTAAGTTTAACCTTAACAGCTATTGAAATTAAGGAAGAAATTGATGAAGAAATACTAGGTCAAGTATTTCCCGGAGTATGGGCCTCTGATATACCGGGAAGGGCGAAAAATGCCTCCCCTATAGTAATTAAACTCAAGGAGGGGGGCACAACCAGTAAGGATTAAGCAGTACCCTCTAAAGAAAGAAGACAGGGAAGGAGTTAGCCCAATAATTGAAAATTTTCTGTGGTTAGGGATACTGAAAGAGTGCCAATCTGATTTCAATACTCCTATTTTACCTGTTCGGAAGCCTGATGGGTCATACCGGATAGTACAGGATTTGAGGGCTGTCAATAAAATAACAGAAGATTTGTATCCGGTAGTAGCCAATCCATACACTCTATTAACTTGTCTAACACCTGAGCTAACCTGGTTTCCTGGTTTACTGTTTTAGATCTAAAGGATGCCTTCTTTTGCCTCCCCATCCACAAAGCCAGCCAGAAAATTTTTGCATTCGAATGGGAAAGCCCTAAAAGTGGGCGCAAAACCCAGCTCACATGGACCAGATTGCCCCAAGGCTTTAAAAATTCCCCCACCCTGTTTGGGGAGCAACTTGCAAAAGATCTGGAGTCCTGGGGAAGCTCCATAGGAAGAAGGAAGGCTTTTGCAGTATGTGGACGATCTTCTAGTAGCCACCCAGACGAGGGAAGCATGTGTGGCCTGGACGGTAAGCCTTTTAAATTTCCTAGGACTCCAAGGATACAGAGTATCAAAGAAAAAGGCACAAGTAGTGAAACAGAAGGTAATCTACCTGGGGTACGAGGTGAGTGCTGGGCAGCGGACTTTAGGGCAGGCTTGCAAGGAAGCCATATGCCAAACTCCAAAACCCCAGACAGTTAAGGAACTCCGAACCTTCTTAGGCATGGCAGGGTGGTGCCGGCTGTGGGTTTATAATTATGGACTGCTCGTTAGACCCCTCTATGCTCTTATTACCGATGGAAACAGAGATCTCCAGTGGACAAAAGAAGCCACACGGGCCTTTCACCAGCTAAAGAGTGCCCTTATGTCAGCTCCAGCTTTGGGACTTCCAGATGTAAGTACACCATTCTTTTTATTTTCCCATGAAAGACAGGGAATTGCCCTGGGAATATTGGCTCAGGACTTGGGCCCATACCGGAGGGCAGTTGCTTACTTCTCCAAGCAACTAGATGTGACAGCCAAAGGATGGCCAGGGTGCCTCAGAGCCGTAGCAGCAGTCGTGCTGAATATTCAAGAGGCACGCAAGTTTACCCTCAGACAGAAAATGACTGTGCTAGTGTCCCACACAGTGTCCGCAGTACTGGAAGTAAAGGGCGGCCACTGGCTTTCACCACAGAGGTTTCTAAAATACCAGGCCATCATGGTGGAACAAGATGATGTAGAGATAGTGGTGACTAATATTGTCAACCCAGCTTCTTTTCTCAGTGGAAATCAAGGAGAAGCAGTACACCACGATTGCCTGGAGACCATTGAAGCTACCTATTCCAGCCGCCCAGACTTAAAGGACACTCCTTTGGACGATGCAGAGACCTGGTTCACTGACG
The DNA here is from genome assembly GCA_019023105.1 of Diglossa brunneiventris. Classification (NCBI taxonomy): domain Eukaryota; kingdom Metazoa; phylum Chordata; class Aves; order Passeriformes; family Thraupidae; genus Diglossa; species Diglossa brunneiventris. Next base: position 6,871 of record JAFCGX010000184.1, read on the forward strand.
GGAGTAGCTACATTGCCAATGGAAAGGGGCATGCTGGATATGCAGTGACCACCTGCAGAGAGGTAATTGAATCGGGACCCTTACCAACAGGTACCTCTGCGCAGAAGGCCGAGATAATTGCCCTGACCCGTGCCTTGGAAATGGCAAAAGGAAAGAAAATAAACATCTATACAGATTCGAGGTATGCATTCGGAGTCGTACATGCACATAGAGCCATCTGGAAAGAGAGGGGACTGCTGACCTCACAGGGAAAAAAACATCAAATATGCACAAGAGATAATCCGGCTGCTAGAAGCAGTTCAGCTGCCTGAAAAGGTAGCAATTATGCATATTAAGGCACACCAGAGAGTGAGCTCAGAATTGGAAGAAGGAAACGAGATGGCGGATAGAGAGGCAAAAGAAGCAGCAAAAGGTGAGGTAGCTATTGAAGGAGTCCTAATTCCAGATGGACAAATTTCCCTTGAAGGTAAGCCAGAATATAATAAGAGAGATAGAAAGTTAATTGAAGATCAAGGAGGGACATATAACCAGGAAGGGTGGGCCACTATTGAAAAGAAGCTGGTAATCCCCTCCCATTTATTGTGGTCACTAGTAAAGGAAGAACACCAGAAAACACACTGGGGAATAGATGCCCTATACACCTACTTGGTTGAAAGAATTGTTGCTAGGAATTTATATGCCACTATTACTCAAGTGACCCGACAGTGTGACCTTTGCCTCCAGACTAACCCCAAAAATACCCCCAGGCCGAAACTCGGTCAGATTGGGAGAGGCCATAGGCCTGGACAGCAGTGGCAAATTGACTTTTCAGAACTCCCAAGGAAAGGGGGGTATCGGTATTTACTGGTATTAACAGATACATTTTCAGGGTGGCCAAAAGCATTCCCCACCAGAACAGTCAAAGCTCGAGAGGTGACCAGAGTATTATTACAAGAAATAATACCACGCTTCGGAGTTCCAGCCACAATATCCTCAGACAGGGGATCACATTACATTTCCAAAATAGTGCAACAGATTAGTAGCCACCTGGGCATAGATTGGGAACTTCACACTCCATACCGTCCCCAATCAAGCGGCCAGGTGGAGAAAATGAATCATTTAATTAAGCAGCAAATTATAAGACTGGGGCAGGAGGTTAATCTACCCTGGCCCCAAGCTCTCCCACTGGCAATATTACGAATTCGAACTAAACCTCGAGCTAAAGAAAAGTTGAGCCCTTTTGAAATACTCTATGGAAGACCATATGGAATACAAAAGAGAATATCCACCCACATAGGGGAGGTGACACTGGCCACCTACATGGTGGCTTTAAACAAACAGCTCAGAGAAATCGAGAAGCACGTGGCTGGAGCTCGGAGCAGGGAGTTAGATGGGCCAGTACATAACATACAGCCTGGAGATTATGTATATGTTAAGTCTCTTACAGAAAAGACTTTGGAACCACAGTGGGAGGGACCGTTTCAAGTGCTTCTCACCATCTTCACTGCAATCAAAATCAAGGAGCAGAACGCCTGGATCCATCACTCTCGAGTTAAGAAGACCCAGAAGCCCTTTGGAGAGTGACACCAGGAGACAATGGACTGAGACTGAAACTTACCCGGGCAAGATGGGTACATTGCGGTCGGGAGTAGTTCGTACTTTGATTTACAAAATTGTTTTGTATGTAATTATCATTGAAGTTTTAGAATTAGAGAGTACCTTTATCCATAGCAATGCTGAATAGCCTTGGTCCCAGGCTTTTAATCAGTATACTGGATCCATGGGAGAACTTTCCGAGACGAAAGATTTAAACCTATCCACTGTAGTAATCCATGGGAATCAGGTATATGAGAAGCAGGAATGGCAGGAACGGGAACTGTGGACACTTCAAGGGATCAGAGGAGAGGAAATCAAAGTGGGGTGCCGGGTCATCAATGCGACAACTCATGAGAGACCAGATGAAATTAGCGTTTCAACCTCTCCTGGTGTATACGAACACCAGGAACTTTGTGATAGCCTAAATGAATCAGACTGTTGGTGTAATTTCACCTTGATACAGCCTGTAGAAGTAACTTGCATTTAGGCTCGGGATGCTGTCGGATTTTCATTTAAATTCCAAATAGACACTGCACTTTTTACAACAGTAGGACCTCATACCCACACTACGACTCACATAGTTCAGACTCAACCCAAACTTGAACCTGAAGTGTATGAAATAGGCCCCTACATAGTGAGGAATGTGGGTGAACAACAACTATTGTTCAATCCAGAATGGTCTCTGAAACGTGTCGAGTTGCTAATGCAAATTAACATCTCAAAAATCCAGCCAGCCTGCTCCTCCTTCCTAAAAACATCCTTTGAGGGCTGGGCAACATGGTTACAAAGACAGGTATACCTCAGGAGCAGGATAAAAAAGGATCTAACTGGAATATTAGGAACAGGATTAGGAGTTTTAAATGGAATTGGTTCAGAAATACGGATGAATAAGTTGACAACTGCAGCAGGTGGCCTAACAAAATTGAAACAGCCCTTACAGTCATCTTTATTGGCATTAGGAACTAGACAGTGCCAAATTTCAAAAGTACTGCCAAGGTGGGAAAAAGCCGGGGACCATGACCACAAGTTAATAGTAGAAGCACTTAGTGCAGTTCAAGATAATGTGTCTTTAGCTTTCAGTTGTATACAAGCACAGTTATGGATGCAGGCGACAGCAGCCCTGATCATACGGGAAGGGGGTGAAGGTAATTTTCCAGCTGAAATTCAGAAAATTGTCTGGGATAATGCGATTGATTTTGAAAGGAAGTTTCAATCCTGGTGGACCATGGTAAATTTCACCTATGACCCAGCTTCTAATGTGGCCACTGCCTTTGTGCTTACCATATGTAATGCCACTGTTTATGTTATCCATCCCATCATTGCACTAGGATTAAATCATGAAAAAACAATACTCTACCCTTCAGAACATAGAGTGTGGGCACGAAAGATAAATGAAAAATGGCAAACAGTAAACTTGGAATCCTGCATTACTAGAGAACAGCTGGGATTCATTTGTGAAAGCAATACTATTAATGCCCAGGATGTGTGTTTAGGCACTGAACAGAGTATCTGCCACTTCGAAGTTCACCCAGTCACTGACCAGAAAACTGTGCTCGTATATACTGGAAGAGGATGTGTCTGCTTGAGAACTGCCTGTACTACTGTAAAAATTGATAGCAATGATATTACTTTGTCTAGTAGAAATCATTCTAATTTCTGTATTTGTAATTTTGCTAAGATTATCGGGTGTGATTTTTCGTACTTGGCCCCTGTGACATCTCACCAGTTGATTAAAACCAACTATACAATGTTTCACAAGTTATCACCTACCCCTATTGGGATGAACCTTACATTAGTAAGACAATTAATTAAACATCAGGACCTACTGGCGATCTTGAAAGAGATCCAAGAAAGTGGAAAGAAGACCTTAATTACTGTCCAACATGATACAAAAAGACATAACCCGAATTCTACAGAGAATAAAACAAAATGCAGATCATCACTGGTGGGATGTGATCTTTGGATGGTCACCAACTGCAGAGGGAATCCTTAATAAGTTATGTCATCCCATTGTAGTTTTGTTAATATTAGTTGGAATAAGTTTAGGATTATCTACTGTATTGCTAATTTGGAATTGTAAGATACTACGGCAAGTGGCAGTGTTAACCTCCTTATCAAATGTACATGGTAAAGCATTGAGAGACACTTATTGCCATAGGGGCTTGCATTAAGTAAAAGAATTTACTTATTTTCTAGGAAAGGGGGGAAATGAGGCATAGTAAAAACCCCAGAGTAGAAGAGGTGAAATGTTCTTTTCTGTGTCAAGCCAAGGCCAAAAGGAAAGCTGCTTCAGTGAAAGACAAGGAGATAAAGGAGATAGCAAAGAGAGATAAAGGAGAGACAGAAATGCTGTGGGAACTTTGCAGGGACACAAGAAATTCCTTCTGATAAAAAGAACTAGCAGCAAAAGTCACTGTAGAATTCGTAAAAATGAATATGTATGAGCCTATTGTAAGATTGTATGCATATGCATTTGGAAGGGAGATAAAAGGAGTTCTGGAGTTCACAGAGGTGCGCATGCCCTTTTAAGGAGAGCAATCTCCGCATGAGTCCAGCGCTGCAATAAACAACATACCGGCTCTTTACAACTTTCACAGAAGTTGTGGAATTTTTCTTCTATCTCCGCAAAACAAGGGAGATGTCTTAATTCAAGAGGAAAAGGATTAGTACATGAGAAACTTATTTTAGAGGTTTTAAAGGCATTAAAATTACCTAAGAGAGATAGCTATATTAAAGGACACCAAAAGGTAAAGACCCCGGAAATAAGGGGAAATAATTTGGCAGATCAAGAAGCTAAAGATGCAGCAAAAAAATAGAGCTGAAAGAGTTAATATTAACTCCAAACGAGGAAAAATTGGAAATTCCAAAGTTTAGGGAAGCAAAAAAGAAGAATTAAAACAAGGTAGGTAGCGAACAAGATACATCAGGGAAATAGAAACATCTTGATAGAAGACAATTGGATAATAAAATGCTTACTAGGGAATAGCAGAGGACATGTATCAAAAAGCCCAGTGGGATACTCAGGCTTCGTGTGATAGGTTTTTTTAAGAACTGTGAGTGCATTGAGATTTTTGGAGTGAAAAAAGCAAGTAACTGAAAGATGTATAATTTGCCAAAAGATAAATAAAAAGATGATGAGAAAAACAACATGAGAAGGTCGTGAGTTAAGCTCGTCGACCATTTCAAAGTATCCAAGCAGAAGTTTGGATTTGTTAAACTCTAGATTTATTTGTAAAAAACCGTTTAATCCAGAAGAAAAAGAGTCTACGACATGCTGGAGAAGGAGGAGGTTATAAGAAAATAACATTTTTGAAAAGCAATAAAAGAAAAACGGCGAAAGTAAAAGGCTGGGGAACAAAATATTACCTCATCCCGTTTGTTCCCCCACTCGTTCGCAGCTGCACCACCCCCCCCAGCCCCTGTGCAGGCTCTGTCCCCAGTCCATCTGTCCCAGTCCGGCCGCCTGGCCCGTGGCCGTTCCGCTGGCCGTGCTGGGGGGTGGGGGTCTGTCCTGCTGTGTGGACCGTGGTTACCGCGCTGACCGCACCGAGGTTAAGGGGTCCCCTCTGTCCCATCCCCGGCTGCCCTGACTCTGGTCGGCTACCGCCGCTGCAGCCGGGGTCAGTCGCCGGGCTTTGTCTCTGCTGAATCAGCCACCATGAGCCATGTGTGGCTATCCACGCTCCAGCTCGGTCTGCACTGGAACACCCCCTCGGGCGATCCCGGCTGCAGACCCCGCCTTTGGAGGACCGAGACTCGGAGTCATGCCGAGTCTCCCCGTCCTGCCCCGAGCTCCGTTCCCTTGGTAACCACATCTCCGGCTGCTCAGGGAAACTCTCTAAAAGAATCACATTATAGAAACACTAAAAGTTCAGTTAAAAGAAAGCCCTCTCCTGATTCTTCCTAAAAATACAGGAGAAAAGCTATAGAAGATAAACAAACTTAAGAGAAATAGGAAAATGGTCCAAGTAAGCAGAAGATCTGAAAAATCTTTAAAGAGATAGGCACAGAGGAGGAATAGGGAGGTCATAAGCTCTAATTTTTTTTTGGAAGACAAATACCATCTAGAGCCTGTGATAATTTTAAAAGTGAGTCCTCAAGAAGAAGAATTAGAATTTGTAATAGACAGAGGGACAGAGAGAACCTGCCTGTTAAATATTCCAAAAGGTTATAGTGTGAGCAAACATATAGTGAAAGAAACAGGAGCAAAAAGAGAAAGTTTTACATTTCTGGTCATTAAAGATGTAGTAATTAAGGAAAGAAACTAAAATTTAGACGGGACATGTCTTATTGGTCCCAGGGGCAGGTAGCAATTTATTGGGAAGAGTCTTACAAGTGCAATTAAGAATAAGAGTTATATCAAAAAAATGAGAAAATGACAACTAGAGTTTAAGCTAGAGAAGGAAATAGGGGAAGATTAAATATCGACCACATAAGAGTTACAATTGAGAGAGAAGAGTGTCCCATACGTGTACGTCAGTATCATGTATCTTTAGAAGGACGGGAAAGTTTGAAACCAGTAATAGAAAGACTAATAAAAGGATGGGACATTAGAACCTTGTATGCCTCCTCATAATACCCCTATTCTCCCAGTAAAGTCTGATGAGAGTTATAGACTAGTACAAGATTTAAGGGAGGTTAATAAAAGAGCTAAGACTCACTACCTAGTGGCAAAATATCTTAAACACTTAATAAATAAAAGTAGCTGGAAATCCAACCATGAGAAAATTGCAAGAATTTTATTCCTTCTCCCTCCCTCTTCAAAGAGGGAGATCAGAAAATTATCTAGATTATTGAAATATTATAGATTATAGATTGAAGAGTACACACAGGCAGCAAAATTTGTGTATGAAAAATTAACAGAAAGAGATGATATAAAACAGACCAAGGAAGATATTGTTAAATCAAAAGAGTTAAGTTAAAAGTAGCCTAAGTACTAGCTTTAAGCTTACCCTTATTTGAAAAATCCTTTATCATTTATACATAAATACAGAAAATAGAGTAGCTCATAAAATTTTAATTCAAGAGTGAAGAAGAGTAAAAAATATCTAGTGGCTTATATATCAAAGATGTTAGACCCAGTAAGCCACAGCTAGCCAGTATGTATTTAAGTTAGAACAGCTAAGGCAAGTAAGAAGAGAAGAAAGAGAAAAGTTAAATTAAGGAAGAGGTAGTTAGCAGACTCTGAGATGTAGGAATGTGGAGTGATGACATCTTTAGTGTTAAAAGAGAGCAGAAGTGTGAATGCGTGTTTTGTGCATGAAAGGCAGGGAAGTGTCTTAACACATGGTTGTTAAGAAGTTATTCCATACCAAACTGAGATCCAGAAAGAGTTTAGCAGAACGGGCTCTCCTTGAAGAGAAAAGAGGATAAGTTGACTAGAGAAAGAAAAAAAAAAGAATGTCAGGAGCACCTGGGGACGCCAAGCTTGAGGTTGTCAAGGTTGGGAGGTGTCTAGCTGCTCCCTGCGAGTGGCGGAGTCTCGGCGGAGTCTCGGGGGCTGCAGCAGAGACCGATCTATGGAGGTGACCCGGCTGCGATGCTGGCAGCAGAGGACACAGGTTTGCCGGCCAGGAGCGGGCTGGCTCCGTGGCGGAACTGCCGGGGTGGCTCCCAGACTGTCGGAGTCCCGAATCCAGGAAGGCAGCGTCGGGCCCGGTGAGTGGGCCGAGAGAGAGAAGGAAAGAGAAAGAGAGAGAAGAAGGGAGAGAGAGAGAGACAAAGAGAAAGAGAGAGAAGAGAGAGAAGAAGAAAGAGAGAGAGAGGGAGAGGGAGAGGGAGAGAGAGAGAGAGAGGGAAAAAGGGACCCAAGGCATATAGCCAGGGTCCCCATGCCCGTGGCTGTGTTCCCCTGCTCTGGCCCTGCAGCCAAGTAGCAGTATGGGGGGAAAAACAAAGAACGGCATTAAAAGCAAGGCTGTGAAAAGAGGGGGAGGGGGCTAGGACTAAAAGATAAAATCAAAGCAGAAAATGATAACTCTCCAAACCGCACAAAGTGGTTTGTTTTTCTTAAGTAAAAAGGTTTTTTTTAGTTTTTTCTTTTGTGTGTGTCGTTTGCTGTCAAAAAGAAGTTTTTTTTCCTGAAGAATGAGTTTGTAAGACTAAAACAATTAAATGCTAGCCTTTCTTATTTAACTAACTGTAACTCACAGAAAGAAGAATTTGCCTCTGCAGCTATTAGCACATCTGGATAGAAGAAGAAGAGGCTGCTGTGGAAAAAGCTTTTAGCTAAACCTAGGAGGTTTAGAAGAAAAGTGAATGGTAAAAGTTAATGCAGTATTGTCTTTGTTTTATTACTATGCTATTAAGAAGTCCTTTCCAGGTACTACTGAAGCAATGATCAGAATCACGGAGAGAGTAAATTCATGCCAGCAGAATCAAAGGTCTTGTGAAGAAATCAGAAGAATAGACTATCACATTTAAACCGAGTGATACAGAACTGACTGAGTGGTAATAGTTTAAGAAAACCCAAATGATACAAGAAATATACAAAGAAGAACACTGAATTAAGAAATAAGATAACGCTTATATCACTAGTTTCAAGTACTGCCTGAATAAAACATCTCCTTGGGGGGGGAATACTTCAGATAGGAAGATCAAGACTGTTTTTGTATTCTGACCTTAGCCTGTGAATTGTGCAGGGGAGAAGGGGAGTTACCATTTCCATTAGTAAACTTTATTTGATTCATTCCGGTACTGGACATGCTAGTTGGGTTATAAGTAAATGCTTGAATTGTGAAAATAATTAGTATTATGGTTCACAAAATTTATGCTCTTATTGCAAAAAGTGTTAAAGTAATAACTTTGTTTTGTGGATGGGAATTATTAGTGCCTGTTGAATGAGAAATACCTGAGGAACGGTAGGAGACCACAGTTAAAGAGTGTCAAAAACAATTTGCCTAGAAATTAGTTAAGAGAAAGTGACAAGGAAATAGAGGGCAAGACCAGATCGGCCTCTGTATTTCGCCACCGAGAAGATCAAATATACCTGCTGTGGGTTGCAACCTCACAGGCATGGGAGGTGGGAGTATAAGCCATACTGGACCTCTGTTATTCCTGTTTCTAGCACTCATTTGTTGTCTTTTCCCTTTACGGGATACCAGCAAGATCGTGTCACAAATGCTACAGAAAGCATCACATGGAAAGAAACCAAAGTTCCTCTTTTATTACACACACCTATGGCAACAGCCACTGTTATAACCCATCCAAATTAAGAACCTGTAGGCTAAATGGAGAAAATTATTGGATTACAAGAAACTTAGGAAAAAGTGGTAATAGATTTAGAACTGAATGTCCAAAAGGAGAGAGATGGATTTGCTTTATATTTATTCTTGAAGATACGGTTCAAGATTTGGTAAAAAAACCCCTAGTAAACAAAAAGGTAAAACCAGCACAGCAATTTAACTCTGTATTGTCCCCAAATTATCTGTTGAGTCGTATTACAAGACTCCGAGCAGTTATAGAAATGGTAGCAAATAAGGTTGCCCAGGCATTCGAGTTAATATCAAGTCAGCTCAGCCAAACAAAAACTGTAAGGTATCAGAATAAGTTAGCTTTAGACTATTGGCCAAAGAAGGGGGTGTTTGTAGAAAGTTCAATATATCAGATTGTTGAAAATTGATGACCACAGAAAAGTCATTCTAGAAATGTCGTCTTCTGTTTGGAAGGCGAGGCGACCTGGTTCCAGAGAACAGCACGGCAACCCAACCTCTCAGGGTTGCTCGGGCCAGAGAAACACGCTGACACCAATGTGGTGGACGATCCAAGGCATTTATTATCTCTTCTTGAGGGGTTATATAGACAAGGGTTTATCTACGTCAGGAAAGGGGGTCGTGCTACGCTTTCTAGGGTTAGTATGGAGTGGAAAGTTACTGGTATTCCTATGTTAGTGGGGGCTGCTTGCTTGACTACATTCCGAGGGTGATCACTATCTTATCTCTGGAGAGCAGGAGGGGAGAGGGGTTTCTGTATCTTCCCGTGACAGCCCGATATCTTCCGAGCGCCTGTCCCTGCATTCCACATAGAAAAAGCAAAAGAAATCAAAAAAGAAAAATATATATATGCATATAATAACCCAGGTACCAGTCCAAAAAATTAGAAAACAATGTTAAAATCTAGCTGGTGGGGTAATGTATTAGAAGAAATTAAGATCTTTCATTTTGTGTTACAACTGTTTTTATATTTCTTCCTTGTGTAATTCCCTGTTTTAGTTTGCCAGCATAGTCCAGAAGATGCAAATAGATAAGGAATATTGCTCAAGCCAAATGATTTACAAAGAATAAGAGTGGGCATTGTGAAAAATGCATGTATTTTATGATGGGCTTTTCGCAAATATTAAAATGAATATTATATGTGTTGTGTTAGAAAGTAATGCTGTATTAATTCTCTTAAGTACTGTGTTAAATATAGTGTTAGGTTATAAAAATTGTTAAAATAGAAACTATGCTATAAAAGATGCTTTGTTTAAAAGAAAGGGCTTGCAGCGAGATAGCAGCCACAGGACACCTAAATCTTTCAGAGAAAAAGAATTTATTGCCTTCTTATCAGAAGAAACTAACTTCTTCCCACCTCGAAGGTGCTGTCAGGATTTGGAGGAAGAAGTTGACGATGACCAGACAGAATCCTGTATTTGAATGGAATTTATGCATCATGTATGAAGTGTATGAATATGCAACAGGCTATTGTTTTTAAGGGTTAATCCTTTGTTAACGGGTGTCCTTTTTCGGGCTCGTGATGCCCAGAAAAAAGGTACCCGGATGTCCGTACTCTTTGTCTTTATTGTCTCATATTGTCTTAACTCAATTTGTCCAAATTATTATTACTCTAATTGTATTACTTTTTTATAACCATTTTTATTACTATTAAACTTTTAAAAATTTTGAAAACAAGTGATTGGCGTTTTTCACATGAAATATTATAGATAGATTATTGATTGAGAGGTACACACAGGCAGTAAAATTTGTGTATGAAAAATTGACAGAGGGCGATGATATAAAATAGACCAAGGAAGATATTGCTAAATTAGAAGAGTTGAAGTTAAAACGAGCCTAAGTACCCGCTTTAAGCTTACCCTTGTTAGAAAAATCCTTTATCATTTATACATAATTACAGAAAATGGAGTAGCTCATAAAATTTTAATTCAGGAGCCAGGAAGAGTAAAAAAACAAGTAGCTTATCTATATATCAAAGGTGTTAGACCCAGTAAGCCACAGCTAGCCAGTATGTATTTAAGCTATAACATCTACTGCAATCCTAGTAAAAGAAACTTGTAAGCTTACTTTTGGAAGTAAATTAGTTGGGTACACCTCGTACTGTCTGTAGTATATGGTAGAGATAATTCATGCTATTAATGTATAAAATATTGTAAAATCCAAACTATGTCTGGCTGGGAGCAGTGTCTTATTCATATACATCTAGTTCCCAGACGCAGGTTAAGATAAACATCGGGATTTTAATGTAAGAATAGAAGTTTCCAAGCCGATAATCGCTGGCTTCCCCGGGTCACCGGGCCCACCTGAAAGTGATTATCGCCTTGCCGATTACATCTGCCAAGATAACCCACAGCACCACCCTGATACATGTGAATACATGGCTTCCCCGGAGTCGACTGACAACATCGAGACACCTGGACTGAACCTTTGTCCACCTCTGCACATGTAAAGCCACGGCGATGCATGTGAAGAGACACAAAGAACATTTGGTCATCTCTCCCTCGGGCAGAATAAACTGTATAAAAACTCGCTGCGCGAGGCAGCATTTGTGAACTGGGGGAGACTCTGACACTCGGGACGTCAGATCCGTGTTCACCCAGCTCCGATCCCAGGCTCGACGCTGACTCTTTGGCTGTGGTGGTTTCGACGACCGAACTTCGGTCTCACAGACAAATTAATAAATCTTTGCTAAATTTCCTATAAGTTTGGCTCATGATTTGATAATTTTAAACACCATCTGAGGTGTGTTGAATCAAAGAAAAAAAAAGAAAGTAAGAAGAGAAGAAAGGGAGAAGTTCAAGTAGGGGGGTGGTTACCAGACTCTGGGATGTTGGAATGTGGAGTGAGGATGTCTTGGTGCTAGAAAAGAGCAGAAGTGTGAATGCGTTTGGTTTTTTGTTTGTTTGTTTGGGGTTTTTGCATGAAAGGCAGGGAAGTGTCTTAACACATGGTTGTTAAGGGCCGAACTGGGATCCAGAAAGGGTTTAGCAGAACGGGCCCTCCTTGAAGAGAAAAGAGGATAAGTTGACTATAGAAAGAAAAGGAATGTCAGGAGCACCTGGGGACGCCAAGTTTGGGGTTGTCAAGGTTGGGAGGTGTTTGACCGCTCCCATACGAGCGGCAGGGTCTCGGGGGCTGCGGCAGGGACGGATTCATGGAGGTGAGCCGGTGGCAGTGCTGGGAGCAGATGACACAGGTTTGCCGGCCAGGAGCGGGCTGGCTCCGTGGCGGAACTGCCGGGGTGGCTCCCAGACTGTCGGGGTCCCGAGTCCAGGATGGCAGCGTCGGCCCCGGTAAGTGGGTCGTGAGAGAGAAGGAAAGAGAAAGAGAGAGAAGAGAGAAGAGAGAGAGAGGGGGCAAAAGGGACCCAAGGCACGCCCCCAGGGTCCCCCATGCCCGTGGCTGTTCTCCCCTGCTCCGGCCCTGCAGCGAAGTGACAGCAGCGGGGGAAGGGCGAAGAACAGCATTGACAGCAAGGCTGTGAAAAGAGGGGGAGGGGGCTAGCACTGAAAGATAAAATCAAAGCAGAGATTGCTGACTCTTCAAACCTCACAAAGTGGTTTATTCTTCTTAAGTAAGAAGTTTTTTTTTCTTTTGTGTGTTTTCTTTGCTGTTAAAAAGAAGGGTTTTTTTCCTGAAGAATGGGTTTGTAAGGCTAAAACAATTAAATGCTGCCCAAAAAGTAAAAAGCAATAGATGTGATACATCTCGTGTTAAAATTGGTCTGGCTTTTCTTATTTAACTAACTGTAACTCACAGAAAGAAGAATTTGCCTCTGCAGTTCTTAGCACAGCTGGATATAAGAAGAAGAGGCTGCTGTGGAGAAAGCTTTTAGCTAAACCCAGAAAGTTTGGAAGAAAAGCAAATGGTAAAAGTTAATGCAGTGTTGTCTTTCTTTTATTACTATGCTATTAAGAAGTCCTTTCCAGGTACTACTGAAGCAACAATAGGAAACATGGAAAAAGAGTGGATTCATGCTAGCAGAATCAAAGGACTTGTGAAGGAACCTGAAGAATGGACTATCACATTTAAACCAGGTGATACCGAACTGACTTTCCAATGGGGACTGAGTGGTAATAGTTTGGGAAAACCCAAATGATGCAAGAAATGTACAAAGAATAACATCCAATTAAGAAATAAGGCAGCGCTTATATCACTGGTTTCGAGCACTGCCTGAATAAAACATCTCCTTGGGGGAGGAATACTTCAGATAAAAAAATCAAGGCTGTTTTTGTGTTCTGACCTTAGCCTGTGAATTGTACAGGGGAGAAGGGGAGTTACCATTTCCATCAGGAAACTTTGATTCATTCCAATACTGGACATGCTAGCTGGGTTATAAGTAAATGCTTGAATTGTGGGAATAATTAGTATTGTAGTTCACAAAATTTATGCTCTTGTTGCAAGAAGTGTTAAAGTAATAACTTTGTTTTGTGGATGGGAATTATTAGTGCCTGTTGAATGAGAGATACCTGAGGAACGGTAGGAGACCATAGTTAAGGAGTGTCAAAAACAATTTGCCTGGAAATTAATTAAGAGAAAGTGACAAGGAAATAGAGGGCAAGACCAGATCGGCCTCTGTATTTCGCCACCGAGAAGATCAAATATACCTGCTGTGGGTTGCAACCTCACAGGCATGGGAGGTGGGAGTATAAGCCATACTGGACCTCTGTTATTCCTGTTTCTGGCACTAATTTGTTGTCTTTTTCCTTTTGGGATACCAGCAAAATCATGTCACAAATGCTACAGAAAGCATCACATAGAAAGAAACCAAAGTTCCTCTTTTATTACACACCCCTATGGCAACAGCCACTGTTATAACCCATCCAAATTAAGAACCTGTAGGCTAAATGGAGAAAATTATTAGATTACAAGAAACTTAGGAAAAAGTGGTAATAGATTTGGAATTGAATTTCCAAAAGGAGAGAGATGGATTTGTTTTACATTTAATCTTAAAGATACGGTTCAAGATTTGGTAAAAAAACCCCTAGTAAACAAAAAGGTAAAACCAGCACAGCAATTTAACTCTGTATTGTCCCCAAATTATCTGTTGAGTCGTATTACAAGACTCCAAGCAGTTATAGAAATGATAACAAATAGAGCCGCCCAGGCATTAGAGTTAATATCAAGTCAGGAAAGCCAAACAAAAACTGTAGTGTATCAGAATAGGTTGGCTTTGGACTATTTATTGGCCAAAGAAGGGGGTGTTTGTGGAAAGTTCAATATATCAGATTGTTGAAAATAATGACCACAGAGAAGTCATTCTAGAAAAAGCAAAATAAATCAAAGAAAAAAAAAATGCATGTAATAACCCAGGTACCAGTCCAAAAATTAGAAAACAATCTTAAAACCTAGATGGTGGGGTAATGTATTACAAGAAATTACGTTTTTTTTCATTTTATGTGTTACAACTGTTTTCATATTTCTTCCTTGTGTAATCCCCTGTTTTATTTTGCCAGCATAGTCCAGAAGATGCAAGTAGATACGAAATTGTGGTGGGTTGACAGGAAATAGGTTTTCTGGGAATGGAGTGGCCAGAGGCCAATGGGTGTTCAGATTCTGAAATTAGCACCTGTTTTGACCATTGGGGTATTAGTTACGCCTCTGAGAACACAGGGGTTAAAAGCAGAGCTGTCCTCTGGGAACTTCCTTTTGGTTTTCCAGCTGGGGAGCTGGTCAGACCTCCCCCGTCCAGCCCTGCCGGCTGGGCGGGGGAGGGGACCTGCGGCCTTGAGGTAAGCTGAGTTCTGAGACAGAGAGGGGCTTGAAGGCCCCCGGGGATGGAAGAGTGGAGGTGTACCAGGAGGCCTTGGGCAGTCCTCCCAGGAGAGAAGCCCCGCCGAAAAATTTCGGCAGCCCCCCCCTCCCCGGGAGATGAAAGACAGAAGCCGCGCTCAGTGTACGGGGCTGTGGCCTTGAGGCCTCAGAGTTGACAGCATGCCCAGCTCGTAGAGAATGAGAAGAAAGTGCAGCAGAGAAAGAGCCTAGCCGCCTGTAGAAGCCTTTAACCCCTGTTTAGACAATGAAAATCTTGCAGAGCATTGACCCTTTCTGGAGCAAGAAATAAGCAGGTGTGTTGTGAATGCGGAGTTGTGAGAAAACCCTAGATGGCAAGAGATGAGAAGTAGCTGTTGCTAGACGCTTTTTGTCAGCCATGGACAGAACCATGCTTCCTTGTAACACAGAAGCTGCATCCAAAAAGAGGCAGTGACTCGGACCGAGAGAGTTCAGTTGGAGACCCCCCGGCCCCAGGGAGTAGAGAAATATAGGGGGGGACAAAAGATGTCCCGAAGGTTTAGTCTTAGAGACCCCCCGGCCCCAAGGAGTAGAGAAATATGGGGGAGACAAAGGATGTCCCGAAGGTGAGACTGTACCTTTTTAGAAAGAGACAAAGCATCCTTAAAAAAGACAACCCTTGAAGCAGCTCTAGTCCATATTCATGTAGTGAAAGCACTAGACATGAAAAAGAAGAAGTCACCATAGCCCAAGAAAGACTTCTCCTCTTGATAGACTGAAGATTGAGTATTTATAGAGTGATGAGAGACTGAGAGTTGAACTTTGAGAGATGTATTGGGAGAATCTGGTAGAGGGGAAGAAGAAATGCTTTTGTGAAGTTTTCATTGTCTGTGTGTGTATCTTGCTTTGTAGTTTAGTTAATAAACCTTTTTTTCCCTTTATTCCTAAGCTACAAGCCTGCTTTGCTTATTCCTGACCCCATCTCACAGCAGACACCAGAGAAGAAGTGTATTTTCATGAGGCACTGGCATTGTGCCAGTGTCAAACCATGACAGAAATATTGCTCAAGCCAAATGATTTACAAAGAATAAGAGTGGGCATTGTGAAAAATGAGTGTTTTATGATTGGCTTTTCGCAAAAATAAAATGAATATTATATGTGTTATGTTAGAAAGTAATGCTGTATTAATTCTCTTA
The DNA here is from genome assembly GCA_019023105.1 of Diglossa brunneiventris. NCBI lineage: Eukaryota > Metazoa > Chordata > Aves > Passeriformes > Thraupidae > Diglossa > Diglossa brunneiventris. The sequence goes on from JAFCGX010000184.1 coordinate 22,586, forward strand.
AGTAGTGTGTTAAATATAGTTTTAGGTTATAAAAAATGTTAAAATAGAAACTATGCTATGTAGGATACTTTTTAAAAGAAAGGATTCGCGGCGAGATAGCAGCCACAGGACACCTAAATCTTTCAGAGAAAAAGAATTTATTGCCCTCTTATCAGAAGATACTAACTTCTTCCCGCCTCGAAGGCGCTGTTAGGATTCAGTGGAAGAAGTTGATGACCAGAGAGAATCCTGTATTTGAATGGAATTTATGCATCATGTATGAGGTGTATGAATATGCAACAGGCTATTGTTTTTAAGGGTTAATCCTTTGTTAACGGGTGTCCTTTTTCGGGCTTGTGCTGCCCAGAAAAAGGTACCCGGACATCCATAACTCCTTGTCTCTATTGTCTCATATTGTCCTAATTCAAATTGTCCAAATTATTACTACTCTAATTGTATTACTATTTTTAACCATTTTATTACTACTAAACTTTTAAAATTTTGAAAACAAGTGATTGGCGTTTTTCACATTTATTCATGTGTTTCCTCCCCTCATTATTTTGACCCCACTCAGGACGTACAGTTGGCGTTTTGTCTTCATTGGGGGTCCCCGCAGAGTATCGTTTTTTTCCGAAGTTTTTATTTCAGCTGCTTTGTTTAATTGCCTTTTTTTCCTGGGAAAATATTATTTTCATTACAGACCGCATCTCTTCTCATGTATAAATGTTTAGACCTAAAAATTGGTCTAGTTGTTCAGCTATGCCTATGGGATCCTCCAAATATCCCTTTTATTTATTTCTTAAAATTTCTGACCTCAGACGAAGGCAAAGAGGCATTTACAAACCCCGGTCCGCCCCCTCCTGTGGGAACCTCTCTTAATAGTCCAATCCCTTTATCCCATTCATTTTGGATTTTTATCTTCTATAGCCTTTCTCCTGTATTTTTAGGAAGAATCAGGGGAGGGCTTTCTTTTAACTGAACTTTTAGTGTTTCGATAAGGTGATTCCTTTAGAGAGTTCCCCTGACCAGCCGGAGCTGTGGTTACCAAGGGAACGGGGCTCGGAGCAGGACGGGTGGGACTCGGCATAGCGCCGAGCCTCGGTCCTCCAAAGGCGGGGTCTGAAGGCGGAATCGCCCGAGGGGGTGTTGCGGTGCAGACCGAGCTGGAGCGAGGATAGCCCCCACATGCCTAATGATGGCTCATCCGGCCGAGACAAAGCCGGCGAGAGACCCTGGCAGCAGCGGCGGTAGCCGGCCCGGGCAGGTCAGCCGGGGATGGGGCCGACAGGACCCCTCACCCTCGGTGCGGTCGGCACGGTGACCACGTTTCCACACGGCAGGGCAGACACCCACCCCCACCAGCATGACCGGCGGAGCGACCGCGGGCCAGGCGGCCGGGACTGGGGCAGGCGGACTCTGCCGGAGCTTGCACAGGGGCTGGGGGTGCAGCCGCGAACGAGTGGGGGAACAAACGGATATGGATGAGATAATCTTTTGTTCCCAGCCTTTTTCTTTCACCATTTTTCTTCTATTCCTTTTTAATGATGCTATTTTCTTACAATCTCCCCCCCACCCCAGCATGTGGTATATGAAATAAACAGGGCAGGAGACTGAGACTTTTTCTCCTTTTAATGCCTTTATTAGGAGTGATCAGCTCAAGGTTGGGATGCTCGACGGGTCGGCGGTTTTGCCGTAGTCGCTCCCAGGGTGACTCGGAGGAGGAGGAATGTGCAGCTTTGTCCACTAGGGGGCAGAGCTGGGGGGTCCCGTCCTCACAAGAGCAGTGGGGGTATACCCCCGTGTTACAACTTCCGGGTTTGCCGTCCAGGGGGCCTGGCTCCAGCTGAGGTCTTTGCTCAGGGCGAGGGGCAGCAAAGGTTCTCAGCATCTCTGCAGGCTCATTACTTTTTTCCTCACGTCCAGACATCACTTTGATCTCTTAATTCTGTGTTGGCTCGTTGTTTTTGGGGTCTTTTGGTAAGTTTGGTGGGGTGGCTTTCCAATGGCATGCTGGTTCCAAAGTTAATTTGCATGCCCTCTGATGCCCCCCCCCCCATGTCCCCTCCTTTCACTGTCCGAGGAGGGCTATCAACCTGGCTTTTAGGCAGGAAGGTACTGATACAAAAGGAGTAGTTAATGAAAACGACCAGTGATTACAATAACAAACAGGTAGAACTCCACCTTGGCAGCAACTGGTTTAACCGGTTCACTCTGCAATCTTTTAAAAAAATTGGCAGCTTTTTTTACTTATAACAGTCCCCCCTCTTTTTCTTTGATCGAGTTTAAACTTAAGCTCGCATCAACTTGTAATTTCTGACTCATGAGCATCACATTTCTTTAATTTGTTGTATTGATTATAAATTTCTTGAGCACTCTGGTAATCATGGTTACTTAACTTTGTTAATTTTCTTGGTTTCTTCAGGTTAAATTTTTTTGAGATATTTAGGTTAGTCTGCTTGGCCAATACTACTATTTTAATGAAGCAGGAAAGTAAGCATAGTAAAAAGAACAATCCTCCAAGTATACACACAGTGAGGAAAGCTACTTTTTCCCATAAATCTTTTTTGAAAGTCCATAGGTTAACCCACCAAGTGGAATCAAGTGTAGGAGTTTGTTCTTGGTTATTTACATATGCTAGTTTTTTTATTTCGTTGGAGATGTTTCTAATGATTGCATTCTTTATCTCTAATGCTGCCTGGAGACTGATGATTCTGTTTAACATAGATATCGGGGTCCGAACCTGCCCCTTACAATTTTGGATTTTCCCAATTTCTATTGCACTTTGCTTCTTCTGTTTGGCTTCTCTTAAATCATTGTATATAGGAACTCCTAAACTTGATCCAGTTTCTTCGGGTAATAAGAAGAAAACTGGTCTTATCATTTCAGTGGTGCAACTGCCAGGCCAGTCTCCTGACAATTTAGTGTATGCTGTAGTACCAGAGATCAAAACCAGGTGTTTAGGGCTCTCCCGAAATGTGTTCTTAGTTTCTGTTGGGCATTCTCAATATTTACACAGTTTTTTCATTTTGAAAAGGGGTTTATCCCTTTTTCAGTACACTCATAAAATTCATATACTTCATGGTAGATACACTTGTCTCTTTCTTTTTTCTCAACAGACTCTAATTTATTTGGATGTCTTGGGATCCACTGGGTAGCAGAATTCTTTACTGCTAAATACCTTTTACAAACCATCTTTCTTACTGCTTTTACCATCTCTTTTCCTTTGACCAGATCTACTAAGCTTGCTTCAGCAGCATCACATTCAAAGGCACAACCAGGCGTTGCTGCCTAAAAGTGGCGGTATTCTGGGCTATCCAATACATTCTCTTATCTTCTTGATAAAGGACCAATTGGGAGAGGTTAACACAATTAGGGTTAGAATTGGTGTGGACTCTAGACAAGGAGCTCACTTCTTCCTCCTCATAGAGGGGTTGGTAGCACTTACTGCACGGCTCTCTTGGGCTCCCCAGAGCACCACTAGCAATGAAAGCCATCATTACTACCCTTTCCAAGAGTCCGGTATGGATCATCTTGCACGACCTGCCCACCTGGCCTTGCCTCTTGGGGTCTTTGATGAGAAGAAGCTTCCAAGCTCTTTAGAGTCCTTTCTACTCGCTTCTCTGGTTAAACCTCTCTTGGTCTGTTCCTTACTAATTTTGGTTTCCCCTAGGGGAGTGCTCTGTAGAGGATTAACCTGGAGTCTCTGGAACTAAATTGGGGGCACTTAACCAGAATTACTTATTAACAGTCTTTAACTTTTTTACAAACTTATTTTAAACACAGAACTGTCTTATAACACTTTAAGATATGGTATGGTTCTGATACCAAATTCTTTTCCTATACAGTTCATCAGTCTTTTTGACTCTTCCTTCTGAGAGTCAACTTTAAATCTTTTTGGTCCTTTTATAATGGTATATTCAGGTGAATTAACTCGTGATGTGGTTGAGTCCTGTCCTGAGTGAGGGGGTGAGAGTGGTGTGGACTCTGGTCCAATGCCAGAGGGACAAACTGGTGTTGAATCCAGTCCAGTGCCAGAGAGAGAGTGGTGTGGAGTCCGGTCCAATGCCAGAGGGAGATTGGGGTGGACTCTGGTCCAATGCCAGAGGGAGAGTGGGGTGGAGTCTGGTCCAATGCCAGAGGGAGAGTGGGGTGGAATCTGGTGATGTGGGTCCAACTCTTTCCTCTGGTCCGCACAGTCAGATTAGCAATGAGGAGTACCTGAAAGGGGCTTTCAAATATAGGCATTAATGGTCTACTATTTTATGATTTTATCAAAACCCAATTTCTTGGGTTAATGTTATGTATAATTGGTTAATTTCTCTTTTTCCATAGCTTGCATGTTTCTCTTATCAACTTCTGCATACTCTGTATTTTGCAAGGAGTTGTATTTCTGTTAGCTAACTTAACTCCCAAAGGGCTATTTTGGGGGTATCTCTTCTAGTATGCTTTTATTCTCCCATTTTTCTCTGTATCTAACTTACTGGTTTTCTGTTCAATTTTCAAGATCTTATCTATTCATCTCCTGCCTCTGTTTCTCACTTTCACTAACAGCTTAAATGCCACTTTTCTTTCAACTCTTTACACCTAAAACAAACTTTTTTCTCACACTACTTTTTAACACAATACACCACCCTCCAAGGAGATATGGTAAGGCTGAAAATGCACAATCCACATTATCCATACTTTCATTTGTCTACATTCACTCACTTTTATTTCTCATTCACTTTCACACATTCCTTCACACCCTCAAGACACAAAGTGGATCTTTATTGACAGAAAATCACAGGTCCCTGTGGCCCCCCTTGCCTTGGGGTTGGCCTCTATGTCTCAGTATCTCCGGGCCTCTTGGAAGGGCCCTGACTCTGGTTGCCTCTGGTGCCTGTTCACCTGTGAGGCTGTCTGTGTATCACTCACACTCATCAGCTACAGCTCCCTCACACACCCGGGGAACACTAGCCTGGTTTGCAAGTCAATCACATTCTTTTGCCACAGCTCCCACCTGCCCAGGGGACAATAGCCTGGTTTGTGGGTCACACACTCCTCTTTCCTCTGCCCCCCTTCCCACCCGCCCAGGAAGTTGAGGCTGATTTTGTGTGTGGCTCACTCTCACACACACAAGTCAACAATAAGGTACCTTTTACTTTCACATCACCTATTACAAGTTTAGGTGTTACCGGCCAGTCCCGGTGCTATTGGATATCCCTCAACCCAGCTGTGTTGTCCAACCCCACATGTTCTTGGGCAATTTTTCCCTCAGTCCTGCCATGTTCTCCAACCCCAGATGCTCTTGGGTATTTTTCTGTCCCTCAACCCATCAGTGTGATGCAACTACAGATGCTCTTAGACATTTAATTTTTTTTGGTTTTTTGCTGTGTTGTCCAACCCTGGATGTTCTTGGGCATTTTTTTATCCCTTAATCTAGCTGTGTTGTCCAACCCCGGATGCTGCTGGGCAAAATTTTCATCCCTCAATCTAGCTGTGTTGTCCCACCCTGGGTGTTCTTGGGAATATCCTCACTCTGGCAGAATTCTGCTCAACTCTACTCTTGGATGCTCTTGGAATGTTTAGCGGCCCCTCCTATCCCGTTTCCTAGTGGATTGGGGCTAGGAAACCTTGCTCCCTACCTCCGAGGGGTCCAATCCCTCCCTGAGACCCAGTCCCAGGTACCCCGGGGGATTCTTTCACTCATCACTCGCTTTGTCTCTTTACTGGCTGCTTTTCTCGCGAAAAGAGGGAAATGCAGCATGGGAGACTCCAGCACTCACTTGGCAGGTCTGGGACAACCAGCCCGCCTCTCATTCACACACATTCATGCCCCATACCTGCCCCCCCGAGAAATACTTAGCAATCCTTTTTCCTTCCCGGGTTCTTCGTGCGCACTACTACTCTTAGGGGGCCAATTACCACGGTTGTAGGGAGCCTTTTTCCCTTCTCTTTGTTTTATTGCCTCCTTTTGATCGTAACCTGCATCTGTCGGTTACAGTCGGGGAGACAGTGCGAGGGCTGCCAAAGAGGGCAGGGCGTGCCTTCCCCACTCTGACTCTCCTAAAGCACTAGCAGCGAGGTGTTCGTAACCATCCTCTGCTACCATAATTGTGAAAAACGCCAATCACTTGTTTTCAAAATTTTTAAAAGTTTAATAGTAATAAAATGGTTATAAAAATAGTAATACAATTAGAGTAATAATAATTTGAACAATTTGAATTAGGGCAATATGAGACAATAAAAACAAAGAGTTACAGACATCCGGGTACCTTTTTCTGGGCAGCACAAGCCCGAAAAAGGACACCCGTTAACAAAGGATTAACTCTTAAAAACAATAGCCTGTTGCATATTCATACACTTCATACATGATGCATAAATTCCATTCAAATACAGGATTCTGTCTGGTCATCGTCAACTTCTTCCTCTGAATCCTAACAGTGCCTTCGAGGTGGGAAGAAGTTAGTTTCTTCTGATAAGAGGGCAATAAATTCTTTTTCTCTGAAAGATTTAGGTGTCCTGTGGCTGCTATCTCGCCGCGAGTCCTTTCGTTTAAAAAGTATCCTACATAGCATAGTTTCTATTTTAACATTTTTTATAACCTAAAACTATATTTAACACACTACTTAAGAGAATTAATACAGCATTACTTTCTAACACAACACATATAATATTCATTTTAATATTTGCGAAAAGCCAATCATAAAACACTCATTTTTTACACACAGGACACCTAGATCTTTCAGAGAAAAAAAATTTATTGCTGTCTTCTCAGAAGAATCTAACTTCTTCCTGCCTCACTCAGCCATGAAGACACTGTCAAGATGAAGAAAAGGAAGTTGACACCGACCAGTCAGAATCCTTTGTTTAAATGGAATTTATGCATCATGTAGGAGATGAATGAATATGCAACAGGCTATTGCTTTTAAAGGTTAATCTTCTGTTAACGTGTGTCCTTTTTCAAGCTTATTTTGCCCAGAAAAGGTACCCGGACTGTCTGTAACTCTTTGTTTTTATTGTCTCATATTGTCCTAATTCAAATTCTTCAAATTATTATTACTCCAATTGTATTACTATTTTTATAACCATTTTATTACTAATAAACTTTTAAAAATTTAAAAACAAGTGATTGGCGTTTTTCACATGTGTCTGCTCTCTTGGTGTGAGTACCTCATTCCTCTCTTTAAAAAAAGTATTTCACATAGCATAGTTTCTATTTTAACATTATGTTATAACCTAAAACTATATTTAACACACTAGTTAAGAAAATTAATACAGCATAACTTTCTAACATAACACATATACTATTCATTTTAATGTTTGCAGAAAGCCAATCACAAAATATGCATTTTTCACATACTATAATGCAAAACTGCAAAGATTCCCAAAAACATAAGCTAAGCAATGCACCTAATCATTACTACAAAAGAATGCCTACAGTGATTAAGAAAGATGCATCACCTGTTGCCCTAATACTTTACCTCTTCATCCAGATATCCTTTAATCATCAGCTCGGGGAAACTGTCACAGTGAAGGACTGGAGAACCATGCCCAGTAACTGAGAAATCCTGTGTGTCCAACTTTGCAGGATTGTCACAAGGCTTCCTGACTTTGCTCTGAGAGTAGCCCAGCTTTTATACTGTTAAACAAGCTGACATAACATCTAGTTTCATTCTCCTGTTGGCTTTCTCCCAAAGCCTGGCCAGGGCTCAAGGAGGAACCAAGGGAGTTAGTTGTCTTTGATCCTACTACCCCCTAGCAAGGCCAGATGTGACCTTGTCCAGTTTCTAGATACAGAAAGGTAAATAGATGTTTTGCCAGTAAACAGATACATATAACAATACTCTGTTAATGTGTGAATATATGTAACATTTTTTTGGAAGGTTCATCTAGAGGTCAACTGACTCAGGGCCTGTTGTTTAGGCCTTAGTACTTCAGAAGCACATGTAGAAATGGTAAGTGATGTGTAAAGCATGACTTTGCAGAAGAAGGGGATGTTGAACTATTGGTGACCCCTGGAAGGAGGGTCAAAAGGGACTGACAGAGGAGCAGACGTGGTAGCTGGAAAGTTCTCTCCAGCTATAGAGGAAGAAGGCATAAGTGGTTAAGCCGACAAAAGAGAAGAAGAAAGATTTTGGGTTTGAGAACCACTGAAGGCTTTGGTAAAGTTGGAAAGGTATTTGGTCTGAACACAGGTCCCTGACTGAAATGATATGCTGAGGAGGTTGGAAGAACTCAAGTTTTGTTATGTCTTTGACCCTCATCCCTGTAAAATGCTAGACCTCACTGAAGAAGAATATGGCATCAAGAAACACAAAAGAAAGCAACCAATCTGCTGGACTCTTTGGTCACTGCAGCTGTAAGACTGGTTTCATGAACTCTCCCCCTGGATCCTGGTTTGCATTGCACCCTGCCTGCAATTCTAGAGACTATGGGGTGGGGGGGCAATGATTTGCATAGAGGGAAATTTTTATATTAACTAGACTTATGCTTTTGATTATTGAAGTAGCAATTGTTCGTTATATGATTTTCTGTATATTTTCCTTGTCAGTTGTGAAAAACACCAATCATTTGTTTTAAAATTTTAAAAGTTTAATAGTAATAAAATGGTTATAAAAATAGTAATACAAATTAGAGCAATAAGAATTTGAACAACCAGAGTTAGGACAATAAAGGACAATAAAAGCAAAGAATATGAACGTTCAGATGCTTTCTTCAAAAAAAGCATGGCTCACTAACAAAGGATTAACCCTTAAAAGTAATAGCCTGTTGCATATTCATATATCTCATACATGATGCATCAATTCCTTTCAAACTAGGGATTTCTCTGGTTATTGTCAACTTTCCTCCTTAATCCTGTTGGTGCCTCAAAGATGAGAAGGAGGTGGAATAAAGTTTGTCTTTTCTCATAAGGAGGCCTCTTGGGGATTTTGATGTCTTGTTGCTGTTATCTCTGTGTGATGAATTTCTCGAGCTAGTTAGAAAAAGTATCTTACATGGTATAGCTTTTATTTTAATATAATGATATAGCCTAAAACTATATTTAACACACTACTGAAAATGATTAATACAGTATAACTTTTTAACATAACACATATAATATTCATTTTAATATTTGCGAAAAGCCAATAATAAAATACGCATTTTTCACATCAGCCATGAAAAGAGACGGGCAAGACTGATAGGTGATCAGAATCTGATTTTATTGTGGGATACAAGCGCTTATATACTATTTTAGGGAGAGTAGTAATGTGTACTACAATGATTAGGTTAAAATCACATACACAAACTGATGCATATTACAACATCTCTTGCTTGCAGAGTTTAATGAAATTTTCTTTTTCTGGTAAACCTGTCTGATTTAATCTTCTTGCAATCTTGATTTAATTCTCAAAGTTGTTTGCTTTTGCCAAGGTATTTTGTTTATCAAATCTCTTATGCTAATAAGGTCCAAACTACTCTCTGTCTTGTGTACCCCAACATTTCTTCTTCTTTCCTTTCTCCTCTATCTGCTGGATTAGGATCCCCCTGATGCCATGAGAGGAAATGTACCATTACTATGGTCCTGGTCAATGTCTCGAGCCAAGGGGTGTTGTGAGAGACTGGAGGAGATTGCCAGCTCAAAACATTTTGGGTGCATGTGTGGGAAAGGGACAGGTCGGGACTTGCCTTTGGTGAGGAGATGCACTGCTACATATACCCCACCCTCTGTGGCTCTAGGAGATTTCGGACAAGAGGCACGCCACACCAATTTCTCCTGGGATCACCAGTGATTTGCAGGTCGGCACCCCGGGGACAACAAAGGACAAAATAATGAAAAAGAAGGGGGGAGAAGAAGGGAAAAGCCCTCTGAAAAACTGCAGACGTTAAGATCTGGAGGATTGTGAGTATTGCACATGTTGGAGATGGAGTCCAGGAGTGTGCTTGGGAGAAAAGGCACCATCCTCATAATTGTTCTGGCCAGGTTGCTGGTAATCCGAGTGCATGAACTCCAGCTACAGGTAGTACTGAAAGGGATCTGTAACAGAGTCCGTCAAAGCTTAAGGACATAGGACAGTTGGGCGGGACCCGTGAGTGGAGGGAACTGCAAGCAGGGGCGGGAACTCAAGAGCACCTGGGAGAGCCAGGTGGAGAGTTACCAGATTTAGGGGGTATTAGATTGGCAGTGAGGACAGCTGATCGACGGGGACCATGCTCGTAAAAAACTGGAAGACTACGGGGGGCGGACCTACTGCAGCTTCCCTACTACACCCACCAGCACAAAGGAAGCTGCAGACTGCGGGCAAGGGCAAGTCCATGTGGATGGCGGGGAATCAGAAGTGCTAGGCGCAATAATACCTGGCGCTGACAGCCTTGCTAAGGGTGCCGGCGGTGCCTCGGAAATGCTAAGCGTAGTAACATCCAGTGGGGCCGACTTGGTTGTATGGGAGGCTCCGGACCGCTGGCAGGAGCAAGTCCACATGGGCGGTGTTCGGCAGTTGCCTACACTGGTAAAAGACAGGAAGGCTCCAGGGTGCGGGGCTGTGGCGACTTCCCCACAAAGCCCATCGACCCAAGGGAAGGCACAGGCCCCTCCCCTCCCTGTCGCTGCACGGGCATTCTAGCCCCCTCCACACGCCTGGTCCTGCATGTGAGGGTACAGTGTACAAGAGCGGCATCCAGCCCACTGGGGTTCCAAGCACGGAGTGGTGGCCGGGGCCCCTGGTCAGGGGTGTTATAAATGATCAGTCAGAAATCCAAATTAATAAATGCGAAACATTTTATTTTCGTGACCAAAATACAGTCCTCAAAAACCACAGTCAAAGAGACAGCGACGAGCCTGGGATCAGCGCTGGGTGAACCTAGATCCGACCTCTATCACATTGGATATCCCTCTGTTCACGAATGCCGTTTCCAGCAGGGCTATTTTATACAGTTTTTTATGCCTGAGGCAGAGGTGCCCTGATTTCTTTTGTAACCCCGCATATGTATGAAGGTTTCTTTCACTGTGCAGGGCTGGACAATTGCTGTTTCCTGAGTAGTGGCAGGCGCTGATCATGTCAGGGGAAGTCACGTATTCAGATGGATGTTCCTTGGCTACTTCGGTTATCTTGATTGATGGTATCTACCAAGCGATGATCACCCTTGGGTGTTCCCTGATGGCTCCGGAGGCCACGGTTCTTTTATTAGCAAACAAGGCATTGTTCTCCTGCTGCCACCAGGAGTTTCGTAATTCCAATGTAGTAATCTGTCTCCAGGTTGCTCGTGGTCAGAGGCTCGTTGGATGTTAGAATCTTTTTACAATTTTTATTTTATACATTCTCCTCTTAAGCATGAATTACTTTATAACATATATTACAGGGGGGTCAAGAAGGAGAGAGAGGGCAAGAGGGAGGCGAGACAAGGGCCGTGCCCCTGGGTGTTGCAGTGCGTGGCAACTGCAGCCCGGACTCTGAGGACTGATTTCAAGTTATGATATTGTTGAGTTATATATTTTTAATGTGTTCTGTGGAGTTTTTTTACAGTTGTTATAATTTTTTACAATTATTTAAGATGGCGCCTGGTCTAGGTTCCCCTCCCCCGAGAAGATCCAGTCTTTTCCATGCCAAACTTTGGTTGTCATAGTTACTCCCGCCTTTTTGTTACTATTTTTCTGTCTATCAGTTATCCCCTCCCCATTTCCATAGTAACCCTCTAATTAGTAGTCCATCCATCAGTGTTTCCCCACTCCCTATTTCCAGATCCTTCCCTGAGCTGGTCCCAGTGATTGGGCCAAATCTCCTGTTTCCTCCCCTGTATGTATTTGATTAGTTCATATAATGTGTCTATTATCCCTACTGCTTTGATATTGGTCCTGGGGCGAGGGTCAACTCCCCCAGGCCAACCTTTATAAGCCTATGTTAACCCCTCCCACTTCGCTGTTTCTTCTCGGCTCCCTACCTCACTCCACGTCCCTTCTCCTTAAATAAACCAACCCTGCTGCGGAGAAACAGCTGCCTCTCGTCTCCATCATTTACCTGCTCCCTTTAGCTGGCGCGCCTCAGAGAAGACGTCGAGCCGTCCCTGGAGAAATCAGCCTGAGGCAGCCTCTCCCATAGACGGAGTGGGCTCGGGTTTCCTAGGATCCAGGGACATTTTTGTTTCTCTACGACTGCTGGAGTGGTTTGTGGTCTCCAGCTGGGCTCCCTTCTCTCCTGTCCGAAATCTTCGGACTCCAGCAGTTGGCGTGGCGCCCAACGCGTGGCGTGACCGTCGATCCCCTGTGGATTAGGTCACGCTCTGCGTGACTGAAGAATCCGTGTATTCTTCCCTGGGCGCGCCAACACCCGCTGTCGTAGCAGGTTCCCGGGACACTCGGGACTGCGCTCCAGCGGATCTACGGGCAGACGCACCTCGAGCACCCAAGAGCTGCCCGTGGAACAGGACTTCTAGGAACCGGCCCTATCCTGCCGCGATCTCGGATTTGGTGAGTCCCGACCCTATGTCCTTTCCCTTCCGCGTTTACGTCCTGCCGCCTCCGTGGTTTTGTTCCGGAGAAGTACTGCCCTTCAGTTTGTGTTCCTTCTGTGGCTCTGTCCCAGAAGCGTTTTTACTGCCCTGTCTTGATTTCTCCCTCGACCTTTCCTTTCGCTCACTTCACTCTCCGTGGTTTTCGTCCCGTGTCATTTTTTCACCGCCCCGCTTCGGTTCGCCCCTCCTCATCCCGATTCGTGAGTCGCGGTTGTCGCTTTCTTACATGTCTGGGCTTGCCCTGCAGTGGTTTCTACCCAGGGATTTTGCTCTTTTTGTTTAGTTTAAAGGGGGGGGTCGCTCCTCAGTCGTTACTGGGAGACTTCCCCCCCTCCTTTTTACCTACCCGATTCTGAGCTTGCCTTTGGGAGCGTCCCCAAGGATTTTGCTCTTTTCTTTTTGTGTTTGCACTGTGAGCTTGCTCCGGGGGGCGTCCCCGGAAATTCTGCTCCTTTCCGTCTGTCCCCGTTCTTCCCCCGTCGGTCCACCTGCATTGTTTCCCCCCGGTTTTTAGAGGCACTGAGTTGTAGAATTTATAGCAATGGTGCTGAGCTCTCTACAACTCAGCGAGAGGCTGTTAAGAAAGTTATCGCTTTACTTGTTAATGAAGATGTTTGAAGTTGATGAAAAAAAGGTAGCCAAGTTAGTGGTATGGGTCTCCTCCCAGTTTCCAGACGCGTCCCCCGACCAATTTAAGACTCTTCCTTTTGGGAAGGAGTTTTGATTAAATTGCAGATTTGGTTCGGTCGAGGAGATTATCCACATAAGGAAATCGCGCGATTGGAAAAGCACCTGCATTGGGTGAGCAGGTCCTTAAAGTCCTGCGAGACAAGAAGATAGGAAACTGGGAGAAACACCCTGCCCCCCACCCCGGCCCCCGAAGTTCGAAAGTTCCGCTGTCTCCAAGCCCGTGTTCCTACCCCTCAGCCCTCCCCACATGCTCCTGTATGTCGGCCCGGGCATCTTGAGAAGGGCAAAACCCCGACCACAACGGGCAGGAGCCGCTCCATCTTCCTGGCCCCTCTCAAGACAGCCGCAAACGCCGCGGTCAGCGTGCAACGGCCGGCACGCTGGCTGCTTCTCCCGATCCCTCGCCTGTCCTTGCTCCCGTTTCCCAGTTATTAATTCCCCCCATGTTAACAAAAAACTCCGGTTTAGGGTGCCGGCGCGAGATGGCTCCTATGAAGCACAAGATGCCGACACCCTGAACCCCTTGGCCCCCTCCTCCCAACCCCTTGATCTTCCCGCCCCCGACCCCGTCCCTCCCCTGGGACTCCCTGCCCCTCCTAAGTCATCCCTAGACCTTCCTCCCTATGTCAATCCCCTCCCCTATCCTGCCTCCGCCCCTGTCCCTCCCCCGAAACGCCCACCGCTGCCGCAACGCCCCATTCCCACGGGCGCTACTCTCTCCCTCCGGCTCACCTGCCTCTGGTCCCGCCCAGACCTCCTCCCCCTCCTGCCCCCAACTCCACCCAGGGGGTGGGAACCCATCAGCCGTCCCACGCCCCCGCAGGCGTCACCCCCGAGAGCCGCACCCCCGAGGCACCAGAGGTCCCCGCCTCCCTTCCGGGTTCCCACGGTTCGCCCCCTTGCGAAACCGTGGGAACTCCGGGAGGTGAGAGCGTGGGAAAACCGGTCGCCCCTGCTGCAAAGACCATATCAGCAGCCCCAGTCTCATACCACCGGACACGGGGGGGGAGAACTGAAGTGCGGTGGGCCCCAGTTCCACGCGCCATCATAAAGGACCTGTGCAAGGCCCAAAAACAATACGGGGAGACAGTGAGTATTTCTGGAGTCAGCTCCACAGTGTCATAATAGAACATGAGCTGACTCCGGCAGATCTGAGGCAGATTTTTTCCAGCCTGCTGCCCAGATCCAAATACTCAAGGTGGGAGTTCAATTGGGAGAAATTCCTAGAGCAACTCCTACCCACCCTGTGGAGAACCCCAATTGGGGTAACGATGGGGAACGGCCACAAAATCACAATAGATCATTTGGTGGGGAAAGGAGAGTGGGAAGAGTCACTGAAATGTGCGGAAAATACCTATAGTGGCACTTCAGAAGAGCGCCTTGAGGCCGAAGGGCCTTCATCAAGGTTGTCACGGGGGTGCCGGCGGTCCCCCCGTTTCACATCTTTTCCAGGGTCCCACGGAGTCGTTCCGATGAATTCGTCGACCGACTCCAAGCAGCAGCAGATTTCGAGGGAGTGGAAGGGGCAGAGAGAGACACCTTGCTGAGGATAGTAGCCAGCGCCAATGCAAACAAGGCGTGTAAAGCTGCTATCCTCAGCCTGCCCCTCCACCCCGAAACCATCCTCCGTGGATCATGGACGTCTGCGCCACCAAGGTGCCCCAAACTGCCATCTCATCAGAGCTTTTCAAGAAAGATCGCGTGCGCAGACATCCAAGAAGATCTCGAAGACCCCTCAGCTGCTGCTGCCACATCGCCTCCTGTAGGGGGACCCCTGGACCTGGACTGCAACGCCCCCCGCGACCCCCGCCGCCGAACACTGCTTGTCACCTGTGCGGGAAGCATCACATTGGATGCCAGACTGTCCGCTTAAAGCGGCATTCAATCAGTTTTCGAGAGAGTTTCCCGTTGGAAACTGTAGGGAGGGGGCGCGGCCAGGCCCCTCAAAAAAACCCATAGGGCCGCGCAGCCCCCCCCTGC
>JAFCGX010000185.1:0-37655 GCA_019023105.1 Diglossa brunneiventris
TTTAGCTAGCTGAGGCAGTCAGAGCTTTCCCTGGACTGTTTTTCTTTCTCTTTTCTTGGAACGATTCGAACCTGCTCCAGACCAGGACCCTGGGAAACACCAAGAGCTCACACTTCGCAGCCTGCCGGGGCCTACTCTGCAGCCTTTCCCAGCGCCGGAGGGACTGATAACAGAGCAACCACCCACTAGAGAGACTTTCTGAATTTGTCACCTTTTCAGAGCAGCGAATGAATTTTGTCATCCAGTATTGTTTATTTTGTGTGCTGGGGAGTGCTTTGCCTGTTAAATAAACAAGTTTTTTTCCACTTCTCTACGAGGAAATTTTTTTCCCAAACCAGGTGGGGGAGGGGCCGCATGGGTTGGCTTTCTGGAGGGGCCCCTTTTGGAGGTTTTCTCCCAAATTTGCCCTAAACCAGGACAAATTATTGGCACCCAATGTGTGGCTCAAGAGAGTGGAAAAAACCCTGTTCTGACTGTATTTTGGTTACAATTACTCTGTGTTGGTATAAAGCAGTTAATAGCCATGTTGTTTGAATTAATAATGTCTCTTGGGGTGGAGGTTTGCATGTGTTTCTGGTCCCTAGGTTTTTTTGAGGTCTTAATACCTCTATGGTCCCTAGGTTTATTTTCTTATCCAGAAATAGCTCTAGTATTGTCCCTAATACATAGTTTTTGCAGTAGGGGGGCACTGACTAGAGCAGCTATTGGGCTGGGCTTGATGGTAATGACTTGTAGGAAGTTTATAAAGGTGCTGGGGTCTGTTCCAGGTATGTATGGTTCATGGTTATGGGTATGCACCCAGCTTGTTAGAGGAGGAGCAGGGGATGAGGCTTTTCAGCCTTTGCTTTCCTTCTTCTCCTCTGGATCTGTTACATCCCTACTGGAGAATGTTCAGTTTCCCCCTGAATGTTAAAGAGACCATCTTTCTGGTATTTAATTTGGTAAGCTTCCTCTATACAGTCTGCAGCTTCTCTAGAATGAGGGCTGAGATTTCTAGAGGGGCTGATGAGACCCCTGACCCAGGAGTAGACCCAGGCATGGAAAATCCTGAGTGGTGTCGGAAATGGGAGGATATGGGCCAAATCCTGAAGGAATTTTCTGACCCTATAGTCTGTGACTTTCCACGTGAACAAATTCAGAACCCAGCTGAGGTGGGGAAATACCTGAAAGAGAAGTGCCATGATGACCCTAAGGAAAAAAAGATCATTGCAGTAAGCTGAGCTCTGGCATATGCTTATCGCACACTGCTAGATACTGTAGGGAAGCAGACAGAGCAAGCAAGGCAGGGAGATAAATCAGCAGCTATCCCAGGCACTCAGGCTGCAGCCAACACCCCAGTTACAAAGCCAGTAGCTAAACCAGACAGTAAGCCTCAACCAATGTCTGTTGCTACTAGCACGAGAAGCGGAAAGTGCACAGACAAGACCAATCGACCAGTGGATGATGAGGATGATTGTGACAGTAGTCACTGGGGTTTTCAGGATGAAGGGAGAGACATAGATCTGATTCCATGTTCAGAAGGCTTGATTTATTATTTTATGATATATATGTATTACTTTATAACTATACTCAAAAGAAAAAAAAGGAAAGGTTTCCTCAGAATGCTACCTAAGCTAAGAATAGAATAGGAAAGAATGATAACAAAGGCAGCTGGCTCTGACCGAGTGAGAGAGCCAGCTCTGCCGTGATTGGTCAATGAATCAAAACATCCACACGAGACCAATCACAGACTCACCTGTTGCATTCCACAGCAGCAGATGACCATTATTTACATCTCGTTGCTGAAACTTCTCAGCTTCAGCAGGAAAAATCCTAAGAAAGGATTTTTAATTAAAAAGATGTCTGTGACAGATGATGATGCAGGAGAAGGACCCTCAACACTTCCTGACATAAAATCAGGAGTCAAAGCAACAGGCACAAGATCAGAAGCCAGTATTGAGTCCTTTTCCCTGAAGGACCTTCATGGCCTAAGGAAGGATTACACTCTACGACCTCATGAATCTATAATTAGTTGGTTAGTCCGTCTCTGGGATGCTGCAGGCGAGGCTACAATTCTAGATGACACTAAAGCGAGGCATTTGGGATCCCTGTCACATGATCCTGTCATCGACCAAGGAATTCGGAGGGGGCTAACCCTCACAGTCTCTGGGCATGGGTCTTGGAAAGCGTAGCACAAAGATACCTGTGTGCAGATGATCTCTATATGCAGTAAATCCAGTGGAAGACTAGAGAACAAGGGATCCAACGCCTGAGAGAAATGGCAGTGACAGAGATTATCTTCTCAGATGACATAATAACTAGGAATTCAGACTTGGTACTGTCCTGGTTTAGGGCAAATTTGGGTGAAAACCTCCAAAGGGGGCCCCTCCAGAAAGCAAACCCACACGGCCCCTCCCCCCAACCAATTCAGGAAGGATTCCTCAGAGAGAAGTGGAAAGAACCTGTTTAACAGGCCAAGCTCTCCCCAGCACACAAAATGAACAATACCAGATGACAAAACTCATTTGCTGCTCTGAAGAGATGACAAATTCAGAAAGTCTCTCTAGTGGGTGGTTGCTCTGTTATCAGTCCCTCTGGTGCTGGGAAAGGCTGCAGAGTAGGCCCAGGCAGGCTGCAAAGTACAATATTTCCTCGGTGTTTCCCAGGGTCCTGGTCTGGAGCAGGTTCGAATGGTTCCAAGAAAAGGGAAAGAAAAACAGTCCAGGGAAAGCTCTGACTACCTCAGCTAGCTAAACTAACTAACTAACTAAAAAGCAAAAGGAGCACAGTGTTCTGCCCTCTCTGTGCCCAGAGAAAACAGTCCAGCTGAATGTGGAGGAGTGAGTGAGTGAGGCTGATAACAAAAACTGTGCTTCTTCTCCCTGACTTTGCTGTCAGAGCCAGTCTTGAAGACACAGAATATAATATCCAGCATAAACAGAACACACCATTGGATATACAAGCATCATAAAGTAACCATAGGACATTCCACCCCTTATCCCCATATCGTCCACTTACTACCAAACATCATGCATTTTATTAATGCAAAAACTTCCATCTGTTCCCCCCAAAAAATTACAAGTAATATCCATCATGCCCCCGTCGCATCCCTACACCGGACCACTGAATCCAGGCCCCATACTACAGAGTTGCAGGATTCCCCACTTTGATTTTCCTCACTCAAAACTCCATCTTTCACTTGCTCAGTCCTTCAACTGAGTGGGGGGGGGGCACTGAGCCCCTTCCCAGGGAGCCCACTGGGCCCCATCCTGGCCAGCCACGGGGACTCTTTTCTGGTGGAACCCGCCATTCCTTTTCTCAGCAGTGCTTCTGGGCCATGCAGCCAGGGGCCATCCTGGCCCCATGAACAACCATGCGGCTGCCACCATCCTGGTCCAGGAGCAGCCATGTGGCTGGGACTGCTCGGCCAAAATTGGGGCAACCGGGGTGTTGCTGCGCGGCCATGGCTCCTAGACAGCCATGCTCTGGACAAAAGGACAAAAGCAGCGGCAACAGCTTTTCTTTTTTTCAGTGCCTCCCATGAAGAAAAGATGCAAAGTGGCACTAGCAGCTGGCACAGCTTGCGCTGTGCCACCAGAGACCACATGATCAGCAGCAAGAGGCACAGTGAGTGATTCCCCGATCACGGAACCTGGATAAACTCAACGTTTCAGCTCTGCAGAACTCTATAAAAACTGTTTCAATTGATAGAACTTTAGAACAAATGAACCTATGAACGCCAATTCTCTCCTGAATCAGAGAAGAAGAAAATATGAAGACACATGAGGAGAACAACATGACAACATTAAGGTCGGTGCAAAAGAGGGGGGGGGAGGAGGAGGTTCTCCAAGCGTTGGAGCTGAGATTTTTCTGCAAGCTGTGGTAAGGACTTCAATACAACAAACTGTTTCTATGTAATTCATGAAGTGCATGGGGGGAAGCAGAATTCACCCGCAGCCCATGAGAAAAAGGCATTCATGCTGGAGCGTGTGGATGCTGAAAAACTGTGATCTGGTGAAAGGCATGAACAGAAAGAGAGAGAACCTCTGCTTCAAGAAATAGAAGACCCTTGCTTTTATATTAGAACAGTTCATCCTTAAAAACAAAACCCCAACTAAATGACCCACTAAAAAGCAGTTGTGGAAAGACTGCTTTCCCCATGGGAGGGACTTCACGTTGCAGCAGGGTTCGGGCAGACTGCTACTCGTGAAAATTAGAACAACATTAGAAAAATTTACAGAGAACTATCTCCTGTGGGAAAGACCCCATGGCATAGCAAAAAAGACTCCTCTCCCTAAGTGAACTGAAGAAAGATCTTACGAAGTAACAAACTGAATAAAAATCCCATATTTTGTCTTCCTGCCCTGTCAGTGGGAAGGAAAGAAGCTCTGTGGGGGGAAGGTGTTCTAAAGCTTTTTGTAGTTCTCATTATCCTCTTTTAATTCTGTTAATAATTTTTTTCTTTGTACCTTTAAAAGTTTTGAGCCTGTTTTGCCTGTAAGTGTTTCTTCCCAATCCTTACCTCAGCTCCTAAATCCCATTAAAATGTTTTCTTTCCCCCTCCTCTCCTTAACTATAGCAGAGGAGAATGAGTGCATGATTTTCGTGGGTGCACTGGTGTTTGACCGACGTCCAACCCACTACACAGACTTAGCAGCAAGAACATGTTTCCTTTAACATCCAGAGGGAATTCAAAATTCTCAAAAACTGTTGTAGCAGGCCTGAAAGATGCAAAAGAGGTGAAAGCCCAGGGAAAACCATCCTTCCCTTTTCCTCCTCCAGACTAGGGATGATTTATTAATGGACATCCAAAGGTAGCACCTGTTATAGGTAAAAGGTTAATTCATGCTATAGAGAATGAGGAATAAGTGTATAAAATATTGGAAGAAATCAAAACCTGTGTTTGTAACTGTTCCGGCTGAGAAATGCCTGAACAGCTCTCGGAAAAGGAAAAAGATAACATCAAACCGGTTACTGTGTGAAGCCTGCAGTCTTCAGTCTTCCCTGACCTATCGGGGCAGCTATACATATGATAACTCCTTCCCGGACTGACATGAATAGGACGAGTCCGGACCATTAGAAGGGACTTCCTGCATCCCAGCTATGCATAACCCCTTCCCGGACAGCATGAATGGGACAAAGGGCCTGGCTCGAGCTATCAGAGAGGACTTCTTGCATTTTAATGCAGGAGAAGAATAATCAAGACATCCGGGAATGGACAGTCCTGAGGAAGCTCACAAGACCCCACACCTGGGACCGATTTCTCACAGCACTCAGGACCTATTCCATGTGAATGCATCCCCTGCCTGGGTGCTCAGACATTCGTCTGGTTCAGACTTCGTCTTTGTCTGTTTCTACACATGTATAGGTTCAACTTTACATGTAAAGGGACACAAAGGAATATGTGGTCATCTCTGCCTCAGGCAGAATAAACTGTATATAAACTGGCTCCTGTGAGCATTCGGGGTGAACCACTGGGGAGACGCTGACACTTTGTCGGTCGGATCCGGTTCAACCAGCGCCGATCCCGGGTTCGACGCTCTGCCGAGCTGTGGTGCTTTTTTTTTGAAAATCTATTTTGTTAACAATCTAATAAATCATTGTTAAATTTTCTTATAAATTTGGCTACTGATTTGATCATTTATAACACACCTGAGATAAAGTTAGGAGAGCAGTACTGAATACATATCCCAAATGACCCTCATTGTCCTTGATGTTATGTCATAAACTGATATCACACAGTACAACAACAAAGCAATGCTGATCCCTCTCCCTGCTCTGAAAAGCACTGTGTTGGGCACATAGCACGTATATGGAAACATATACCAGGTTAAGTACCCCACCCACATGAACAGACTAAGCAAGACTGTGACCAGTGGCTCTGTACCTAATACAACAAATGCTTAGATCAAAATTGTTATCTCAATCCTTCGAGCCCTTCACTGGGCACCAAATAAGGCTGTTGTGGTTTAGGAATAGTACTTACCAATTCAGTGCTTGCACGGAGACTCCTGCAAACCAGCTGCTTCTTGCTTGCTCCCCTGTTCTCTTCCCTTTCCTGTTCCAGTGGAAGGAGTTAAGAATTGGAGGCAAAAAAGGTGAACATCATGAGCTAACAACAATTTACTAGACAAAGCTATGAGATAAGAAAATGAACAGCAACAGAAAGAATATTAGTAACAGAAGTATACCACAGTGAATCCTCTGGGCAGCAACAGTCTGGCACCAAAACCCCACCTGTCTCCAGTGCTATCCTGAGAGAGAGAGAGGAGAGAGAGACAGAGAGAGGGGCTGAGCCCATCCCCTGACCCCCCAGCCAGTGTCTCGTGGTATTTTTGCCTTTCCCAAGAGAAACCCCCCCAGCTAAGAGACAGTAGCAAACTGAACCCTTTCCCCCTTCCCTGGCCCTATCTTTTGTCTCTTAAGTATGTCATTCCCATCTCTTAGGCAATAAATGGGAGAAAAATTCCATGGGAGTGTCTCGGTTTAGAGACAAGTTTAGGAGGAAAACCACCCTAGAATGAATGTTTTGTCTAAAAAAAAAGGGTTCCAACAATGCCTTTCTGCTAATAAGAGATTAACACTAGTGGATGAAAGTGAAAAAAAACCCAACTGTTTATAAACAGAATGCCCACACATCATGGAAAAAAAAAAAAGAATGCTAGATATTGAATTGTCCGACCTTACGCCCCCACACCCACACTGGAACAAAAAAAAAAAAGCCAAACCAAAATGCCAAGGAAAGGAAAAAAAACCCACAACAGCCACAACGTGGTGAGGAGGAAAACAAAAATGGCTCTGGCTCCTGTTGTTATGAACAAGATTCTGCCGATTTTTTTTGTAGAAAAAGTTACAAAAGCAAGCAGACTGGTGTTGCTGCTGCAGTGCTGTGGCAGTGTTACTTCTTGTTATAATTACAAGTCTTTAAGAGTTAATAGTTCTTTTTGTATCACTAACGACCCTAGCCAGGGCTGGGTTGATGGCCCTCCTTCTCAGAGAGGAGAAAGGATGAGGCGTGGGGAGGAGGGGGGCATTAGAATATGCAGATTTCAGGACCAGTATACTATGGGACATGTCAGATTTGCAGAGAAGACCCCCAAAGGCAACGAGCCGGCACAGAGTTGGGAGATTGGAGTGATGCCTGGACGTGGGGAGAGGAGTGCTGGACCTGCAGAGATGTTGGGGGACCTTTGTGCCCCTCGCCCTGACTAAAGAAGACATCTGGAACCGGGACCCGGAGCCGGGAAGCAGTGAGAAGCCAGAGAAACACCGGGGTCCCCGCCCAGACGCTCCCACGAAGATTGGACCCCCAGCTCTGCCCCTAGTGGACAAAGCTGCGCATATCCTCCTCCTCTGAGCCACGCTGGGAAAGAAGACGGAGACTGCAGACCCGTCGGGCTTCCCAATCTTGAGCTGATCACTTTTAATAAAGGCATTAAAAGGAGAAATAGTCTCCTGCCCGATTTATTTCACTGTCTCAGGGAAGGAAAAAAACCAAAGGGTTCAGGCAGCAGCTCAGGCAAAACCAGATGAGAACCTGGTGAATCTCTGGCATGGGTCCCCTCTCCACAGCAGATGAAGCTGGTGGATTTGGTGTCCTTTCTCTTGTTGGCTCAACTGTTCCACATTCTGGGGCTGGGATGGAGCAGCCCCTCGCCATCCGGTCTGTCCCTGTCCCATCCCACCCCCCCCCTTCCCCCGGCAACTTGTGTCCCATTGATTATTCTCTCTGATCTCGGACCGAAACCAAAGCAAAATGTTTGAGAAAACTAAAGGCTGTCGAAGGATTGCTGCTGCAGTCTCCAAGGCCAGGGAAAGGAAAAAGAAAAAACCTTCTTGCCTAAGCTAACAAAAACCGGGCTAGCTAAGCAAAAGAAGAGGGCCTGTGAAAAACACATTCACTCTCCTGTGAAAATTTTAAAAGTTTAATAAAGGACAATAGGAGACAAGGACTGTGATGGTGTTCGCAGGGGTCCTAGGATGAGGGAAGAGACGAGAATGTTGACTCCATGTTTCAGAAGGCTTGATTTATTATTTTTCGATATATATTATATTAAAACTATACTAAAAGAATAGAGGAAAGGATTTCATCAGAAGGCTAGCTAAGAATAGAAAAGGAATGAATAACAAAGGCTTGTGACTGACTGAAACAGTCTGAACAGCTGGACTGTGATTGGCCATTAATTAGAAACAACCACATGAGACCAATCACAGATCCACCTGTTGCATTCCACAGCAGCAGATAATTATTGTTTACATTTTGTTCCTAAGGCCTCTCAGCTTCTCAGGAGAAAAAATCCTAAGGAAAGGATTTTTCATAAAACATGTCTGTGACAAAGGACCATAGAGCAAAGGTTATTACAGTTGGATGCATCTTGGCACTCAGCCAAGATCACACTCTTACCTTCAGGGCTACCCCTTAAATACCTTTTCCCATACACCAACCTGTTACATATTCATAGACCCTTATGCATATCCATAAACTAGTTTACATTTTCCAGTAATTATTTTACATGGCCCCTCCTCAGGTCCACCTTTTTAGAGCATTTGTGTTTCTTGGCTGTGGTTTTGGCTCCTTCTCCTTATCACTTCCAGTTTGGGCCTTGGTCCATGCTTTCTTCAGACGGTGAATGCTGATACTTGGCATATCTGTAGCAGGTGTCCTCATCCTGTGTTCATTGGATGTTATCCCATCCAAGCAGGCATTTTAACACAAGCATAGCTATTTTACTACTATGTCTAAGCTTAATTAACAGTAGAAATACAAACAATATCTGTAGCAGTGGGGATTTGAAGATAATAAACTTATACAGTTTATTCCGCCTGAGGCAGAGATGACGGAACGTTCCTTTGTGTCCCTTCACATGCAGAACCAGGGCTATACATGTGCAGAGTTAGACAAAAGTCCAATCCAGGTGTCTAGATGTTGTCAGAGCGCTCCAGAGAAGGTGGTATTCACATGTAACAGGGTCGCGCCTGGTGATCACCACGGTAGATACAATCTTCTAGATGAGAATCACTCTTGAGTGGTCCTGGCATTCCAGGGAAGTCAGTGATCATCACTCAGGATGGTTCCATTCTTACGTTAAAGAACCTGATATTATCTTAAGTCGTAGGTGAACTGGATGAATAAGACTCTGATTCTGGCTTGGGTGGTCAAAAAGGCATAGCTTGGATCTTACAATATTTTATACATTACTAGCATGAATTATCTCTATCATATACTACACTTTCCCACTGCATGTTATGTTTACATTTGTCCCCCCAGACCCCTCCTATCTAGCCATTGATTCATTAGACGATTTCCTCCCAGGATTCCACCCCCCTTCCATAAAAGCCGCTGTTTTTCTCTGTTTCCTGCTCTTTGCCACTGCCACCTCTTCGAGCCGCCGGCACCCGCACCCCGCCGGCACCTGTGCAGCACAGTGCAGCGGTTTGCAGCCTCGGCAAGAACACCCGCATGGTGCGGCATCAGCTGCCCCCACTCCTGCCGCTGGAAAGATCGCCCTCGCGGCCCCGCCATCACCCGTGCTGCTGCTGCGGCTGCTCGCGCTGCCACTGCCCACTCGGTGCTGTCCACGTGGCGCTGTCTGCATGGCACTGCCGTTGCCTGTGCGGCGCTACCCACGTGGCACTGCCGCGCCCGCGTGGTGTTGTGTCACCTGTCTTGCTTCGGGGCTGCTCCCACCACGGGAAAGAATAACACCTGTGCGGCACTGCCGATCCCACGCGGTGCAGCCCTGGCACCACTCCTGCAGGGGAAAGAAATAAAGCAGCTCAAAGAAGCAAATAAAGAGTCCTTCCTTTTCCTTTACCCCGATCCTTCGACACGAGTCCCCGTTTATCGTCTGTTCCTGGCGGTCTGGGACCCCAGCCAGTGGTCAAACCGCGATCCTGCCTGCTGGCAGCAGAGGCAGGGGGCGGCCACTCCTGGCGTGCGTGCTGATCGTCTCTCCTGCGATTGGGACGCAAGGTCAAATATCTTTATAACAAAGTTACTTTAACATCACACATAAAAAATCCGTTTTAATATTTGTGAAAAGCCAATATTAAAATATGTCTCTATAACAATCCCCCCTCTTAATCTTTATAAATCATTTGACTTAAGCAATATTTCTTGTCCATTTGCATTCTTTCGACTATGCTGATAATCAAATAAAACGAGATTAAACAAGGGAGAAATAACAAAACAGTTGTAACACATCAAAGGAAGAAGGCTAATTTCTTCGACCATTCCATCCCCAATACATTACCCCACCCGCCAGTTTTTAATATTGTTTCCCAATTTTGGACCAGTACCTGGATTATTTTTCTGATATATTTTGCTTTTTCCAGGATGACATCTATTTTCAACAATCTGATATATTAAACTTTCCACAAACACCCCCTTCTTTAGCCAATAAATAGTCTAAAGCCAGCTTATTCTGATACACTACAGTTTTTGTTTGGCTCTGCTGACTTGATATTAATTCCAATGCCTGAGCAGCTTTGTTTGTTGTCATCTCTATAACTGCTTTGATTCTTATAATATGATTCAGCATATAATTTGGGGCCAATACAGAGTTAGATTACTGTGCTGGTTTTACCTTTTTGTTTAGTAGTTGTTCCTTTACCGAATCTTGGACTACATCTCTAAGATCAAATGTAAAACAAATCCATCAGTCTCCTTTTGGACATTCAATTCCAAATCTATTACCACTTTTTCCTAAGTTTCTTGCAATCCAATGTTTTTTTTTTTCTTGTTTTGCCTACAGGCTCTTAATTTGGATGGGTTATAACAGCGACTGTTGACATGGGTGTGTGTAATAAAAGAGGAACTTTAGTTTCTTCCTATATGATGCTTTCTCTAGCATTTGTGACACAATCTTGCTGGTATCCCGAAAGGGAAAAGACAACAAATGAGTGACAGAAACAGGAATAACAGAGGTCTGGTGTGTCTTATACCCCCACCTTCCCTGCCTATGGGGTTGCAACCCATAGCAGGTGTATATGATCTCAGTGGCAAGTACAGTGGTCAACCCAGGCTTGCCCTCTTTTTCCCTTGTCACTTCCTTTTTACTGATTTCCAGGCAAATCATTTTTGACACTCCTTTACTGTGGTTTCCCACCATTCCTCAGGTATCTCCCATTCAACAGGCACTAAATAATTTCCATCCACAAAACAAAGTTATTATTTCAGTTGTTTTGAGTTCTATCTGGATAGGGGATAGATTTGGTACCTCAACACTTCCTGCAATGAGAGCGTCAATTTTGTGAACTAAAATACCAATTTTTCCCACAATTTAAACATTTACATATAACCCAGCTAGCATGTCCAGTATTGGGATGAATAAAACAGAGTATACAGTATGGCACTGATGGAAATTGTAATTCCCCCTCTTCTTTGTGTAAGTCACAGGCTAAGGGCAGAACACAAGAATTCTCTGACCAAAACAGTCCTGATCCTCCTGTTTGAAGTGGAAGTATTCCACCCCAAGGGGAGGGTGTCAGAAGTGTCTCAGGACTTATTCAGGCAGTACTTGAAACCAGTGATGTAAGCTTGGCCTTATTTCCCAATTAGGTGCGATTCTTTGTACATTCCTTGGATCATTTGCGTCTTCCCAAACTATTACCACCCAGTCCCCGTTTGAAAGTTAATTTGGTATCACCCGGTTTAGATGTGATAGTCCATTCCTCAGATTCCTTCACAAGCCCTTTGATTCTGCTGACATGAATCCACCCTCTTTCCCTGGTTCGAATTGCTGCTTCAGTAGTATGTGAAAAGGACTTCTTAATAGCACAGGGACAGTGACAAAAGAAAGACAGAACTGCATCAGCTTTTACCATCAGCATTCCCCAAAAACTTTCTGGGTTTAGCAAAAAACTTTTTTCCACAGCCACCTCTTCTTCTTGTATCCAGCTGTGCTAACAGCTGCAGAGGCAAATTCTTCTTTCTGTGAGCCACAGTTAGTTAAACAAGAAAGGCCAGGCCGATTTGACCATGAGATGAATCACATCTATTGCTTTTTACCCTCTGGGCAATATTTAACTGTTTTAGCATCACAGACCCATTCCCCAGAACAAAAGCCCCTCCTCATCCTAACAGCAAGAAAAAAAAGGGAAAGAAACAAACAGAAAGAAAAAAGAAATCTTCCTTTAAAAATAAACCAACTTTGTGAGGTTTGGGGAATTAGCAAGAGATTAAGGCTATTTCTGCCTTGATCTTATCTCTAGTGCTGGCCCCTGTCTCCCTCTTTTCACAGCAGCGCTTTCAACACCGTCCCTCGCCCTTCCCCCACTGCCATCACTGTACGGCAGCAGCCCCGGCCAGGGCGGATCCTGCCGTAGTGGCTTGCTCCGGGAGCGGGGGGAACTCGCAGACAGCCACCTGCGCGGGGACCCTAGGGGTGTGCCTCACCTCCCTTTCGCCCCCTCCTTCTCTCTCTCTCCCTCAACCCACTTGCCGGGGCCGAGGCTGCCATCCTGGACTCCGGACCCTGGCAGGCTGGGAGCCACCCCCGGCAGCTCCGCCACTGAGCCAGCCAGTGCCTTAGCGGCAAACCTGCGTGATATATGCCCAGCACTCAATTAACACAAAATGACAAAAACAATCAAAAGCGCCTATAAGACAATTTTCAAAATGCAAACAATTCTGAGTCTCCAGTGTCCAAACAGATTTTCTGGAGTGTCTTAGAGCTGGCAGGAGGGATGCGGCATTTTCTTAGCATGGTTTTTCAGGAAACTGAGTCAGGAAAAGGTTTCTTCAGCAGGGAGCTGTTTGTCTCCTGTAGTAAAGTGGTCAGCTGTGATAGACTCTGGACAAGGCAGTGTAGGTGGTGGTGTGCCTGTTGGAAACTCCAAATAGAAATCATTACTTTAAGAAAAAGATGGTTACTTTAGTGAGACTTTCCTTTCTTTGCCTCCTAATCACGCTCCCTCTGGTATTATGAAGGAAATCTGGGGAAAGGGATTAGTGGAGGGAGACCATGGGAGAGGGGAAAGGGTGGTAGGAATTTGTGGGAACATAAAAAAGGGGTAATAGGACAATGGAAAGGAAAAGGGGGAAGGTGGGAGGGGGGCAGGAAGGCCACAGGAATTGGGGAAGGGCATTAGAAGAAGTGGGCCTTATCGGACTGGAAGGTTCTTTCATTAGTGACATGGGCTTTTGAATGCAGGACACCTCGCCCGTGTTCTGTGCTCTTCTTGCTTTTAGGCTGTTGCTGGGGCTTGATGGTTGTTGGTTTTGGTTTCTATTTCCCTGGTAGGTGTGTGGAGGACTTCTATGATGTAGATAATATTTTGCAGGTTTGTAGTCTGGTGCGTGTTTACTACCTTGCACTGGAACTCCACCAGGTCCTGTCACATCAGCTGCTTGGGGGCCTTTTCTTCCTTGTATTATATTAAATTCCACAATTTCTCCATCTCCTAGACTGTGGAGGTATTTCCTGGGGTGTCGCAGACATCTTTTTCATTAAAAATCTTTTCTTTAGGATTTTTCTTTCTGAGAAGCTGCGGCCTCAGAAAGAGAATGTAAACAATGGTCATCTGCTGCTGTGGAATGCAACAGGCTCATTCGTGATTAGTCTAGTGTAAATGTTTTGGTTCAGTGACTAGTCACAGGAGAGCTGGCTCTCTCGCTCAGTTGGAGAGCTGCCTTTGTTATCATTCTTTTCTATTCTTAGCCTAGCTTAGCCTTCTGAGGAAACTTTTCTTTTTCTTTTTAGTATAGTTATAATGTAATATATATATATAGTAAAATAATAAATCAAGCCTTCTAAATATAGAGTCAGATCTACGTCTCTTCCTTCATCCTGAAAACCCCAGTGACCACTGTCACACTGGGGTTATTCTTTTTTATAGCAGTCTGATGAACAAACACATCTTCTTTGTTATCATTCCAGGTTATGAAACCGTATTTGTTTTTTACATTGAACCATTTTACTATCCCCAAAACGTTCATGGCAAGGACTTTTTTACCTTTGCCAGTGGGTTTGTGTTGGTGTTGCTGGATGCGTTGCTGGTGCTCTGCCGTGTGAAGTGCGTTCCGCTCCCAGCGCTGGCGGCCGTGCTCAGGCTCGGCCCCCTCACGGGGGTCTGTCTCAGCTGGTGCTTGCGGGCACTGCCAGTGCGGGGCTCTCAGAGCAGTGATGGAGGGCGGGAAGTGGCGGTTTTGCTGCCAGGACTGTGGTTCTGAGCCATCCCCTGGCGGGGCTGTACGCCTTCTTGTTGTGCGTGGGTGAGTGTTGTCTCCATCTTAGCTCAGTCTCTTCCCAACACCCAAGAGTACAAGGAGGAAGGAACAAAAACTTCAAACTCACCACACTGGGGTAAGAAAATTCTCGGGGTGGTCTGGTGCAGATATTTTCCAGGAGAAGAGGTCTGAGACTAATCTGGAGGCCCCACGTTGGGCGCCATTTGTCGCAGTTTGAATTGCTGCTAGTAAAGTGCCAGGGTAAAGAAGCAAAAAAGGCTTTTGCATAATATCCATAGATGTTTAATTCAGCCGCGTGGTGAGATGTTCTCTTCTCCCACACCCTTCCCCCCAAGGTCCCTCTCTCTCCCCCAGGGGCCTCCCGGCTGACCTTGGTCTCCGGGTAGTATCAAGGTGAGGCCCAATCAGGTGAGGCATAGTAAAAACCCCCAGAGTAAAAAGGGTGAAAAGTGCCTTTCTGTGTAAAGCCAAGGCCAAAGAGAAAAGCTGCTTCAGTAAAAGACAAGAAGATAAAGAAGAAGACAGCGAAAAGAAAAACAGAGACACTGCAGAACAGAACAAGGACACAAGAAATTCCTTCTGATAAAGAAGAATCTAACAGCAAAAGTCACTGCAAAACTTGTAAAATGAATATGTATGAGCCTATTGTGAAATTGTATGCATATGCATTTGTAAGGGGGATAAAAGGAGGTCTGGAGTTCACAGAGGTACGCATGTCATTTTAGGGGAATGATTCCCACATGCGTCCAGCGCTGTAATAAACATACCGGCTTTACAACTTTCACAGAAGTTGTGGATTTTTTGGCTATACCTCCGCAAAACACAGGGAAAAGGGAGCGAGAGCCTCAGGAGCACCTATGTTCAGGCATAGGAACAGGGGAAGGAGCCAGTGGGGTGTAACTTAGGAGAAGCCCCTCCAGGGCCTCCAAACAGTTGCATCTGCAAGTCTCTCCCCAGCAAGCTGATGCCTTCCCCAGGAACCAACAAGACATCTCTTATCCCCATGCCAGTCTCTCTCCTAATTACTCCATCTTCAATGACAGGGATTTTAAATTTTTCTCCTTCTGCCCCCGACACTTCCACTGCGTCACCACCCATAGCACATCTCCCTGGAATATCTACCACATAAGTTCTCTCTGCCTCAGAATCAACCACAAATTCCAATAATTCCTCTTGGGGGCCTGCTTCCCAAGTTATCAAAGGCTCCAGATGCCATTAATTCCCCAGAAAACAGAACCCATGATCTTCCCACTCCTTCACAGGGCACTTCCCCTGAAGCACCTCGAAGTCTCCCTCTAAATGTGGGTGTCGTCCCCCACTGCAGCAGAAACGGGCATCCCTAGTCCTTTCCTGGGACCCTGACCACACCATGGCTCTGCCCCACTCCTGAACTCCTCCCATAGGGAAGCTGAAATCACTGAGGGAACAGAGACAAGAGCAGGGGTTGGCAGTGACGCTGGAACCAATAAAGGGATGGAATTAGGAGTGGAAGTCAGCAGGAAAGCCGTAATCAACAATGAAACAGAGGTAGGAGCAGGTGGCTCCAGAGTCACGGCAGTGATGGGAGTGATCACTGTCAGTATGGGTGGGGAGGGCTGAAACTCCTGACACAGGCAGAGAAGCTGATATGGGTAGGGAGACTGGAGCTCCTGGCATGAGCAGAGAAACTGGAGACAGGGAAGGGCAACATTTCCAGGGGGTCCCAGCCCCTTTCTCTGGCTCCTCATCTCATTTCCCCATGAGAAATCCATTCTCCTGACAACTTGAACACGTCCCACTCTTCACAGCACAGAAAAATACAATCCAGCTTCTTCCAGAAAAGTTAAACTTTAAATCAACAATCCATATCACATACACTTTCATTCATTCACACTCACTCACTTTTATTTCTTTAATATGTCTCACTCACTCCTGCTCACAACAGGACAACACAAAAATAAGGTACCTTTGTTCTCAAGTCACTTGTTAATATCCACCCATGGGTATCATAAAATCTCAAAATGTTATTGGCCAACCCCAGATGCTCTTGGGCATATCCTCAATCTGGCAGAATTTTGTTCAACCCTGGATGTTCTTGGGCATATTTATCCCTCAGCTCAGCAGGTTCAATCTGGGATGCTCTTGGGCACATTTATCCTTTGTTATAAATGATCAAATCAAGAGACAAACTTATAAGAAAATTTAGCAAAGATTTATTAATTTGTCTGCGAGACCGAAGTTGAGTCCTCGAAACCACCACAGCCAACGAGTCAGCGTCGAGCCCAGGATCGGCGCTGGGTGAACCTGGACCTGACCTCCAGAATGTCAGAGTCTCCCCCTCGGTTCACGAATGCAGTGAGTTTTTATACAGTTTATTCTGCCTGAGGCAGAGATGACCGAATGTTCTTTGTGTCTCTTCACATGCATAACCGTGGCTTTACATAGGTAGACAAAGATCCAGTCCAGCTGTCTAGATGTTGTCAGAGAATTTCGGGGAAGTCAGCATTCACATGCATCAGGGTGGCGCTGTCTATCATCGTGGTAGATGTAATTGTTGAGGCCATAATCACTCTTGAGTGGTCCTGGCGACCCAGGGAAGCCAGCGATTATCACCCTGGAAGCTTCTATTCTTACGTTAAAAACCCCGATGTTATCTCAACCAAGTCCGGGAACTAGATGTATATGAATAAGACACTACTCCCGGCCAGGATGGTCAAAGACATAGTTTGGATCTTTCAATATTTTATGAAATAAACAGGGCAGGAGACTTTTCTCCTTTTAATGACGTCATTAAAAGTGATCAGCTCAAGATTGGGAAGCTTGATGGGTCTGCAGTCTCCGTCTACTTTCCCAGGGTGACTCGGAGGAGGAGGATATGCGCAGCTTTGTCCACTAGGGGCAGAGCTGGGGGTCCAGTCCGCGTGGGAGCTTCTAGGCGAGACCCCGATCTCTCTGCTTTCCACTGCCTCCCGGCTCCGGGTCTTGGTTTAAGATGACTTCTTTATTCAGGGCGAGGGGCACAAAGGTTTTCAGCATCTCTGCAGACTCAGCATTCTGTTCCTCACATCCAGGCATCACTCTAATTTCTTAATTTTGCATTGGCTCGTTGTTTTTGGGGTCTTTTTCGGTAAGTTTGACACTTCCCATGGCATTCTGGTCCCGAAGTTAATTTGCATATTCTGATGCCCCCCCCCCCCCCCCCCCCCTCCCCACGTCTCCTCCCCTCACTGTCTGGGGAGAAGTGCAATTTAGCCTCAGGCAGGGCTTTACCAATACAAAAGGAGCAATTAGTTACAACGACCTGTGATTACAATAACAAAACAGGTAGAATTCTACCTTGGCACCAACTAGTCTGACTGGTTTTGCACCTCTTTTTTTCTACAAAAAAAATTGGCAGAATTTTGTTTATAACAGTCCCCCCTCTTTTTCTTTGATCGAGCTTAAATTTAAGCTCGCATCAACTTGCAATTTCTGACTCATGAGCTTTATATTTCTTTAATTTTTTGTATTGATTATAAATTTCTTGAGCACTCTGGTAATCATGGTTACTTAACTTTGTTACCTTTCTTGGTTTCTTCAGGTTAGAATTTTTTGAGATCTTTAGGTTGGTCTGCACGGCTAATACGACTATTTTAATAAAACAGGGGAATAAGCATAGTAAAAAGAGCAATCCTCCAATATACACACAGTGAGAAGAACTACTTTTTCCCATATATCCTTTTTGAAAATCCTTAGGTTATCCCACCAACTGGAATCAAGTGTAGGAGTTTGTTCTTGGTTGTTTACACATGCTAATTTTTTTATTTCATTTGAAATGTTTCTAATAATTGCATTCTTTATCTCTAATACTGCTTGGAGCCTGATGATTCTGTTTAACATAGATATTGGGGTCTGAACTTGGCCTTTATAACTTTGGATTTTCTCAATTTCTATTGCACTTTGCCTCTTCTGTTTGGTTTCTCTTAAATCATTGTATATAGGAACTCCTAAACTTGATCCAGTTGGTTTTATCATTCTAGCGGTGCAGCTGCCAGGCCAGTCACTTGACAATTTAGTGTATGCTGTAGGACCAGAGATCAAAACTAGGTGTTTAGGGCTCTCTCAAAATGTGTTATCAGTTTCTGTTGGGCTTTCCTTATATTTACACAGTTCTTTCATTTTCCAAAAGGGGCTTATCCTTTTTTCAGTACACTCATAAAATTTATATACTTCATGGTAGATACACTTGTCTCTTCCTTTTTTCTCAACAGACTCTAATTTATTTGGATCTCTTGGGATCCACCGGGTAGTTGAATTCTTTACTGCTAAATACTTGTTACACACCATCTTTCTTACTGTTTTTACTCTTTCTTTTCTTTTGACTAGACCTACTGAGCTTGCTTCAGCAGCATCACATTCAAAGCACAACCAGGCTTCTCCTATAGGGCACTCTCCCAGGAGTGGCTGCCTAAAAGTGGCAGTATTCTGCGCTATCCAATGCATTCTCTTATTTTTCTGATAAAGGACTAATTGGGAGAGGTTAACACAATTAGGGTTAGAACTGATGTGGACTCTAGACAAGGAGCTCACTTCTTCCTCCTCATAGAGGGGTTGGTAGCACTCACTGCACGGCTCTCCTGGGCTCCCCAGAGCACCACTAGCAATTAAGAGCCATCATTACTACCCTTCCCAAGAGTCCGGTATGGGTCATCTTGCACGGCCTGCCCACCCGGCCTTGCCTCTTGGGGAATTTTACTGAGAAGAAGCTTCCAAGCTCTTTAGAGTCCCTTCTACCTGCTTCTCTGGTTAAACCTCTCTTGGTCTGTTCCCTATCAATTTTGGTTTCTCTTAGGGGAGTGCTCTGTAGAGGATTAACCTGGAGTCTTTAGAACCAAATTGGGGGAACTTAACCAGAATTACTTATTGACAGTTTTAAACTCTTTACAAACTTATTTTACACACAGAACTGTCTTGAAACATTTTAAGCTATGTTAGGGCTCTGATACCAATTATTTTCCCATACAGTTCAGTCTTTATGACTCTTCTTTCTGAGAGTCAACTTTAAATCTTTTGGTCCTTTTATCACAGTATACTCAGGTGAATTAACTTGTGATGTGGTTGAATCCTGTCCAGTGCCCGGAGGTGAGAGTGATGTGGAATCTGGTCCAATGCCAGAGGGAGAACTGATGTGGAGTCCGGTCTAATGCCAGAGGGAGAGTGGGGTGGAGTCTGGTCCAATGCCAGAGGGTCAATGCCAGAGGGAAAGTGGGGTGGAGTCCGGTCCAATGCCAGAGGGACAAACTGATGTTGAATCCTGGTCCAATGCCAGGGGGTGAGAGTGATGTGGAATCTGGTGATGTGGGTCCAACCCTTTTCCTTTGGTCTGCACAGTCGAATTATGGAGTACCTGAAACGGGCTTTCAAATATAGGTATTAATGGTCTGCTATTTTATGATTCTATCAAAACTCAGTTTCCCCAGTTAATGTTATGTATAATTGGTTAATTTCCTTTTTTCTACAGCTTGGATGTTTCTTTCATCGCCTTTTGCATACTCTGTATTTTACAGGGAGTTGCATTTCTGTTAGCTGACTTAACTCCCAAAGTGCTTTTATTCTCCTATTTTTCTGTGTATTTAACTTACTGGTTTTCTGTTCTATTTTCAAGATCTTATCTATTCATCTCCTGCTTCTGTTTCTCACTTTCACTAACATCTTAAATATTACTTTTTTCAACTCTTTACTCTTAAGACAAAATTTTTTTTCTCACACTATTTTTCAACACAATACACCTCCCTCTAAGGAGATGTGGTAAAACTTATAATGCACAATCCACATTACCTATACTTTAATTCGTCTCCATTCACTCACTTTTATTTCTTATTCACTTTCACACATTTTTTTTTCACACTCTCAAGACACAAAGTGGATCTTTATTGCTAGGAAATCACAGGTCCCTGTGGCCCCTCTCACCTTGGGGTTGGCCTCTGGGTCTCAGTATCTCTGGGCCTCTTGGAAGGGCCCTGACTCTGGCTGCCTCCGGTGCCCGTTCACCTGTGAGGCTGTCTGCGTGTCACTCACGCTCTTACAGCTACGGCCCCCTCACACATCTGGGGAACACTAGTCTGGTTTGCAGGTTACACACACAGCTTTCGGCCACAGCCCCCACTTGCCTGGGGGAACAGTAGCCTGGTTTGCGGGTCACACAGTCTTCTTTCTACTGCCCCCCTTCCTACCCGCCCAGGAAGTTGAGGCTGACTTTGTTTGTGACTTACTCTCACACACACAACAAGACAACAATAAGGTACCTTTTACTTTCACATCACTTATTACAAGTTAAGTGCTACTGTCCAGTCACAGTGCTATTGGATATTTTTCTAATTAGCTGTTTTGTCTAACTTCAGATGTTTTTGGGTATTTTACTATACTTTCTGGTACTTTGTTGAGACAGGACTTATCTGCTCTTGTATCTACTCAAAAATTTAAATTCTTCATTTAGGGGTCCCACCTCAATGTTTACCAAGGGCTTTTCTAGATGTTGCATTGGGTCCCCTAAAGTGTAAGGCTTTTGATACTCTTAATCGTCACCTCTAAGAACCCTCTCCAAGGCTTCTTGTTCCCTGGCTATTGCCTCATCGAGACTGAGCTTTCTACAAAACTTCGTGACGTGTCCTGCCTCTCCACAATAATAGCAATGTCGTTCGCTCAAAGGGACTTGAGGTCTCTCCATCCCTCTTGTACCTGACAGTACAAGAGGCCTATCCTTGCCTCCTCCTGGTGGTGGACCCGCCCACCCCACACTTTCTCTAGCTACCGCAACTATGATCCTAGCCTTGGCCTTTGCTTTTTCTTCGTCCCTCCTTAAATACACTTTCAATGCCCCTCTTAATAACTCATTTATATCTTTCTCTTGCCAATCTTCAATCTTCTCCAGTTTTCTCCGTATATCTGGCCAAGATTTGGTAACAAATTGGACTTTTAATAGCACTTGACCTTCTGTGGTGTCTGGGTCTATTCTAGAGTACAATTGGAAGTTCCACTTTAGGCGATTAAGCCAAGCAGCAGGAGCTTCATCCTTCTCTTGTGCACCCTCAAATGCCAATTTGGTGTTAGTTCCTTTGGGAACTGACTCTTTGATCCCCCGAATCATCAAAGATCTATATTCCATCATGGCCTTCCTCCCTTCCTCCTGATTAGGGTTCCAGTTGGGATCCGTTAGTGGCAATTTTTGTTCACCTGATGGCACTTAGGGTCCCAGACGGTTATCTTTCTCACAAATTCTTATGCTGGCTGCCCTAATCATCTGGACCTCTTCTGGGGAAAAGAATATATTTAGGATGGAATTCATCGCCCCCTAAGTGTAGATATTTGGACCTAAGAATTGATCCACTTGGTTGGCTATGCCCACCTGGTCCTCAACTAAATGCCCCAACTCTTTCTTAAATCCTCTCACCTCAGAAGCTGTTAGAGGAGCATTCACAAAGCCAACCCCTCCCACTACTCCTCCCATAGGAACTTCTCTGAGGGGAAAAAGTCTCTCTGCCTTGGATGTCTTGGATCTAGTACTACAGTACGGCCCATCTTCAGATGCCAAACTACTAGTTTGAGGGATAGCTGGGTTACCCTGAACTTTCTGCAGATCAGCAGGTGTATTTGGTGATAACTGTTTACCAGGCAAGGAGGCATTTGTGTCCCAACTAGGAGGAGGTAAAGGGACAGCGATAGGAGGGGGAGAAGAGCTTGGGTACATACTAAGTGGAGCTGGAGAAGGGGTGGAGAATGCAGCAGGTGTAGTAGGCACTTGTGGTGGTGCCGAAGGGGGTGGTAAGGGAGTGGTTACTAGGGGAGATACTGGGTCTATCATAGGGGAAGCCAAAGAGGTAGAAGGAGGAATTTGAGGAGATGAGATGCCTGGCAGTTGGGGGAAGAACCGGACCTGCCATTTGAGGTGCCTGAGGAAGAGGATTATAAGGTGGAGGGGCAGTGTCCTGGGTTGACTATATGATGCTTTTATCCCCAAATCGTCTCATTTGTTTATGCTGAATAATAATAAGTTTTGCACCTTTAAGACTTGTTGCAGAGAGTGAAGGGGGGGAGAGAAGAAGTACACAGTTTTTTTCTTTCTCTGAGACACTGCACTTACTCCCCCGCATTCCTCCTGGACTGTGTTTGTCTGTTGATGAACAGACAGCAGGACAGAGAGCTCTCCTTTTGCTTCTAGTTAGTTTTAGCTGGCTGAGGCAAAGAAGAGTCCCTGGACTGTGGTTTTTTTTCCTTCTCTTTGGACCTCTTGGAACCTGCTCTGGACTGAACACCCAGGGGAGCACCGGCAGCTGCACCTGTGGCCACCGGGCCGGGCCGGGCCCGGCCTGCGACAAATTCCAGCACCAGGAGAGCTGATCAGAGACTGAGTGAGCCGGGCTGCAACCCGGGGACAGGGGGGGTTTCTCAGTTTGTCATCCCTTTTAGAGCGCCAAGGGGTTTTATTGTTTAATATTGTTTAGGTTCTATTGTTTAATAAACAGGTTTTTTCCACTTTTCTCCAAGGAGGTATTTTCTCCCGGACCGGTTGGGGGGGGAGGGGCCGATTGAATTTATCTTCCTACCAGAGCCCCTCTGGGGACTCTCTCCCAAATTTTGCTCTAAACCAAGACATATACAAATCTTGGCGCCCAACGTGGGGTTCGAGAAAGTGGAAAAAAGCTTACTGTGTGTGTTGGTTGTGCTCACTAGCTAGTGAGTTAAAGCGGTCAGTAGCCATGCTGCTGGAATTCGTAACATCTCTTGGGGTGGAGGCCTTCATGTGGTTCTGGTCTCTAGACCTTTTTGAGATTTCAGTACCTTTCTGGTCTCTAGGATTATTGTCCATAATACGTAATTTTTACGGTAGAGGGGCACGGATTGGAATAGCTCTTGTACTGGCCTTGGTGATAATGATTTATAGGGCGTTTATAAAGATGCTGGCGTCTGTTTACGATATGTTTCGTCCTACCCTGCATCCCAGTTCCAGTAGTATGTTTTGGGAATTTATTAGTAATTACACCTAGTTTGTTAGAGGAGGAGCCGAGAATAAGGCTTTCCAGCCTTTCTTTTCCTTCTTCTCATTTGAAGCTGTTATGTCAC
Source organism: Diglossa brunneiventris (assembly GCA_019023105.1). NCBI lineage: Eukaryota > Metazoa > Chordata > Aves > Passeriformes > Thraupidae > Diglossa > Diglossa brunneiventris. The sequence continues at coordinate 23,249 of JAFCGX010000185.1, forward strand.
TGTTTGAGAATGTTCAGTTTCCCCTGAATGTTAAAGAGACCATCTTTCTGGTATTCAATCTGGTAGGCTTCCTCTATATAGTCTGCAGCTTGTCTAGAATGAAAGCTGAGATATCCAGAAGAGTTGGTGAGACCCCTGACCCAGAAGCAGATGCAGGCGTGAAAAATCCTGAGTGGTGTGGAGAATGGCAAAATATAGGCCAAACCCTGAAGGAATTTTCTGATCCTGTAGGCTGGGATTTTCCACGGGAGCAAATTCAGAACCCAGCTGAGGTGGGGAAATACCTAAAGGAGAAGTGCCATGACGATTCAAATGAGAAAAGGCTCATTGCAATAAGCTGGGCCCTGGCCTATGCTTATCGCACTCTGTTAGATACTGTAGGGCAGCAGACAGAAGCAGGGGGGCAGGGAGATAAATCAGCTATCCCAGTCACTCAGGCTGCAGCCAGCACCCCAGGCTCAAAGCCAGCAGCCAAACCAGATAGTGAGCCTAAGCCAGCAGCTAAACCAATGGCTGTTGCTACCAGTACTAGAAGTGGGAAATGCACAGACAAAACCAACTGACCAGCGGATGATGAGGATGATGATACAGGAGAAGGAACCTCAATGCCTCCTGACATAAAATCAGGAGTCAAAGCAGCAGGTGCAAGAGCCGATGCAAATATTGAGTCCTTTTCCCTGAAGGACCTTCGTGGACTACGGAAGGATTACACCCGACGACCTGATGAATCCATAATTAGTTGGCTAGTCTGTCTCTGGGATGCTGCAGGTGAGCCCACAATTCTAGATGGCACTGAAGCGAGGCATTTGGGATCCTTGTCGCAGGATCCTGTCATCGACCAAGGAATGATGAGGGGGGCTAATCCGCACAGCCTCTGGTCACGGGTCTTGGAAAGTGTTGCACAAAGATACCTGTGTGCAGATGATCTTTATATGCAGCAGACACAGTGGAAGACCATAGAGCAAGGGATCCAACGCCTAAGAGAAATGGCAGTGGCAGAGATTATCTTCTCAGATGATGTAACAACTAGGAACCCAGACTTAGTACAATGCACGTCTGTGATGTGGCGAAAACTTGTACGACTTGGGCCACATGAATACGCTTCTGCCTTAGCCATAATGAAGAGGGATGAGAGGGATGAGACTATGCTGGATATGGCAAGGAAGCTCCGAGCATATGCAGATGCTGTGCATGGCCCAACACATGCCAGAATCGCAGCAGTAGAAACACGTCTGCAGAAATTAGAGGACAAGATAGAGGAGAACCACAAGAAGCTCAGAGAGGAGATTAAAGAAGACCTTCTCCAAATCTCAGCGGTACAGATCAGAGGTTCTGGTATGCAAGGCAGACGTTTCCCAGATGGCGAGAGAAGGTACGCCCCACGAGCTGAGCTGTGGTTCTACCTGCGTGATTGTGGAGAAAACATGAGGAGGTGGGATGGACAACCTACTGCTGTTCTGGCACGACGGGTGCGTGAATTGAAGGAAGACAGGGCTGAGAGAGGGAGTTCCACCAAAAGGAAAGCAGCTCCAGTTGCCCGTAGCCGAACTGCCAGGTATGAGGATGATGACATGTCCGATCCCCTTGAAGGAACATCCAAGGCATATGTCCATAGAAAGAAGGATAACCAGGCTTAGAGGGGCCCTGCTTCTAGCCAGGTAGAGGCTAGGGAAAATCGTGTTTTCTAGTCTGTGTGGATTCGTTGGCCTGGCACATCGGAACCACAAGAGTATAAAGCTTTGGTTGATACTGGTGCTCAATGTACATTAATTCCGTCGAGACATGTGGGGACAGAGTCTGTTTCTATTGGTGGTGTGACAGGGGGATCACAGGATTTCACTTTGGTGGAAGCTGAGGTGAGCCTGACTGGAAACGAGTGGAAGAAACACCCTATTGTGACTGGCCCAGAGGCCCCATGCATTTTAGGCATAGACTTTCTCAGAAGTGGGTATTTCAAAGACCCAAAGGGACTCAGATGGGCATTTGGAATAGCTGCTGTAGAGACAGAGGGTGTCAAGCAGTTGAACACCTTGCCTGGACTGTCAGAAAACCCATCTGCAGTAGGACTCCTGAAGGTGGAAGAGCAACGAGATCCGATTGCTACCTCAACAGTGCACCGCCGACAGTACCGAACGAATCGAGATGCTGTGATCCCCATCCACAAAATGATCCGTGAGCTGGAGAGCCAAGGGATGGTCAGCAAGACCCACTCACCCTTCAACAGCCCCATTTGGCCTGTGCGTAAATCTGAAGGAGAATGGAGATTGACTGTGGACTATCGTGCATTGAATGAAGTGACTCCACCACTGAGCGCTGCTGTGCCGGACATGCTGGAACTCCAGTATGAGCTGGAGTCCAAGGCAGCAAGGTGGTATGCCACTATAGACATTGCCAATGCATTTTTCTCCATTCCTCTGGCAGCAGAATGCAGGCCTCAGTTTGCTTTCACCTGGAGAGGCATGCAGTACACCTGGAATCGACTGCCCCAGGGGTGGAAGCACAGTCCCACCATCTGCCATGGACTGATCCAGGCTGTACTGGAAAAGGGTGAGGCTCCAGAACATCTGCAATATATTGATGACATCATTGTGTGGGGGAAGACAGCAGCAGAAGTGTTGGAGAAAGGGGAGAAAATCATCCAGATTCTCCTAAAAGCTGGCTTCGCCATCAAGAAGAGCAAAGTCAAGGGACCTGCTCAAGAGATCCAGTTTCTGGGAGTGAAGTGGCAAGACGGCCGGCGTCAGATCCCCACCGATGTCATCAACAAGATCACAGCAATGTCTCCACCATCCAGCAAGAAAGAAACACAAGCATTCCTAGGCGCCATAGGTTTTTGGAGGATGCACATTCCCGAGTACAGTCAGATCGTGAGCCCTCTCTACCTGGTCACCCGTAAGAAGAACCCTTTCCACTGGGGCCCTGAGCAGCAACAAGCCTTTGCACAGATCAAGCAGGAGATTGCTCATGCAGTAGCCCTTGGCCCAGTCAGGACGGGACCAGAGGTGAAGAACGTGCTCTACTCTGCAGCCGGGAACCATGGCTTGTCCTGGAGCCTTTGGCAGAAGGTGCCTGGGGAGACTCGAGGCCGACCGCTAGGATTTTGGAGTCGAAGCTACAGAGGGTCTGAAGCCAACTACACTCCAACAGAGAAAGAAATCTTGGCTGCCTATGAAGGAGTCCAGGCTGCCTCACAGGTGATTGGCACTGAAACACAACTCCTCCTGGCACCCCGACTACCAGTACTGGGGTGGATGTTCAAAGCAAAGGTTCCCTCTACGCACCATGCCACCAGTGCTACATGGAGCAAATGGATTGCTGTTATCACACAGCGCGCCCGTATTGGAAAGCTGAATCGCCCTGGGATTCTGGAAATAATTACAAACTGGCCAGAAGGTGAAAACTTTGGTCTCGCTGATGAAGGTGAACAAGAAGTGACACGGGCTGAAGAAGCTCCACCATACAACCAGCTGCCAGCAGAAGATACACGATACGCTCTTTTACTGATGGTTCTTGCCGCATTGTGGGAATGAACCGGAAGTGGAAAGCAGCCGTATGGAGCCCCACACGACAGGTCGCACAAGCTACCGAAGGAGAAGGTGGATCGAGTCAACTTGCTGAACTCAAAGCTGTTCAACTGGCCCTGGACATTGCTGAAAGAGAGAAATGGCCAAAGCTCTACCTCTACACTGATTCATGGATGGTAGCCAATGCTCTGTGGGGATGGCTGGAGAGGTGGAAAAAGGCCAACTGGCAGCGTAGAGGAAAACCAATTTGGGCTGCTGATGAGTGGAAAGACATTGCTACCAGGGTAGGGAGGCTGCCTGTGAAGGTCCGCCATGTGGATGCCCATGTCCCCAAGAGTAGAGCTAATGAGGAGCACTGAAACAATGAGCAGGTAGACCAGGCTGCAAAGATAGAGGTGTCAAAGATAGACTTAGATTGGCAACATAAAGGAGAGTTATTCCTAGCTCGATGGGCCCATGATGCCTCAGGCCACCAGGGCAGGGATGCCACCTATAAGTGGGCACGAGACCGAGGGGTGGATTTAACCATGGACAGTGTTTCTCAGGTTATCCATGACTGTGAGATGTGTGCTGCCATCAAACAGGCCAAGCGAGTGAAGCCCTTGTGGTATGGTGGGCGGTGGTCCAAGTACAACTATGGGGAGGCCTGGCAGATTGACTACATCACACTGCCTCAGACACGCCAGGGCAAGTGCTACGTGCTGACCATGGTGGAAGCCACCCACAGGATGGTTGGAAACCTACCCTGTACCTCATGCCACGGCCCGTAACACCATCCTGGGCCTGGAAAAGGCAAATTCTGTGGAGACATGGTACCCCTGAGAGGATTGAGTCAGACAACGGGACTAATTTCAAGAACAGCCTTATCAACACCTGGGCTAGGGAACATGGCATTGAGTGGGTGTACCATATCCCCTACCATGCACCAGCTGCAGGCAAAGTGGAGAGGTACAACGGACTGTTAAAAACCACATTGAAAGCATTAGGTGGGGGATCTTTCAAAAACTGGGAGCAGCATCTGGCAAAGGCCACCTGGTTAGTTTAATACCCGAGGCTCTACTAACCGAGTGGGCCCTGCCCAATCTGAGCCTTTGCATAGAGTAGATGGAGACAAAGTCCCAGTGGTACATATCAGAGGTTTGTTAGGGAAGACAGTTTGGATTAATTCTGCCTCAAATACAAACAAACCCATTCGTGGGGTTGTTTTTGCTCAGGGACCAGGTTGCACATGGTGGATAATGCAAAAAGATGGGAGAACACGATGTGTACCTCAGGGAGATCTGATTGTTGGGTGAGACCTATGTGTAAATAACACTGTTTGCTGAATGCTGTTACCATTGTCTGTGTATAGCTGTATAATGGATGTATAATATATGTGTTTGTAGAGTTAGAATTTATATTAGTTTTAGTAGTAAGCAGACGATATGGGGATAAGGGGTGGAATCTCCTGTGTTGACTATATGATGCTTTTATCCCCAAATCGTCTCATTTGTTTATGCTGAATAATAATAAGTTTTGCACCTTTAAGACTTGTTGCAGAGAGTGAAGGGGGGGGAGAGAAGAAGTACACAGTTTTTTCTTTCTCTGAGACACTGCACTTACTCCCCCGCATTCCTCCTGGACTGTGTTTGTCTGTTGATGAACAGACAGCAGGACAGAGAGCTCTCCTTTTGCTTCTAGTTAGTTTTAGCTGGCTGAGGCAAAGAAGAGTCCCCGGACTGTGGTTTTTTTTCCTTCTCTTTGGACCTCTTGGAACCTGCTCTGGACTGAACACCCAGGGGAGCACCGGCAGCTGCACCTGTGGCCACCGGGCCGGGCCGGGCCCGGCCTGCGACAAATTCCAGCACCAGGAGAGCTGATCAGAGACTGAGTGAGCCGGGCTGCAACCCGGGGACGGGGGGGTTTCTCAGTTTGTCATCCCTTTTAGAGCGCCAAGGGGTTTTATTGTTTAATATTGTTTAGGTTCTATTGTTTAATAAACAGGTTTTTTCCACTTTTCTCCAAGGAGGTATTTTCTCCCGGACCGGTTGGGGGGGGGAGGGGCCGATTGAATTTATCTTCCTACCAGAGCCCCTCTGGGGACTCTCTCCCAAATTTTGCTCTAAACCAAGACAGGCAGCAGGAGGAAATAATCTAGGGGGTCCCATCTTTTACCAATTCCAGCATCCCCTCCTTCATTCCCCTCTTTCTTCTTCTGTACTTTACAAATTCGCACACTTTCATCTTCAATAGCACTCTTTAACCAGCAAGCTACATACAATAATTGCTCAGGATCGGTATCTCCTCGAGCTGTCAGATAATGACTGAGTTGCTGGCACATCCACTTGTCCCTTGTCCCACACCAAGGCCATCCTCCTTGCACCTCTAATTCTGGCCAGACTTCTACACAGTAGTGGATCATCTTCACTTTATCTAATCCCTCTGTGGCCTCTATAGAATCCCATTTCTCTAATAGTTCCCCTAAGGGGCTATTGGGAGGTATATTCCTCAATCTCTTGCCTGTCTTCTTACTATTACACCCTCCCATTTTTTCAGGTCTCAACAGAAAAAAATCCCAAAGGTGTCTCTACTGACAGGTAATCTCAAGAAAAATTTATTTGCCTGATGCTCAGGACTTTACACTGAAACAACTGCCTGATCTCTTGATTGCCTAACTTTACCAATGTCAGGTCTTATATCTATCAGGACTTGAAAACACGAAACCCCGGCGTAAGAAGCCGCTTCGTGCCTGACCCCCTCTGTCAGGAAAAAACAACTGCCTGATGTCTAGTGTGCCTAACGTTCCAAATGTTAGGCCTCACCGTATCAGGACTTAAAAACAAATCCCAGCCTCCTTCGCTAGGATTTGTGCCTGACCCCTTTGTCAGGACTTAATTTGCCTGCAGGGCTTGTGAGCTTGCCCGAACCCTCCTCGGGACTTGCAATCTGCCTGACTTCCCTATGTCAGGACTTTTGGGGTGCGTGCCACTCATACACTATTTCCTCTGCATGCCTGGAGGGGGGGCCCTCTTTCCCTCTTAGGAGACGACTCACTCACGCTGATTCCACACGCTTCCCCCTGTTTCCGGCCGGCCCCTTCGCAGGAGTCTGGAAACGCGGTACTGAGGGGTCCACTCTCGCTCCTAGGGTCCGAGATGCCGGCCCTCGTCTCACTCACACACACACTCGCTCATCTTCCACTCCCACCACCGGATTTCTCACCAGTCCGGCGCTCCTCTGCGTCACTGGTCCCGAGCTGATCTTCTCTGGTCCTGATAGCCAGCTGTCCTCGAGGTCCAAGATGGCCGGTCCTGGTGTCCTCTTCGGGCGTGGCTCTCCCGGACGGGTCCCCAGCTGAAATAAACAGGGCAGGAGACTTTTCTCCTTTTAATGACATCATTAAAAGTGATCAGCTCAAGATTGGGAAGCTCGACGGGTCTGCAGTCTCCATCTTCTATCCCAGGGTGACTCAGAGGAGGAGGATATGCGCAGCTTTGTCCACTAGGGGCAGAGCTGGGGGTCCAGTCCTCATGGGAACTTCTGGGCGAGACCCCGATCTCTCTGCTTTCCACTGCCTCCCGGCTCCGGGTCTTGGTTTAAGTTGACTTCTTTACTCAGGGCGAGGGGCACAAAGGTTTTTAGCATCTCTGCAGGCTCAGCATTCTGTTCCTCACATCTAGGCATCACTCTAATTTCTTAATTTTGCATTGGCTCGTTGTTTTTGGGGTCTTTTTCGGTAAGTTTGACACTTCCCATGGCATTCTGGTCCCGAAGTTAATTTGCATATTCTGATGCCCCCCCTCCCACGTCTCCTCCCCTCACTGTCTGGGGAGAAGCGCAATTTAGCCTCAGGCAGGGCTTTACCAATACAAAAGAAGCAATTAGTTACAACGACCTGTGATTCCAATAACAAAACAGGTAAAATTCTACCTCGGCACCAACTAGTCTGACTGGTTTTGCACCTCTTTTTTTCTACAAAAAAAATTGGCAGAATTTTGTTTATAACATTTTATACATTAATAGCATGAATTATCCCTACCATATACTACATGCTTTAATCCAGCAGGTTCAATCCTGGATGCTCTTGGGCATATATATCCCTCAACCTAGCAAAATTTCTAGAGGACCCCTCCACTTTTCATCCCACTTTCCCAGTGGATTGTGCCAGGAAAACCCTCGGCTCACTATCTCCAAGGGGTCCCACCCCTTCCCTGAGACCCAGACCCAGTTACCCTGGAGGATTCTCTCACTCCTTTTATCTTTTGCTTCATCTCTTTACTGGCCGTTTTTCTCACAAAAGAAAGGAACCGCAGTAGAGGTGGGAGACTCCTCACCCACTTAGCAGGTCTGGAATAACCAGCACACGTCTCATGCACACGCACATTCATCACCCCCCCCTCCCCCTCTATCTGCCCCCCCGAAGAATACTTACAATCCTTTTTTCTTCTTCGAGTCTTCATGCACAAGAATTACAGAGCTACTGCGGTTTTAGGGAGCCTTTTTTCCCCCTTTTCCTTTGCTTTATGTGTTTCCTTTTCTCCACCGAATGTTCTACCTGCAACCGCAGATCACGCCAGGAGAGACAGAGCGAGGTTGCCTAAACCTTGCGGGGTGTGTCTTCCCCCGCTCCAGATCTCCTGGTGGTCTCAGGAGCAAGGTGTTACACGGCAGGAGGAGCACCCATTTGTGAAAAACACGTTCACTCTCCTGCGAAAATTTTAAAAGTTTAATAAAGGACAATAGGAGACAAGGACCATAGAGCAAAGGTTAATACAGCTGGGTGCATCTTGGCACTCAGCCAAGACCACACTGTTACCTTCGGGGCTACCCCTTAAATACTTTTTCCCTTACATCAACCTGTTACATATTCATAGACCCTTATGCATATCCATAAACTAGTTTACAGTTCCCAGGAACTATTTTACATGGCGCCTCCTTGGGTCCACCTTTTATAGCATTTTGTGTTTCTTGGCTGTGGTTTTGGCTCCTTCTCCTTATCACTTCCGGTTTGGGCCTTGGTCCATGCTTTCTTCAGACGGTGAGTGCTGATACTTGGCATATCTGTAGCAGGTGTCCTCATCCTGTGTTCATTGGATGTTATCCCATCCAAGCAGGCATTTTAACACAAGCATAGCTATTCCACTACTATGTCTAAGCTTAATTAACAGTAGAAATACAAACAATATCTTTATAACAAAGTTACTCTAACATCACAAATATAAAATCCATTTTAATATTTGCGCAAAGCCAATATTGTAATATGTATCTATAAAAGTGCCCAGGCTTCCTGGCACAAGGGACGCCTGAGGAGCGAGGCTTTTAAAAAGCCCCAAGGCTCCCCCCACTGGACCCACCTTAAAGCTGCAGCAACCATGTCTGGGCATAGAGCAGATGATCAAAGAATAGAAAACCATTCCAAGAAAGAGAGAAAAAAAAAAGAAGGAAAAATCCTACCCTCCAGCAAACAGAGAGGGTGATTAACTGCAAAAATGCTCGTGGCAGACGCTGAGACAATGAATAATAGTGGACAATGCCACTTTGTTTTTTAACTGGAAGCCATATCCTTCTTCTCAGAAGCCGGAGAGTCCCTTCCTCCAGCCCCAGAGATGACGTGAGATGGTATAGAATAACCTCCGGGTCCTGGCCAAAACTAGGACAAAAATACATGCAGAAAAACAGGATGTATCACACATCATAGAAGCCTATTATAAAATGAGATGTATCTTCCTATCCTATCTTGGTTCTTCCTGGGAACCAAGGTTGAGAAGAACTCTTTAAGATACATTTCATGGACAAAGTATAGCTAGTATCAGTGGGGGGACTCCAGAGAAGGGGCTTGACCTGGGGGGAATTGCATCACCACTTGTCCTCGTAATTGGTGCTTTTTATCAATTATGCTAATTTCCTAAAACCTATGAAAAGGTACTCACCCCTGGGGGGGGGGGGGGGGTGGTGTGTTGTGGACATCTTTCCATAACTGCCCCTGAAGGCCTTCAAATAAAGATCCACTCTTATATTACCTCCTTATTAAAATTATCTCGAGTTTCATTTCCAGGTTGGGAAAAAGGCAACAGACTGTAGAGGGAAGCATGGGCAACTGACCTAGCCTTTATACAGCAGTGCTTGGGTGAGATGAAAACTAACAACTGCTTATGACATCCTTTCAGTGGAAAATCTGAACTTACTGATTTATTCTGTTGTTATTGCTTCTGCTAACTACAAACTAGACTTTTGAAATTTGCACTCTACTTGTCTTGGGTTTTTCAAAGAATAAAATCTAATAAATAGTCAATTTTAGGTAGTGCTTCCTCCTAAAGATCAATATGAGTTGTGATTTTAAAATCTCTCATGTGTATTCAGGCAGGCTCACCCCAAATAATGATAACAAAGAACACAGTAGATATGGAAATTTAGTTGAAAACACCCAAAGGAGAATATGGCACAGAAGAGCAAATCCTCCAAAACTTTATTTGATTATTGCAACAAATTTTTAGATTGATTCATTCATCCATTTTGATGTCATCTTGGCTGTTCATTTCCCATGGACATCCATGCAGTTCCATTTTGCTAGCATCAGTGCCTGCTGAAAATGAATTACATTCGTAAGGAGTTGCCATCATCACTTACATTTTCTTGCCTACATATTGCCTTTCCCACATGATATCACATAATATTCTTTGTTTGCCCTCCCAATTCTGAACAATATAAGCCATTTTTGCTGTTTTGGAGCTATGACAGTTGTCTGAATATTTCGAACTAAAACCACTGAAGTTGTATGAAGTGACTGCCGGAACCCGGGCTAGCTCTTAGAACTCTGGCACCATGCCAGGAGTGGGGAACTGCCTCGGATGGGGATTTACCAGAGGCAGAACCTTTAGACCCACTTGCTCTACGATACCAGACACAAGCCACGACAGGGACCAGGCAGAGGAGAAAGGAGGAGGCTCTTCATCTTGAGGTTCCACAAGGAAGGGTTTATTCCAGGTGAAGGGAGCAGGATGAAAAGCCTCTACCTCTGTTGTGCAAGGGGGTTTTATACAGATACAATTCAAGTGGTGGATACAAACAGCTACACAATAGGGAATCCTCAGGTGCAGCAGTGCCTGCCTTGATGACAAGCGTCCCAGCTAGCAAGCAGCACTGCTAGCAGTCTGCCAGGGCACTGCCCCACCCGTGGGAGCACTCGGCTCAAGGGGCAGCGCCTAAGGAGAGCCCCCACGTTACAGTGGAGAGCCGTCTCCTTGGGACAGGCTTGGAGTCCGCTGCGGCCAACAAGACAAAGAAGCATCCCTTAACCTGTGGCGAAGTCCTGGTTTATTGTAATCCAAGGGGGTGCAACAGAAAAAGGGCTCCGAGGGGCGGGTGCAGGGGGGTTTTAAAGGGATACAGAGTGTAGGGGAAGCACCCGTCCTCGGACAAATCAAATTACAGGTACATATGAATGACACAAAGGGAAAACCAACAGAAACCAAGCGAGGGGAAGGAACCCAGCCTCTCAACCAATCACTTCCAGTTCTAAAGAGAAGGTTCTAGAGAGAAATGCAGGGTCAGAAAGTGACCGACAGGGCACTGGGGGGAGAAAACCAATTAAGTGTCATAGTAACCGAACGTCTGACAGGTACTGACCGTTGGAAAGGGCGGGAAAGAGAACTTGGGCAGAACTATTAACAGAATATGAAAAAGGGGAATTGGAACAAACCATTGAACACTGAACACACTACAACACTCAGGGGAGGAGTGAGGGGATTACATGAAGTGTCTGGGGCCAATTGGGGTAGGAGGGGTGGAGAGGATGGGTCACATGGGCCAATGGGGCTTCGAGGCGTAGGGGAATTCCAAAGGGGTGTTGCAGACAGGGATTGGCCTGAGGTTTAAGTGGCAGAGAAGGTTCAGGAATAAAGGACTGGGTTGCCTTGACAGGTAGGGAAAGAGCTGGAACAAGAGGCAGGGAATGGCACGAGGGACAGCTTTGAGGGAGGGTAAAACCCAGGGGTAAACCAACTTGGGGAGAACATGGGGGTACAACAGAACAAACCACTTAACAAGGAATCAATAAAATACATTCGAACTGCAACAGTTGTCCTATTTTTTGATTATCTCAGAAAACTGTCAAACCTTTTAATAATCACTTTCCTATGTTACCAAATTATGTATCTGGATTCTGTCATGTTCCCCTATACCTCTAATTTCTCTTTATTTGTAAATGTTCTTGAATTTTTTATATCTTTCACATTGTTCACTGTCCTAAGAAGTCTTCCTCATATAGTTTGGAAAAAATATTTTCAACATTTTCCTCTCCCCAAAAAAAGTGTGTGTATTTCTATGCCTATGCGATTGTAAAAGTAAATTTTGCAGTTGCAGTCTCTTGGAAGGAAATTTTATTATTATCAACAGAACTGTCTGGAGCAAATGTTCATTTATACATAGTTTACCTCTTTGTCATTACAATGCTTTTATTATTTCCTCAACGTCCCCCAAACCACAGCTTCATATATACCTAGGCTGCAGTAAATGCAATCAGACACACAGACAATTTTAATTACACTATTGGTGTGAGGGTACAGAGATGCTCTCTCACCTTTTTTTCTTCTTGATCTAGATTGCTCCTCAAGGTGAACTTGGACTATGAGATTTGACTGTTTGATCTGTAAATTGGGAGTTTAACTGTTGTGAAGTCTTTAATACACTTTTCCTTTGACAGCCGTGCTGGCAGTATCTTCCTTCTAAATTAAAGCAAGCTAGTGCTGTTTGAAAACTACTCACACAAGCCTTCTATCGGCGATGATGAGAGACAGGAAGTCGAGTCTGTGAGATGGTCAAAGAATCCAAATTTACTGTGGAGTACAAATGCTTATATATATTTTAAAGATACTAGTAATGTTTTACTAGAATGATTGGGTTAATCATCACATAAACAAACTTATGCATTTTACAATATCTCTTGCTTGCAGAAGTCTTGATGAAATTTTCTTTTTTGATAAGAGTCTGATTTAATCTTGCAATCTTCAAAGCTGTTTGCTCTTGCCAAGACATCCTTGATAGTACAGGAATAAAATGTTTCTAAAATGGAACATTCAGGGGAGTTAGAAAGGAAGGATAGGCCTGGTAGGCCCTGGAAAAATGTCAGGCTTTACTGGATCATGCGAAACTGCACCGGTATAATAATTTAATGACTATGATAAATTATATAATTGTTAAATGTGATTATTGTTTCGTAATTGGATATAATTATTGTTTAATCCTAACAAGAATAATGAGAAACGATGCTGGGTAGGTTTGATGGAAATTACAAAAATCCATGCTTGGATGAAATCAATATATACAATAGAACAATATAAGTTTAATAATTAATTTGTACTTATATAACGATAAGGGTATAAAAACATGTTAATCCCCAACCTATGTCGGAGTCAGATTTGGGTCTGTACCCCTGACACCCAGAGCTCTTCAATAAAAGCACCTGCATATAATTATTACACGATTATGTGTTTCTGAATGCTAACATTTTGGCGACCCAGATGGGACCCTGTGAGCACTGCTGAGGACCCCGCAACCCGATCACGCTCCAGCCAGCACCGAGGGTTTCTTAGGGAGCCCATGGGTACTGCGACCCCCCGCGCTGCTCACAACGTCCCCTGGAAAGGTAAGGTGCTTTTCACTCTGGTCTGGTTGCCTGCCAATAAGACGTAGCGAAAGCTACGTGTGGTTGGGCTAAGGAATTCCTCGTATTGCCTAGGTACCGTCCGTTAGACAATCGCGAAAGCATTGCGAGTTCAGCATCTGTGGTGTATTGTAGCTGTAATATGGATAGGCTTAAAGGAATTTTGGGTGGCAATGCCTCATACTTGTCCTTTGGGGTGCTTATTAGAACATTGGAAACAGGGTAACTTTGAGAAAGAGTTGCGGAAGGCTAAGTTGATTGATTATTGTAATATATGGTGGCCAGAATATGTCCTGGAAGAGTGGGGAAAAGTGGCCGAAGAATGGGTCTTAGCAGTATAACACCATTTTACAGTTGATGTGTTTTGTAAGCAAGAGAGAAAATGGGATGAGGTTCCGTATGTTGATTTGTTTTCCCAATTGCGAGATAAGCCAGAATGGAAGACTGAGTGTGGATTGATGGTGGTCAAGGCATTTGCGAGTGATAAGTATGAGGTCTGTGTAAAAGGGAAGTGTTGTTTAGAACACCTGGCGTTGAAAGAAAATTTGTATCGGGAGAACGATATGGATGTTGATTTACAGATGGTTCCAACAGGACCAAGAGCACCTGGCCCTATTCTGCCTGCCGCTACTCCACCCAACCCTACTTCACCTAACCCTATTTCACCTAATCCAACTTCACCCTTCCCTCTCTACCCCCCTCTCCCACCTTCACCTGATCATTCTTTCCCCAGGAGATGATCAAACTCAAACTGTGATACAAGGAAACGGGAGAAATGTGAGTGAGGAAGATAGCAGTAGTGGAGATGAATCAGCCACACTGGTATCTCATCGGACTCAGTCAAAGCTCAGCCCAATCCTATCTAAAGCAGGAAAATACCTGGGCAGACAAAAGCGGACTGTGATTGCCCCCTTGAGACAAGGAATAGGAGTGGAGTGGCCGGTATTTGTAAAAGTACCTTTGTCTCCTGTGGACTTGGTAATTTGGAAACAATCAGCTGGGACTTAGAGGGTAAATCCTGATAAAGTGGCAAGGGTGGTAAAAATGATCATGAAAACTCAGAATCCGGACTGGGATGATATACAAGTAATACTAGATACTTTAATGGATTCTACTGAGAAAGAGATGGTGCTTAGGGCAGCCAAGGAAAGAGAGAGAGAAGATATCAGAAATAGGCTGGTGACGGGGACTCTAGATGATAATTTTCCAACTGAGGATCCAGGATGGGATCCTACTACACTCA
>JAFCGX010000186.1:0-37649 GCA_019023105.1 Diglossa brunneiventris
GGCGGGAGACGTGTTCGCGCCGGACCCGCTGCTCCCGCCCGGCGCCACTGCCTCCACCGTTCCCTCAGCGGCTCTGCCACCTCCGCCGACCCAGTTCCGTTCAGATGACGCTGAGAACGGCGCTCAGCCCGCGGGATTGTCTCCGGAGCTGGCCGCGGTTCCGCCGCCCCCCCAGCGGTGGCGGCTGCGGCGCCTCCTGCAACCAGTGTGACCTCTCCCCCGAGTTTTCGGGTTGTCCCAAGGCTGCCCCTGCGGGGGGAGCTGGACAGGGGAAGAGGGCGTCGGCCTCTCCTTCCGTGGAGGAGGCATGGCCCGACAGCTGGCTGCAGTCCACAGCCCGGCTGCCTGCTTTCAAGATCAGCCTTCTTGGCGGGTTGGGGGTTCCTCCTTGGAGGGTGTGCCGATCTCTTGCTGCCCCTCGCGCGCCCCGAGCGGCGAGTTGGGGGGTGGGTCTCGAAAGTTCTGCCTCCGGTCCCCAGGCCGGAGAGGATGGAGGTGGACCGGGAAGGCAGATGGGGAGAACACCGTTTGCTTTGCAGAAGCAGGGGGAACAGCGGAAAGCACATCCTGGTTCGTCTGCTGTGGGGAACGAACGTTCCCAG
Organism: Diglossa brunneiventris; assembly: GCA_019023105.1. Classification (NCBI taxonomy): domain Eukaryota; kingdom Metazoa; phylum Chordata; class Aves; order Passeriformes; family Thraupidae; genus Diglossa; species Diglossa brunneiventris. The sequence continues at coordinate 603 of JAFCGX010000186.1, forward strand.
ACCCGAGATGGAAATTCTCGGGAAAGCTTCTGTCCCTTCACTGCCGGCATGCGTTGGTGGCGTTGGGAAAGGAAGCGATTGGTCACCCATCTGCCATTCCCTTGGCAGTGTGGTGCCGGGTTGTGAGAACGCAGAGCCCGCCTGGCGGGCTGGGCCTGGGCCGTTGGGCTCAGGTCCCGGACCTGGGCCGCCGTTTTGTGGCCAGGTCTGGGGTTCCTGATTCTCCCACATGGGCCAGGTCCTCCCAGGGCCCCTCACAGGGCCTCTGCTGTCTGCTGCTTGCTGTTGTTTCCAAAAAAAAAAAAAAAAAAAAAAAAAAAAAAAAAAAAAAAAAAAAAAGAGTTGGAAATAGCGAGCAGCAGCTCACAGCATTGAAGGGCCAAAAATTAGCTTCAGCCCAACTTCTTCAATAAAGGGCTGTGGCCAAGACATTTCAGAAATTTTCTAAAAATTATTTGAAACTGTTTTGATAACTATGATGGACTTCTCTGCAGCAAGCCTGTTTCAGCACCAAAGGGACTTTCAGAGATGGCAAAGAAGAACACTTCAGGCCATGGACTTTTCCTGAAACTCAGCTGTTGGACTTGGACTTTGTTTTGCATTGTTTTTGCATTTTCTTATGATGTAAAATTGTTTTAGTGATATGATAGAATTTTATATTTTAGAGGTGAAGAAAATTCCTGTTCATTCCACAGGAGCACATGATTGAATTTGATTGGCAACAGATACCTGTCAGGTGTTTGTTCTTTCCTCTGCATGGGCCAGCAGAGAAAATTACAAACATTTTTCTTTTTAATTTAATTAAATAAAAAAGGGTGAGATGTCACAGACATTTCTTTTATGAAAAATCCTCTTTCAGGATTTTTCCTGCTGAAGCTGAGAAGTTCAGCAACAATACATAAACAACAGTTATCTGCTGCTGTGGAAGCAACAGGCCTGCCTGGATTGGCCAGCTTGGATGTTAGAGATAATGGGCCAATCCAGGACTGAGCTCTCGGGGAGACAGTCAGAGAGAGCTCCTTTGTTATCATTCTTTTACATTCTATTCTTAGCTTAGCAGCTTCTGGAAACTCTGCCTGCTTTTTCTTTTAGTATAGTATATGTATATATCATAAAATAATAAATCAAGCCTTCTGATGATGGAGTCAAAGATCTCGTCTCTTCCCTCACCTGAAAACCCTAACCACAAAGGGGGCTCCTGGCTCTCTGGTGCTCTTCTTGGAGGAAGGCCGACAGTCTTCCTCGCTGTCCTCTGAATAACTGACAGGTTGTGCCTGTGCCCCAAGCCCTATGTTATGTAAGTAAGCACTATGTTCCAATTAAGTCTCATTATTTATAGATAAGAACACTATTTTAGACTCCCTGTCTGGAATTGTCCCTCACATTATTCATGTCACAGCCGATCCTGTCCTGGGAGTTGTCTTAACTTCATCTTGATGCCAATTCTGACTTGGGAGTCTTTCTAACTTTTGTTCATCAATGCCATTCCAATCTCTTGTATCCTGTTTCCCACATGTATCATCTACAAAAAACCCCATATGCTTCATAACATTAGTCACATATACCTTTCCAATTATTTTCCAAAAATATTGATATAATTACAATTTATTAGCACGAACCACATCCATTTATCACAGGAGGCCAAAAGCTTAGAAAAGGATGAAAGAAACACTCCGATGATGACTGACAAAAAAACCCCCAATTTATTTTTGACAGCAAATGAACACCGGCTGCCCTCCAGCCCTCCCAGCCTGGCAGGCCGAGCGGTGCCGTTCCCGTGGCATGAGGTGCTGGCGGCCTGCAGAGAGAAATCAGAGAGCCACAGTCAGTCGCAGCAGGCTCCTGTCCCCCTGTCCCGCCATGGCCTGTGCCCGGGCCAGGCTGCTGGCTGTGCTCAGAGCCCAAACCTCCCGACCCATTCTCTGTATTTAGAGAATGGCAGCGTGGCAGGCCATGTTCCACCTCCTCTGCTTAATCACGGCACAGCAACCTCCTCAGCAGCTGCAAGAGCGGGATGCCCGTGTGCCCGCTGCCACCTGCCCGGAGTCCTTCTGCCAGCCCAGCTGTGGAGCCGGGTGCCCACCTCTGGAGAGCTGCTGCAAGGAGAGGAGTCGATCCCGCACCAGGTCCTCATCCTTCTGGAAGGGGCTGTCCCTGCAGACCGTGGTGCCTGGGGTAGCGCTGGCACTGGATGTGCTCCACAGATGCTGCAGGCGCTTCCCCGTCTGCTCCGGGCACCAGGTGTAATCCTTCTGGGAAAAACAAAGAACAATTGCATGAAAGTCAATTCAAAACAAGACCTGGAAACAAGAAAAAGCACAAAGCTCTCACCTTTTCACAGGCCTGGGGAGGGTCTGACCAGTCCATGCGAAAATTAAACCTGTCCATGGGTGGGGAAAATCCCCACCTTTCATGCCCATAAACGCACCACTTCCTCAAGGGCTGCAGAGCAGACCAGCTGGGACACGGCTTCGGAACCCGCCCCCCTCTGCTGCCCCCCATCCACATGGATGGATGCTTTTGTCAGGCTGGCTGCCCCTGCCTCAGCCTGTGCCAGGCTGGCTGGCAGAAGCTGTCAGCAAGGCCAGGAGCCGACTCCCCTTCCACAATATCCGTCCCCTGTCCCACCAAAAAGCAGCTCAGCGGCCGGTGGAAAAATTATTATTCCCCAGCGCCGCCATGCAGGGAACCTCCGGCGCGTGGCCAGGCCGAGCCCTGCCGTGCCTGGAAGCACCAGCATCCCCCGGCCCTGCGCCGGCTGGGGACTCATCTTGATTCCATCGGGGCGCAGAGCGTGTCCTCCAGGCAGGGCCGCAGCCAAAGCAATCGGCTCTGCCCCGCCAGCCGCCAGCTCCAGGATGGTGTTCCCAGCTCCAGTTGTGCTCCAGAAGAACATGCCAGCTGTGCCTCGGCTTGCAGGGAACATCACAATGGCATTGAGCTGCAGGGGGATGTTTCCCCTGGCCCAGTCCGTGGCACCTTCACCGCACTGCCACCACTTCTCCAATAGGACGGGCAGCACAGAGCTGCTCCCTCCAGAGCTTGCAGGGACCAGCGGAAGCATCTCCTCGGCTGTGCTCTCTGCTCCACACCACGGCCGCAGGGAAACGCTCCGGGGTTTTCTTCCAGCGCCACGAGACGCGTGCCACTGCTACGTGCTGGGCTCCTGGATCCTACTGTGCACAGGGATGCATCTCTGCTGTCTCCTGGGCCAGGCAGGGCTCCTGCAGCCAAGAATGCTCAAAAAGCTCCTCCAGCGATGGCCTGTCTGTGGGCTCCGTGCATAAACACCACCTGATGAGGTGCTGGCACTCTGCGCAGAGAAACCAGCAGAAACCGCTGCTCAGCGGGACAAGGCTCCTGTCCATGTTCTCCCACATTCTACAGTGCAGGCCACACCAGGAGCCAAGCTGCCAGAGCAGTGCTCAGAGCTGCACCCAAAGCTTCCCATCGATCCTCTCTTGTGGAGGGCACCAGCACAGAGGCACAGGTGACACCTCCTCCAGCTAAGCCCAAGAGATCCACCTCCTCAACAGCTGCAAGAGCAGGACGCTCATGTGCCAGCTGCCCCTCCCAACCCCGTTCTTCCCCTCGTGCCTTGAAGGCGCATCCCCTACCTTGAAACACCCGGGGCGGGAAGAAGAGCTGGCCCCGGACGATGTCCTCGTTGGTGTGGAAAGGAAGGGGCCCGCAGACCAGCTGATAGAGCAGGATGCCCAGGGACCAGATGGTGGCTGGCTGGCCATGGTAGCAGCCAAAGAGGATCCACTCTGGTGGGCTGTACTCCGGCGTTCCTATGGGACACAGGCGCAGCTCATCAGGCCCATGCTGCTCCCTCCCTCCCAGCCAGCCCCTGCCCTGCCAAAAAGCACCTTGGCTGCAGCTGGCTGAAGAAGGATTCCCCCTCCTTCCTTCCCTCCCTCTTCCCCCTCCGCCAGCAAAGGGGGGAACCTCTGCTGCCCAGCTGGGCCCTGGCTTTGGGCTCACCTGATATCCGGGTGTAGAATGTGTCCTGGAGGATCGTGCCGCACCCGAAGTCGATGAGTTTCGCCTCGCCCGTGGCCAGGTCGACGAGGACGTTCTCAGCTTTGATGTGGCGGTGCAGGACGCCGCGGCTGCTGCAGCGCCGCACGGCCTCCAGCGCCTGGCGGAACAGCACCTGGCGGAACAGCCCCCGCGCCACGGGCTCCGTCAGGAACCACCGCTCATGCAGGAAGTGCCAGAGGTCCCGACAGCGCTGCGGACGCTCCATGAGCAGCGCGAAGCCCTCGGGCACCTTGAACAGACCAGGAGCGCACGACGCCACGGAAGCAGGCCGCGACACCTTCCACAGCAGCGCCAGCCCCAGGGGCACAAGGGCGCCCTTGCGCTGCGGGGGGAGCGCGATGCCGTCAGCGGGGCCGATGCTGCGCCGTGCCTCGGGCAGCCCCTGCCCGGCCCCGCCGCGGCTCGCCATGGCCCGGCCCGGGGTGCTGCGCGGCCCCCTCTCACTCCACTCTCGCTGCCCTCGCAGCGTTCCGGCTGCCGCCCTGCCAGGCCTCGCCTCAGCCCCGCCCGGCACGCCCCGCCGGCTCCTCCCGCTGGCCCCACTCACTCACCAGCCGTCCCGCTCTGAGATGCGCTCCCGGGACACTCGCTTGATGGCCACCTGCGAGCCAAGGCCAGCGGCGGGCTCAGCTCCTCGCCCGCCGCCCGCTGCCGCCCTCCGAGCCGGCCCCGTCTCTTACCGGGCGCGCCGGCGGCGAGCGGGTCCGGAGTAAACACTGCCGCAGCCGCCGCTGCCCAGCATCGGGCCCTCGCGGGTAGAGCTGCTCCAGGGGAGGCTTCTCTGCCCCTGCAGGCGGCACCGCGCTCCCGCTCCTGTGCCCGGGGCACCCGCCCGCCTGGTGCGCTGCTGCTTGCCGAGCTGCCCCAGGCTGCGGCGGCTCGGGGCCGGAGGCCGAGCTGGCGTGTGGCGGAGCTCGGAGCGGGGAAGCTGCTGGCCATGCTGTCGGCCATGGGGCAGGAGACGGGTGGCAGCAGGGCGGCTGCGGGCGGAACCGCGGCAGGGGCTTCGTTCGGGGCCGGGGTCTCGTCTGGGGCTGGGCCAGAGCCCGCGCCAGGCGCAGCCAAAAGACCGCGCTGCTCCGCCAGCACAGAGCCAGCGGCTCTGCCAGCGGCGCCACAGCCAGCACAGAGAGAGCCCGGCCCAGGTGGAACCACGGCGGGCCGGGCAGGGGCGGGCACAGGGCGGCCCCGCCGAGGGGCGCCTTGCGGGACGCGGCATCAGCGGGCTGGGAGAGGCGGAACACGGACGGCATGGCACGGGGCGGGACGGGACGGGATGGGACGGGACGAGACGGGATGGGAATAGAGTGAGTGTGAGAGCAAGAAGGGGATGGGAAGCGAGTGGAAAGTCGAGAGGAAAACCAATTGAGAGAAGCGTTGCTGCTGCTGCGGAGCCGCCGGAGCTCGCGGCTTCCTCCGCTGCCCCCCGCGAACCCAACGGAGGAGCCAAAGAACGAAAGAGAGAAACAAAACAAATCACAACCCAAAGTCATTCCTATTAGAGAAGTAACCAAAGAAAACAATGTAGCAATAAAGAAGAGTGTGGCTTGTGGCTTCCTTCTTCTTTGCAGGAGGACAAAGCATTTCATGGGGAAGAATTGCCTCTTCTGACAATTTTGCCAGAGTGGACAGGAGCAGAGCATTAATTTCTAGTATAAAAAGGGAAATCGTGTCAGTAATGTCATCTCTTTTCATCCTCTATTGACACAGTTGCAGGCTGCCAAAAGACATGGTCTGTAGTGTGGAACTTGGGGCCAAGTTTCTTTTTCTGCCAGATGATGAGGGGGGGAAGTAACCCAGAATCATGGAGTTGTGGCATGGTTTGGCTTGGAAAGGATCTGAAAAATCCCATGGCTGCAACCCCCTGCTGTGGCTGGGGACCCTTCCACTAGACTGGCTTGTCTAGAGCTCCATGAAGCCTGGCCTTGAACATTGTCAGGGATGGGACATGCACACCTTCTCTGGGCAGCCTGTTCCAGGAGGGTCTTTTTTCTGAATCCCTTACCTAAACCTACTCTCTCTCCATTTGGATCCATTCTCTCTTGTCCTGTCCCTGCCTGCCCTCGTACAAAGTCCCTGTCCAGCTTTCTTCTGGGTTGCCCTCAGGTACCGGAAGGCCACAGCTCGATCAAGGCTCAGTCTCTTTCCCAGGCTGAAGAAGCCGAGCTGTGTCAGCCTTTCCTTGCAGGAGAGGAGCTGCAGCCCCGGCACCATCTCGGTGTCCCTGCTGGGCCCCTGCTGCAGCGTGCCCACGTCCTTGCCGTCCGTGCCGGGGAGCCCGGCAGAGCCGGAGGCAGCACTGCAGGCGCAGGGTCAGCGGCGGGGAGGAGACACGGCCCTGGCAGCGGCTCCGGGAGCAGCGATTGGCGCTGGGCCGCCCGCACTGCAGAGAGCCGGGGCCCTTGTGCCCGCCCTTGTGCCCAGGGCGCCTTTCCCCGCCGCTCGCCCGCCGCCCCGCTCGGGGGGAAACGCCCCTGTGCCGCCCCTCAGGGCCGCCCCTCGCCGCTGCCCCGGGGGCTCCCTGGCGCCATCTGGAGGGCCCCAGGCCTCGGCCTCAGCGTGCTCAGCCCAAGGCCTGGAAAAGCAGATTCAAACACCCACCTGTGGAATGCAGGGACAGGCGCTCGGAAGATAACGGGCTGTCACGGGAAGAAACAGAGACCCCTCTCCCCTCCTGCTCTCCAGAGATAAGATAGAGATCCCTCGGAATGCAGTTAAGCAAGCGACCCCCACTAACATAGGAATACCAGTAACTTTCCACTCCATACTAACCCTAGAAGGCATAGCACTACCCCTCTCCTGACGTAGAGAAACCCTTGTCTATATAACCCCTCAAGAAGAGATAATAAACGCTTCAGAACGTCCATCACATTGATGTCTGCGTGTTTCTCAAGCCCGAGCAACCCTGAGAGGTTGGGTTGCCGTGCTGTGCTCTGGAACCAGGTCGCCTCGCCTTCCAAACAGAAGGCGACAAGTGGTGCCGAAAACCCTGGAGGAAGAAAAACCTCAGGGGACGGGAATTCGCCTGGACAGAGGCAGCGGCTGACAGCGGCTGGACCGACTGCAGCGGAAGGGGGATGCCCCGGGACCCGCGAGTCGCATGGAGGCGATAGTGAAGGTCGTAAGTTTGATGCATATGCAATGGGAATTAAGTGTGAGCCCAGAAATTTTACTCTTGCCGTGACAAGACTTCTAGAGCTGGGGCCATTCAAAGCCCTGCAGAATATTATATTCAGGGGTTGGGAAAAATGCACTGCCGCCTTAGCGAAGGACACGAAGTCCACAGGCAGTGGAAAAAAGTCTGAAAGCGTGGGAGAGAAAGTAGAGGAAGCCTTAAGCAAGGCAATAGAGGAGCGGGAGACCTGGCAGGCGCGCAAGCACATTTACTAGCCGTGCCACAGCTGGGGGTGGCCACAACAACACAAACGCCCCCTGAAAGCGACCCGATCGAAACCGGGGACGCACGGGGCCGGGCGCGTTCCATCCCTCCCCACACCCGAGCCCAGACCCCCTGGAACCCCCAGGGGACCCCCCTACCCTCCCGCGGGACCCACCGGTCCGGGCCCCCCCGCGGAAACTCCCGGAGATTCCACGGTTCCCCTGCCCGTCCTTTCCCCGCGGGTCGCTGATCCGATACAAACAGCGGGGCAATGCGCGCAGTCTTTCTGGGGAGAGCTGGCTGCAGAAGCCCGCGGCGCCGCAGCGGCGGCTGCCGCAGATGCGGGGGCGGCGGCGGCGCCGTCCCCGCTGCCATATCCATTTGAACATGGCGCGGCGCGCAAGGGGAGGGGCGGACCCCGCGCGCTCATGGCGCGAAAAGCCCGGGGACAAAGACAGACGCAGACGCGCACGCGCGGGAAGCCGGCGCCGAGCGCATGCTCTGTCAGGAGCTGCGGATCCCCGCAACCGCGCATGCGCAGGGAGGCGGCGGGGGGCGGATCCTCGCCTGGGAGCCACGCCCCATGTTGCCACCATATAAGGGGGAGATCCCTCCCTGCGGGAGGCAGGGTGAGCCCAGGGGGCGGGGCGGCACCGCCTCCGAGGGGAGGAGCGGGGCCGAAGCCGAACAAAACGGCAGGGAGGACCGGAAGTCTGTCACCAGTTTACTTCCGACTCAGAACGGAGCAACAGCTCCTCAGACCGCTCCGAGTCCAGCAGCGACTCGGAGACGGAGAGAATAGAATCAATGCGGTTTTGGATGAACCGAATAAATCTTTAAACAAAAACGGGAACCAATCACAATACAAATTTACCGACTGGGGCAAATAAAAATAGCCTGTGCGGACTGGGAGCCCGCTGCAAGTGTGCATGCTTTTCCAGTGAGAGTGACGGGTGCCCAGGGGAATCAGCGAGAATATACACGCCGGTAAATGTCAAAGAAATTCAGACGATTGTTAAAGCTATTCCAGAAAAAGGGATCAACTCAGGGGTAGTTTTCTACTCTCCTGGACGGCCTTTTTGGTAACGATGATCTCCTTCCCTTTGATATAAAACAAATAAGCTGCATAATTTTGACGGAGCGGGACGCATAGTTTTTAGCAGGAGTGGACAGACCTGTGCACAGCCGCACTGGCACGGGCGAATGGAGAGGGCAGGCGCTACACGGGTCCAGTCTGTCCCGCTATGGGGAAGCATGATGAAGTAGCCACACCACAGCAACAGGCTGCACAGCTGCGAGCCGAGGAAGTCAGGGCAACATCCCGGGCGGCCAGAGATGCCATACGCACCGCCTCTAGAGTAGTAGCCAGACCGACGCCGTGGTCCACCATAAAACAGGGGGAAAGTGAAAGTTTCACAAAATTCGTCAACCGCCTACAAGCCCCGGTAGATTCCTCCACCCTGCCCGATGAGGCAAAAGGCCCAGTAGCTGCGGACTGCTTAAGGCAACAGTGTAATACCGTCACCAAAGAAAATTGCGGTCCCTGCCAGTCGGAGCCAGCTTGGCTGACATGATCAAACATGTCGTGAGGGAAGAACAGCTGACACCTATTCAAGCAGCCGTCCATACCCTGACCAGTGCAATGGCTTGCTTTAAATGTGGTCAGGCAGGGCATGTTGCAGCAGGCTGTCCACAGCCAGCACGGTTTCCCCCGGCAGCACCCTTGTCCCAGCAGCGCCCGGGAGGTGTCTGCTGGAGCTGTGGGAAGAGAGGTCATTTCGCAAGGGACTGCAGATCCTGGCCACGGGGAAACGGGAGAGGGAGGGGGCGCACGGGCCACACTCAGCCTCCTCCCGCTACAAATGGGAGACGGCCCATCTATGCCAACCCTCAGTGGGGCAGGGAACCCTCATACCCTATGCTTCCACAGCAGGCAGTCAACATTGCACCCCCGCCAGCAATGCAATGGCAGAGCTGTGCAGCACCACCAACAGTGTCTTTGCACCCCCCACCATCACAAGCTGCGCAGGTGCCACAAGGCCAGCAGGGGACGCCCCAGAGCGGGACCCCTGGGTGGCCCTGGCCATGAAAATAGGAAAGAGCCCCTGACAGTGTGGGGAACATGTCGCCTTTATGGTAGCCAGGACCCTCACGTCATAGGGCCTCAGTTTTGGGCAGACACTGGATCAGACTGCACGATTATTCCCCAATCACATTGGCCCAGACATTGGCAATTTAGAGAAGTCCCTCCAGTGAACGGGGTGGGAGGACAAACCCGGCATGGAAAAGCACCCAGCTGGTGGCTATGACACTTCACACGAACAAGGGACCAGAACAAACAGTAGCAATTTACCCCTACATTTTGCAAAATTCTCCTCCCTTGATAGGGAGGGATGTCCTTGCTATGCTAGGAGTCAGGATTACAAATTTATCATGAGGGCCACTGCTGTGCATCCCCAACTGCCGATCAAATTGACTTGGAAATCATCAGACCCTGTCTGGATCGAGCAGTGGCCCTTGTCAGAGCCTCGAGTGATAGCCTTGCTGGAGCTGGTCGAACGCGAACTGCAAAAGGGTCACATAGAACCCTCCGTCAGCCCCTGGAATACCCCTGTGTTTGTAATCCCCAAAAGGTCCGGAGAAGGTTACCGTCTCATCCACGACTTGAGAGAGGTGAACAAGACAATCCGACCCATGGGGTCCGGTCCAAACACTGCTACCTGCGAACTCAGCCATTCCCGAAGGACAGCCATGCGCAGTGCTGGACATCAAAGACTGCTTCTTCTCGATACCCCTGCACCCCGAAGACAGAGAGCGACTCGCCTTCTCCGTGGTGTTTCCAAACGGCCAGTGACCCAACCTATGTTTCCAATGGAGAGTGCTTCCGCAAGGACTAGTGGACAGCCCGACTATCTGCCAGATCACCGTGGACAGAGCACTGACACCAGTCCGACAATCTTACCCCACCGCGACCATCATTCAATACATGGACGACATTCTAATTGCAGCACCGTCGACGAGCCAAGTAGATCACCTGGTGTCGACAGTCACGGAAACCCTCCGGGCCAACGGCTTCGAAATCGCGAGCGCAAAGATCAAGAGAGGACCCTGCGTGACCTTCCTGGGAGTGGGGATCACAAGCTCCTACGTGACTCCTCCCAAGGTGAAGATCCACCGAGACATCAAAACACTCCATGATGTGCAACGTCTGGTGGGATCACTGCAGTGGGTTCGCAACATCGTCCTGATTCCTCCCGAGGTCATGGACCCTCTATATGATCTCCTGAAAGGAAAGCACCCCTGGGAACCCAAGGAGCTGACACCACAAGCAAAGAGCTCCCTCGATTTCATCGAACAGCAGATGTCCACTGGCACGCTCACCAGGTGGAACCCAGCCATGCCCCTGGACCTGTACGTCCACTTCATGCCAAAGGGAGGCGTCGGGGCACTTGCCCAAGGACCTTCCGAAAACTCCCGACCAATCCAATGGGTAATCTCGGGAGACCCGCTTGTGCATTCTCCTCAGGAATGGAATGCATCACCAGCCTCATCAGGAAAGGCAGGAAACTGCCTGAGAGACACTTAGGGACCGAACCGACAAGAATCTACCTTCCCTTTCGCAAGCAGGCGACCACGGAGTCAACCACAATTTCAGAACACCTGGCCCTTGCTCTCACCGGCTTCAGAGGAGAAACCTCCTACTCCGCCAGACCCCCCTGGACTCAGCTGCTGACCATCGTCGACATAGACACACCGTCAAAGGTCAAGGACCGACAACAGCCAGGACCAACGGTCTTCACAGACGCTTCTTCCACAACCTCTACTGCAGTGGCAGTGTGGCAGACAGGAGAACAATGGCAATGCATCAAAGCATGTGATCCCACACTGTCAGTGCAGCAACTGGAAGCCGCAGCAGTGGTCTTGGCGTGCGGACTCTTCAAAGATGAACACCTCAACATTGTAACGGACTCTATATTCGTGGCAAGGCTTTGCCTAGCCATGGCAGGACCAGGTGTGTCAACATCTACAGCAGCCCAGATGCTGGAAGAGGCACTCTCCTCACGACAGGGCACCGTATCCGTCATTCACGTCAACAGCCACGACCCAGTGAAAGGTTACTTTCAGACAGGCAACGACAAAGCAGACGCTGCAGCAAAAGGCGTCTGGACAATGCAGGAAGCTCGTCAGCTGCACGAGTCACTCCACATCGGAGCCAAAGCACTGGCAAAAAGATGTGGGATCTCGACAACGGATGCAAAGCACGTGGTGTCTACCTGTCCCCACTGCCAGAAGTCACCCCTGTGGTCCAGTGGGATCAACCCGAGAGGTCTCAAGCCCTCAGAGATCTGGCAGTCGGACTTCACTGTGAGTCAGCTGCTGAAGCCCCGAGCATGGCTTGCAGTGACAGTGGACACTCTCAGCGGAACGATCGTACCACACAGCACCCAAAACTAACTCAAAAGCCACGATTCAGCACTGGCTGACGGCTATGGCATGGCTTGGTATCCCCAAGCAGATCAAAACCGACAACGGTTCCAATTTCACCTCAAAACCAGTGCGAGAATTCGCCTCAAAATGGGGCATCACACTAGTACAAGTATATCCCATGCAACAGTACCGGGCAGGCCATAGTCGAGCAAGCAAATCAGACCCTGAAAACCAAGCTAGAGTGCTGGCAAAAGCAGAGGGCTTTACCAATTCCATTCCCCCAGGAGATCAAGCGCGTGTGCTAGCAACCGCCCTGCTAGCGCTGAATCAATTCCCTAGGGGGGAGGAAACAAACAGTCCCATCCAAAAACACTGGGCCACCCGAGCGCTAGAGGAGGGCCCGCAGGTTGTAATCAGAAACGAGCTGGGCGAATGGGAACAGGGCTGGAGGTTGATGCTCACAGGGCGAGGGTACGCAGCTGTCAAAAAAGACGGCAAAATCAGGTGGTGCCCACTCAGGTCGATCAAGCCCGACCTCCGCAGTGGGCAGGATGAGACTGATGAGAATTGTGAGTTTCTGTTTACAGGACATGCTTGTGGGTCATCCTCGGGATGGGTACACTCCCCTTCCAGAAGAAAGTGACAGACCACCAAGCCGCCAGACAGCGCCTGAGAGACCCGCACGGGTGAGACCCAAGCATCAACAGTGTTTCTGTGCGATTTTGCTGCTGGGGCTTGTCGCCAGAGGACAAGCCAGCCCAAACTACTACCCCCATCAGCCATTCAGGTGGGTCATGCGACATCTTACCGATGGTAAGATGCTCAGAGAAATCACCACGCCAAACACCCCATCCTTCGTGCTTCGCGTTGCCGACCTGTTTCCAGGACAACCAAAGACAGACCCTCATTCCCCACACGCCACACACATGTACCTATCCTACTGGTGCCCAGCTTCAAACCCAGGAAAAAGTTACTGTAATCGCCATGGGTGGGGATACTGTGGGCACTGGGGCTGCGAAACAATAGTTACAGACGCCAGGCCGTCAGGGCCTGGATGGGACCCTCAAGAGCCCGACAAATTCCTACAGTTCACCTGGGCACCTGCAGGTTGCAAAACACCCGTCTTCCTTCAGGGAAATTTCTATCGAAACCACCATAAAATCCCCAAAATTCGGAAATGCATTCACTACAACATGACAGTCCTACAGCCAAATCACCCTAGCTGGGCCGTGGGCAGAACATGGACAGCAGTCCTTCAAGGGTCGAAACAGTGGGTGAACGTGCAAATTGCCAGGCTTCAACCGGCAGCACCCAGAGCGGTTGGACCCAACAAGGTGATTAAAAGCATGCAAAAAGGGGGAAACATGACCTACCCAAAGGCCTTGCCCAAAAAGGTCACCGACGTCCCGATCAGAGACATGGAAACCTTCCAGATAGGCCACTCGGCCGGGTCAGACTCAGACCCAATCCTTCGCATGCTAGAAGCTAGTTACCTATCCCTAAACGAATCCAACCCTAACCTAACCGACTCCTGTTGGCTTTGTTATGATGTAAAACCCCCCTTTTATGAAGGAGTCGCGTTAGACACCCCCTTTACCTATTCCACAGCCGATGCTCCCCATCAGTGCAGGGGGACACCCCCCGCAAGGAATCACCCTGAGTCAGGTCACGGGTCGGGCAGATGCTTTGGCAATGTAACCCTAGCCAAGCGAAAGGGAGACGTCTGTACCGAAGTAGTCGAGCCCACAAGAAGAAAAATAAGTGGGTGATCCCATCCGCATCGGGGATGTGAGTTTGCCAAAGATCCGGAGTGAGCCCCTGTGTGTCCCTTGCAAATTCAGTAACTCTAACGACTTTTGTGTCCAAGTTCTGATTGTTCCTAGGGTCCTGTACCACTCAGACAAAGAGGTGTACCACCTTTTCGAAGACCCCAGCCGGCTCCACAAAAGAGAAATATTAACAGGTATAACTATCGCAATGCTGCTCGGCCTAGGAGCAGCCGGAACGGCAACAGGAGTCTCAGCCCTAGCAACTCAGAACCAAGGACTGTCGCAGCTACAAATGACCATAGACGAGGACCTGCAGAGGATCAAGAAATCCATCTCCTTCCTGGAGAAGTCAGTCTCCTCACTCTCGGAAGTGGTCCTGCAGAACAGGCGAGGACTGGATCTCCTACTCATGCAGCAAGGAGGCCTGTGTGCCACCTTGAAAGAGGAATGCTGCTTCTACGCAGACCACACGGGAGTCGTTAGAGACTCCATAGCAGAACTCCGAAACAGACTGGCTCAGAGACAGAGAGACAGGGAAGCCCAACAGGGTTAGTTCGAATCCTGGTTCAACCAATCACCTGGCTAACCACTCTAATTTCAACCCTAGCAGGCCCATTGGTGATGCTGCTTTTAGCCATCACCTTCGGGCCATGCCTGTTGAACAAGCTAGGCTCATTTGTCCGTGCCCGCCTAGAACGGACTAACATCCTGTTCATAGGAAGGCAACAGATGCTGGGAATTAATAGGGATCACTGCCGGTCGCGAGAGAAAATTGTCTGGCAAAAACTCAGGTTTCCCAAAACCCTTTTCCCTTGTCAAATCCTAACCCTCTACCTCATTTCAGTGCTAGATGTGTAACTAACCAATCATTAGTGAAAGAGGGGGGGGGAGATGTGGAATGCAGGGACAGGCGCTCGGAAGATAACGGGCTGTCACGGGAAGAAACAGAGACCCCTCTCCCCTCCTGCTCTCCAGAGATAAGATCGAGATCACCCTCGGAATGCAGTTAAGCAAGCGACCCACTAACATAGGAATACCAGTAACTTTCCACTCCATACTAACCCTAGAAGGCATAGCACGACCCTCTCCTGACGTAGAGAAACCCTTGTCTATAACCCCTCAAGAAGAGATAATAAACGCTTCAGAACGTCCATCACATTGATGTCTGCGTGTTTCTCAAGCCCGAGCAACCCTGAGAGGTTGGGTTGCCGTGCTGTGCTCTGGAACCAGGTCGCCTCACCTTCCAAAAGAAGGCGACACCCACCCAGAAAGTGCCCTAGGATTGCAAGGTCAATCTTTTTTCACCAGCATGGCTTTGCTATCAGAGTCTGCACGGGATTATAAAATCACCAGGAGAAGAGCATGAACAAGCTTCCTCTGGGAGTACCTCAAGGCTTTGATGGAGAGGGTTTGTGGTGCTTACTCGCTCACAGGATGCACACAAAGTGTTGAAATGATAAAAATAGTTCAAACCCCTTAGAACTTGGAAGGAAAACCTGAGGCACTGGCAGCTAGCACCTCAGAAACACCTGGCTTTGCTGCTCACTGCACCTGCGAGCTTCCTGGGCAGGGGCAATTCTTGCAATTGCATCAGCGTGGCCGTGGCTAGAAAGGGCAGCGAGCAGATGGATTTAGCTTCTCCTGCCCGCCTGAAATGCCAGTTGCCATTTGTGTGCACTGAGCATTCCGTTTCAGACTCTGAACTGGCGCAGCCGCTCCGTGGGCGCTGCTCGCACGCAGGCGCAGCGGTGCTGCAGCAGCTGTCCCGCACACAGGGAGGGCTCTGGAGCCTCCCCGGGGCCACCAAGGAGCGGAGGAGGGAACGTGCCCGGGATCTGGTGCAGCACCGTGGGGTTGGGGGCATCCTTCGGTCTCTTTGGTGGGGGAGGGAGCGGGGCAGATGGAATCAAGGTGAGACAGGGATCAGACAGCCCCACAGCGGGCAGCGTTTTTCTCCTCTGACAGCTCCTCTGAGCTGAGCGAGCTGGTGAAGCCTGTGCAGCAAATGAGACCAGGAGTGAGGGAAAGGCTGGCTGGGAAGGAGTCAGATAAAGCCTGTGTGGGCATTTCTCTTTCCAAGGGGCTCCTGGGGGAGACAAAGGAGACAAGGAGGATGTCCCATCCCACAACATTTCCTGGGATATGCTTTGCTGGTGGCCTTGGCAGTGTTAGTGGTCTCAGGTTATTGGAAGGACTCGATGATCTAAAGGTCTTTTGCAATGGAAACAGTTCTGCAATTCTAAACCTCCATTCCTGCTTTTGAAGGATGCACTCCCAAATAGACCCACATTTGTGTTTTTAAGGAATTTAGCATCTACCTTTCCTTGAAAGTAATAGGAATCAGGCTTTAAATGCTCAAAAAACACTTGAATTCCTCGATCTTAAGCTGTGTGTTTGAATTGAGGTGCTTTTGTACAGAAAGGTTTGACCATGGAATAAATGCAGACAATTCAGCCACAATGGCACTTGTTCACCTGCTTTTCTTCTTCCTTTCCCCATGGGCAGCCGATTTGGGAGTATTTGTCTTGTACTTTGAGTTCTGGCTCAGACTTGCTCATGCATGTGCTGTAAAACCTATCTACCCCTTTCTACTGAAAAATGCTTACAGACTGGTGGGAATTGCTAGAGCCAGGCTTACAAACCAGTCCCCAGTATGATTAGCCCAGTGTCTCGGCTTAAATCCAGGTATGCTTGTATTAAAAACGAATGAACTATTCTAATTCACTTGCTTCCTTCCCCATCCCCCCTTTCCTTTTTTTTGTAGCTCTGGGGCAGTCCTGTGTGCCATTCCAACTCTTTGTTATCAAACGTGTGAAGGCATGGTGCTGCTGTAGCAGCAGCCTGCGTTCAGTGGGAACATGTGCAAAGCACTGGGTCCCACAGCAGCGGGCACGGTGAGAGACTTGCCTCTGCTGCCATGGCCATCCAGCCTGGGGAGAGCAGCTGCTGGGGCTTCCCCCATTCTGCCAACAGCAGTCTGCCTCCAGCACGTGGCCTGTATGGCCATGATTTTGACAGAATGTGGAAATGCATTGTTTGAGTGTATTTTGATGGTGTCTGACATCACCTGACTGGAGCAGTTTGGTAGGCAGGACGCCCTGTGGGCAGGGCCATGGCAGGGATGGGTGGCTGGCACTGGCACTGGCAGTGTTATTTTCCCAGACAGGCTCCTGGTACAGCTGTGGCGCAGGGCACCAGCAGCTGTATCAGCCCAGCAAGCAGCAGCACATGGAGGAGACCCTCATCTGCAAAGAGCCCCTCACCCCTTTGCTCCCCATGGCAGCGCAAGATGATTCCGTCGCAGGTGAAGGGCTGCTGCAGGCTGGAGACTCCTGCAGCCAGGCCTTGTTGCAATCTCCTTGCTGCAGCTGTGCCTGGAGGATGTTGGCCTGCAGCAGCACTGCTGATGCCCGGGAATGCTGCTGGGCTCAGAGAGGCAGAGTGTGTACAAGAGCTGCATTCAAAGCGCTGATTGTGAGACCCTGGAGCCGCTGGCAAGGGCAGCAGCTCTTCTTCATTCCGTGCAGGTGAGAGCCCAGCCTTGGAGCCTGTCCCTGGGGACAGGGAACCGCTCTGAGTGTAGGTTTGAATTTTCAGGGACAGTCCAAGTGAGAATTGTTTTGAGGCAGTTGTTGTAATGTTGGGTTTGGGTGTGTCTGCAGGAAAGAAAGCGGGAATAAACCCCTTGAGCAACAAAGGAGAACTCTGCATGGCCAATTTACGCCCTACAGATACACTGATCATATCAGCCCACTGAATACTGGGGGCATCTGAAGCATAGTGCAAAGCTTCTTTGAATAGATAGGAGAGATGAGACTTGAAGAAATGATTTTGCGGATGCAGAAAAAGGCATCAGACCCACAGGTGCCATGGCCAGACTTAGTTCTGCCAAATCAAGCATGATTTGTTTTATGTCTCTGTTGGAGAGTATTTCAGAATCACCTGCCTATGGTGCTATTTCCATGAAGAAAATTTGATTGTCATGAACTGCCAAGATCAGAAATGTTTGAGGCAGATCATGTTTTTGTTGGGTTTTGCTGTGTCTGAAATAAAGAAAGTAGGGAATAAACCCCTGGAACAATGAAGTAGAGCAAAAGTGGAACGTTTGGATGGTCAATTTTTTCCCTACATCTATTGGCCAGCTGAATTAGGGGGTCATCTACTGGGAGTGCAAAGCATTTACTTCCACCTCCTGGTGCCATTGTTTGTGTCCGAGCACTTGGTTTGATGTGAAGAGAAATAAACAGAATCCCACACCCGCAAGCTGCAACCCAGAACCGAGTGAGAATTTCAGAAATAAAGGCCTTGAAAAGTAGCTTTGGAAAGGGTCTCCTTCCTAGACAGTGTGAAACGAAACGGCAGCCGCCTGGCTGGGCTTAGGGCTGGCTGCCCTTGGCAAGGGAATGGAAGGGGATGGAGTTGGGGTGGGGTTTTGCAGCCATGGAAACGAGAGAACCATGGTGAGCGTGTCACAAAGGGGCAGCCCCACGCTGGGGTGGTGCAGGTTGTGCTTGACACGGCCCCAGCGGCAGCAGACGCGTCTGGCTCTGCCTCTCTGTGCCGAGCGCTGGCGATTGGAGTCACCCGGCCTTGTTCAAAGGCTGGGACCAAGCTCCCGTCGCTGGCTGCTCTGAGAGCGTTCCCAAATTCAAACCCAGACACTTCTGCCAGGCAGAAGCATGGGTTCAAACATGGATTTTACTGGAAAAGGAAAGACAACTGAAGGAAAAGGTAAGCATAGAAAGGAGGTGGAAGACCAAAGACAAATGGGAAAAAATCCCCCCAGATTTCAGGGAAAACTGGTCCGTGGTGGTCAGTGCTGGCTCTGTGTCAGAGTAGGTGGTTGATACCTACAGACGATCCTGCCAGGACGCCCATGGCATCACAACATTCTGTCATTAGTTTACTCTGCTTTGTCCTTTTTGACAGTAGCCAAATCACTCATTGTCAGCCAGGACAGGGACTGTGGCCACAACTGACCACAGGTTGGACATGGTCATGAGATGCAAATCCTGTTGCTTTCTTTGCCACCAACTTTGGGTCTCACTACAGATAAATTCCCATTCTTCCTCTGCTTGCTGGTATAGTCCAACATTGAGAATGGTATTATGGTGCTATAGAAGCACCAATAAGGCCTGCTGGTGGCTGAGAGATCTTTGTGGTTTGCAGAAATAACAGTCACACCTGTGTGGGTTTTTCCTGTGGATTCACAGGCCAGCCTCAAGAAGGAATCTTTTTTCCCCTCTTATCATTGGAGGCTTCACCTTTACCTTCAGACTTCCTAACTCAATACTGCTCACAAGAATTAAACACAGGCTAGTTCCAGGAAAAATAAACCAAAAAAAATTTCTCAATAATTAAAAATTATTCCCCTTAGTGCCACTCCATTAGATGTGTAGCTGATAAAGGTGGGAGTTCACCTAACTCACTTCTTCCCTTGTGAGCATGGCTCAGCCTCACACAGAGGTGAGGGGGAGCTGGGCCAATCTCTGGTGGGAGGAAGGGTCTTGTGGCAGCCCAGAGAGGCTGTGCACATTGCCAGGGAACAGCTGTGCCCTGCATGTGCCCCTGCAATGAGCTGTGCTGCTGCCAGTGCCCCTGGAGCTGTAGGGCTGCTGAGCTGCGGGGCAGAGAGGAGCAGGAGGGTGCATGTGCAGCTGAGCCATTCCTGGAGAGCACAGGGCTCTGGGCTCCCTGCTGTCCCAGGGCAGCCCAGAGGCCAGGCTGTTCCTGTGGCAACTCTGGGGAAGTGGCTCAGGCTTTTGCCCTGGCCTGCCTCAAGTGTCTGCCAGCAGGAGCACGTTTCCCTGTGCAGCTGTTTAGAAGTTTGCAGGAAATGTGTCCCAAAATACGGAGGCTTTAGCTGCTTTAGGTTTGCATGGTGGCCTCTGTTAACTTTGTGTCTCCACTTTGCAGGCCTGACTGGCTACCCTCTTGCCAAGAGTTTTCCCTGGCAAGTCCCTCCATGCTCCTTCCTCCAAGCCATTGCCTCCCATCCAGAAGAGCTCTCCTTCTACCAAGCCAAGCCCAACACGCAGCGGAGAGCAGGAGAATGGGAAAAATGGCACTGGCTGGGATGAGGAGAGTAGAGAAAAAACAGGAGCTGACTTCAGAGGGAAAAGGATGTAAGGTAAGGAGACCAAGCTAAGTGCAATGTGGTAAATGTTCAGTAGATGTGCTATTGGCAGAGCTCTGAGACCTTTTCCATGACAGGAACTGACCCTTTCAGTGAAGTTTGAACAGGTCCTGGTTTGTCTCTTTAGCTGGGCCAGAAATGATGGGATAGGAAGGAAGGGGCTGCACCTGCCCCTGCTGCCTCCAGCCCCATTCCTGGCCATGGCCTGGGGGCCCTGGAGCAACTTGGGCAGGCAGAGAGCTTGCAGAGAGCAGCAGGGCAGGGAGCTCTGCTGAACTTCCTCAGTGCCAGGGAGCCTGAGATGATGGATGTGTGGCAGCTGGAGAGCAGCCAGCATCCCGAGAGCTCAGCAGCATCTGGGCTCAAAGGCTGCTGGGGAAGTGTAGGAGGGAAGGGCAGCAGCAGAAGAAATGAGGGGCTTGAGAAAAGTCCCTCATTGGGACTGACATCCTGCAGAATGGCTTTGTGGGGACATGGCTGGAGATCAGCACTGGCTGTTTGGTGCCTAAGGGACAGCAAGAGAATATTGATCTAAAGCCACTCCCATGCCATCCAAAAGGCCAGTGGAGGTAGTGGCACCTCAGAACATCCTGATGTCAAACATGTGATTGCCTGCTGGGAATGCAGCCACAGTTGCATAAAAGTGAGCACGAGAGGAGAGGTGGCAAATGTGTGACATGGGCTGTCCCTCACCACTTCCCTTTCCTAGGTCACCTTTCCCCATCCTGGGCCAAGCTGCTCCATAAGTTTGGCTTTTCCTGCCAGGTCCCAGTTGAATGCATGGCTAAATGTCTTGAGGCATGAATGGGGGCAAGGCTGGATGCTTGATCTGAGCACTGTGTTCTACTCTTTCCAGACCTCCTTGCTGTATTCCATTGGGGGGGATATGAAGAAGGGGTCACTGGGACCACCTTTGATCCCCCCCATACGCAGGGCAGTGAGTCCCCCTGTGGGCAGTGCTGCAGGGTCCCTGCCAAGCTCTCCCCAGCTGGAATTCCAGGAGTCCCAGGAGATGAGGTAAGCCAAGGTGTCTGCTGCTGCAGTGTGCTGTTCACCTCTCTCTTCCCATCTCGTGTGGTTATTTTACCCAGTCAGGTGTCCCATGTATTTAGGCAAACCTCTGTGTATTCACCATTTTGGGCATCTATGATGATCCAGCACAATATCAAAGGCAACACCAATGGCCCAAGAGCTGAGGTGGTGGTGGGGAAGAGGAGGCAGGGCTTCAAAGCACCTCCAGATGGGTCCTCTGCTGGACTTGGCTATTGAATCCCTCTGTAATGTTTGTGGTGACATTTGGGAACTGTACTGCATGGGATAGGGTCCTGCAGGTCTTTTAATGCTGTGATCCTTTGACTGTCAAATTCTGCAATCAGGAGAATATCCTTGGGCAAATATTGGCTACTGGAGAGGTGTCTGAAATTCAGGTGCTGCTGCTGTAAACATCAGGTGTAACTTCCCTGTGCCTGGGCCTCCACAGTGAAATGAGATGCCAGATAAATTTTGCAGTATAGATGTAAAATCTATATATAATCTGATTGATGTTTAATATTTTGATCTGGGCTTAAGATCAAAGAGGACAAGGTGGTAGAGAAGAGTTCTAGTACTGTAGCTGATGGAAAAATATTGGCTTGGATATTCATGAGAAAATGGAGCTATTACCCTTATCCAAGTGCTGACAATAAAGAGGGAGTCACAGAAGTATCATGCCAGTTGTCAAACTTCCATGGGACTTTTAAGGTGTGATCTGAACATCCTTCCCTAGCAGCTGAGTTGGAAACAGCCTTTGTTTCTTGAAAGATCCAGCAGGTGTGATATCATTCTCAGGAGACAGCAGTGCTCTGACCACATGTAGCACGAGGCTGTCACCAGGGCAGGGCACGAGCAGGCAAAGTCAAGCTTTGGCAGCTGTACAAAAGTAGCTGCCCTCCATCCAGACTCGTGTCTCAGCTCAGCAGCTCTTGCTGCTTCAGAGAGGCTGTAGGAGCCACTTGGCCCAAAAGGAGAGCAGCAGAACTGGGGAGTTCTGATGCAGTTGAAGAATGACTGCTGTGTTTCAGCCAGAGCTTGGCCAGCTCTGTGTGACTCCAGCAACGGCAAACTTAAGGACAATGAACCAGCTTTGCATCTTGTTTGGTTTGTGTGTTGCATTTCCCCCTTCATCACAGTGACCATGTTTAAAAGTTTTGCCTCCTTTCATGGTAGGCCCTTTCCATCCCTTCTCTTTCTACCTCCTCACATGTTCTTTTGTCCTCCATTTTCTCAAGGCCAAGACCCAGCAGCAGAAGCAAAGAGAATTCTGAAGATGCAGGTAGGTACAGGGCATGTCTGTCCTAGAATGACCATTGTAGTCTTGACTCAGAGAAGATATTTGGAAAGCTTGGTTAAAGCCCATTATTTTCAAAATTTCTTTAAATTCGTTTCAATTCTTTGGTGGGCTCAGTGGACTCTCCAGAGCCCAGTCCTTGGGAGTGTTCTCGAGTGCCACAGTAAAAATTCCTCCAGTGTGAAGTGTTGAGTGGTACCTGGGGGCCCCTGAAATGCAGTGCTGGAAGAGGATACCTTCCTCTCCATCCTGCTCATTTTTTATCTCCCTGCAGCCTTTTTAGTTTCACAATTAGTAGGGAAAAAGAAGACATTTAGCATGAAATGAGAGATGTTCCCACTCTTTCCTCCTGCTTTTGAAGCAGAAAACCTTTCCTTAGGGCAGTTTCTGAGCTGAACCCTTTGAGATCTGAAGGGGATTCATGGACATTGCCTGGTTTTGCACTGGCAGAAATATGGATACTTCCTATGATAGAAAGTCCTGTGAATTTTCCAGTGAAGGAGAAGGAGAAGAAGGCTTCCAAATGGATGCAGCCTAGGCAGGGTGTGAGTTTGCCGTCCTGTGACAGCACAAGCCCAAAGCCACCTATGGCAGGTTCACAATGACAAATCTCATCCCTGGCTCTCTCTGCCTGTGTCAGTGCTGCAGGCTGAGGCTGGGGCAGGAGATGCCTTCTGCCTTGTCCCTGTCCCTGCCTTGCCTGATCCCTGACAAGCGGAATTGTGCCAGACAAATGCAGTCTCCGGTGCACCTGGGTCAGGCAATGCTTTCAAGTTGAAAGCCTCAATGACACTCTTGTTGTTCCTTTGGCATCTCTGGCCGTGTAATGATAGGAGAGATGAGACATGGAGAAATAATTCTGCTGATGCAGAAAAAGGGATCAGATCCCCTGGTCCCTTTGGGGGTCAGGGTTAGTTCTGCCAGACCTATAGGGCTATGGCCCTTTGGAATGACTCCTTACTTGCTGATGTGCATCTGGAATGCTTAATGCAGCTAGAGAATAGTACTGCTCAGTAAGTAAGGTGACATTTTTGCTGGATCAGTTCTGGACTAGAAATGACCTATCTCATTAAACCTTACCTGTCTCACTTTTATTGCTGACCCCAGCATTCTACAGGGTGAAGGAATCCAGGTTTAAGACACTCATCCTGCTTGGCTGCCATAGGATTTTATTCTCTGTGCAGCCATGTAAAGAACTAGTTCTCTTAATTCTAACTGCTCTGTTGGAGAGTATTTCAAAATGACCTACCCTCTGCTATTTCCATTAGGAATATTTTGAATTGACAGTATTAGCCAAGATCAGAAATGTTTGGAGGCAGGTCATGTTTGTGTTGGGTTTGGGTGTCTCTGCTGAAAAGACAGCAGGGAATAAACCCCTGGAACAAGTAAGTAGAGCGAAAGTGGAACTTTGGGATGAGCACTTTGTTCCCTACAAAGACAGGCTCGCAGAATACTGGGCACATCTAATGGAGAAAGCAAAGCTTCTTTGCATCTAAAATGTGGTGCCATTGTTTGGTTCCCAGCACTTCTTTTGTTGTAAAAGAGTAATATAAAATCCCAAAAATGCAAAACCCAACCTGGAATTGAGTGGGACCTACAGAAACAAAGGCCTTTTAAAACTACTTTTGAAAACAATTACTTCCTTGCCAGTGTCAGATTCTAGAGAGCACTGTGAATTTCCAACTGTTTGGAAGGAAAGGGATGCTGTAGTAGTGGGGAGGCAACGGGCACCACATGAACTAGTAGAGGCTTCTCTCTTGGCTTGCCAGCTCCATATTGTTCAGAGAAATTAAACTGATGCTGTTTCATGAGAAAATTAAAAACAAGCAATCTTTTCAGTAACTAAAATACGCTTTGAATTCCTCACCCATTAGATGGGTTGATTGTAAAGGCATGAGTTCAATTAACTCACTTCTTCTCTTGTTCCTGAATGTCAGCTTCTTCTGAGCCTACAGCAGAAACCCAGAGGAAGAGGGAAAGAGCTCTTGGTGCAAGACAGGAGCTGGGATGCCTCTGTTCCCAAGGAAACGGGCTGACCTGTTGGGCTTGGAGCCTCCTGTGCCGGAGCCCGGCCTTGGGAATGGAGGTCTGGGCTGCCGGGCGGCTCAGGGGGCCTTGGCCCAGGAGCCCCGGCAGAGGCCGCGGAGCAGCGCTGGCCCCAGGGGCACTGCCAGGGAGGACAAGGACAGAGGTGAGGGGGAGCTGGGCCAATCTCTGGTGGGAGGAAGGGTCTTGTGGCAGCCCAGAGAGGCTGTGCACATTGCCAGGGAACAGCTGTGCCCTCCATGTGCCCCTGCAATGAGCTGTGCTGCTGCCAGTGCCCCTGGAGCTGTAGGGCTTCTGAGCTGCGGGGCAGGGAGAGGAGCAGGAGGGTGCATGTGCAGCTGAGCCATTCCTGGAGAGCACAGGGCTCTGGGCTCCCTGCTGTCCCAGGGCAGCCCAGAGGCCAGGCTGTTCCTGTGGTAGCTCTGGGCAAGTGGCTCAGGCTTTTGCCCTGGCCTGCCTCAAGTGTCTGCCAGCAGGAGCACGTTTCCCTGTGCAGCTATTTAGACATTTCCAGGAAATGTGTCCCAGGAAATACGGAGCTTCAGATGCTAGATTGCATCACCTCCTCTGTTACATTTTGTGTGCCCCATTTTGCTGCCCTGACTTACAGCAGTGGTCCCAAGGAGGTTATCTTGGCATCTGTAGTTTCTCTGCCAACATCCCAAATGCTTTTACCTTCCAAGGCCCTCCTTTCTAAGAGCTGCTATCTAAGTCTCCTTTTTTATTTTTATGCTGACCATTCTGCAGGTGTAAAAAATCCTAAATTAATATATTGCTTTTTTTCTACTGTGTTGCCACTTAATTTATCCTCTGTGAAGCTGTTGTATAGAATTGCAACTAGAAAATCAGCCTTTAGTCAGCCTGGCCAGAAAGTGGCCCAATCTCATACAGTTGAGAATGAAAATCCTTGGGGAAAATGAAATATCTAGTGTCAAGGACACAGTCCACATTTGGGTAACACTCCTGCACTCCTGCAATGCTCAGATTTTCTTTGAATGTCCTCTAAAATATTCCAACAAAGAGAAGACAATGTTGATCTAAATGCATACAGGTATTAGAATCTGGGGCTTCTTTCAGGAACAGAAAATATGATGTTTACTAAAATCAGCATGAATAAGGGCAGATAAGAATCTCTGTCAAGATCAGTCTCCATCTCTGCCCTTCTCTGTCAGACACAGAGGCTCTCCAGCATGCAGGGGCTGGGGCCTTCATCATGCAGCAGGTTTCAGTCTGCTGGCCAGCAGAGTCATGTCATGTCTGCTGCCAGTAGCCCATCCCTTGGGAGAGGGTCTGGGCATTGCACCTTGCTGCTCTCAATCCCAATCTCTGTGTCTTGAGAGCTCTGCACTCTGGAACCTGTCTTGCCTGTTGCCCAGCATTGTGTTTTTGGGGGCTTGAAGTCTGCAGAGGTTTACAGGAACTTTGCTTCCATTCCCAGGCCTCCCACTGAGCCAGGCCATGGAGACAGATCATCCCACCAGTCCTGCTCTTACGAGGGACAAAGAGCTGAGGGATGGCTTTGGAAAGGTAAGGGATAAGGACAGGGATGAGCAGACTTCCTTTCCTGTGGCTGTTTAGTGCTTGGCCCAAAATGTCACTGAAACTCATCATCTTCTACTCTTGGGGGATGGGGATTCCCTTGGGAATGTATTGGACAGCTACAGAAGCATTGCTTGGCTATTTCCAGTGGTGCCAAGCTCCCTGGTTTGGAGATGGTGCTAAGGTCATGCCAGAAGCATTCTTTATGTGCAAAGGCTGTTTTAGAGAAGTTCTGAATGGCAGAGCAAGCTACACATCAGGGAATGTGGGCAAAGTGCATCCTCAGAAGCAGAGAAGCAAAGATTCTAATGTTGGGTGTAAGCAAGGCTGCAAAAGAAAATGGGAGCGGTTGATTTTTCCTGGTTACCTTTGTGGCTGTATCTCACAGCCCTCTCATTCTCAAGTTTTCTGCTCATTGCCATCAGTGTTTCTGCAACTTGTTTCACACGACTCCTCCTTTTGGTCTCCTGGCTGAGAGACCAAGTCCTTCAGAGTCCTTCAGAGCTGAGTCCTTCAGAAGCCAGGAAGTGAGAAACAGCTGCAATTCCTGGCCATGAGTGTTAAGCAGCAGCTCATTAGCCCTCCTTGCTGGTATTGCACATGGTTTTTATTCTCCTGCCATGGCCTGTAGGAACTGAACTGCCTGCTCACTGGCCATGTCAGCTCTTCCTCTGTCTTGGAGCACTGCTATGACTTTCATGCTTCAAGCAGGGCTTCCTGACATAGGTTGCAGTTGCAGCAGTGGAAGGTTGTGGCACTGAAGTGTTCCACCTCACTGTGTGTAATTGCCAAGGTGAGGACAGGAGACATTCCTCTGAAACTGTTGAAGGTGGATGGAGCTGCATTGAAGCCTATGGCACTCTGTGGACTCTGTGCTCCTGATGAGATGTTGTGTGTGGTTTGTGTGTCTGTGCTTACAGTCTGTGATGTATTTCATTGCACCCAGATCCGTGCTGCTTTGTGCATGTTGGTCAAAAGAACTTGGAGCGGAAGGACGCAGAGCTGTTCGAGAGAGAGATGAAGAAAAGGAGACAGAGGAAAACATCCTTGCAGCCTATTCCTGAGACAGTCGAGCCTGGGGATGCAGCTGAAGCAAGTAAGTGGTGGCTACACTTGTGGTGGTCCTTTTTGAGCACTGCTTGCCCTTTGCACAGTGTTGCAATCAGACTGGGGGGCTGTTCTGCTTGCATCTGAGTGGAAGCTTGCTTGGGATTTCATTCTGTTTCCCAAAGAAAGAATACAGAGGCATGAAGTGTCTTGCCCATGGCCTCACTGAGTCAGTAACACAATATCAGCTTCCCCCCACCTCTAAAGTCTTTGAGAGTAGAAATTCTGTCTTGCAAAGTACACTGGGGCTTCAGACTCTCTCCTGGAGAGCAGCCTGCAGGGAAGGGGGTCCAAAAAGAATGCTTTTCAAGCAGGCTGCAACTGGAAGAAACAAAATTCAGCTCCTTGTAATGAAAACACCAGAGATCCTTCTCTGGCACTCCCTGCTGAGGAGCTGGCACTGTAGAGCTGTGCTGAAGCCCCAGCCAGGGCTCCTGTTGTAGCCCCAGGAGGCAGCAGCGTTCCCGCCTGAATCCCGGCTGAGGGGCTCTGCCTGCAGGGCTGTGAGCGCTGCCCGAGGGCGGCAGCGGGGCCCTGAGGAGGCAGCACTCAGCCCGAGGGCATCCCGCAAGGTTATCTGCACTTTCCTTTGGCAACTGCCCCTGCCAGCCTCTGCAACAGGAGAACAAAGGCAAAGCAATACTGGCTTTCCTTGTTCTTAGGGAAAGCATCACTGCAATTTGGCTTTAAGCTAGAAGAGGGTACATTTAGATAAGATATTAGGGAGAATTTTTTTGTTGTTTTTTGTAATGAAGTGGATGGAAAGCTGGAAGGTTTTCCTTCCAGAGAAGCTGTTGTTGGTCCATCCTTGAAGGTGTTCAGGCCAGCTTACATGGGGCTCTGAGGAACCTTATCAGGATGAAGATGTCCCTGCTCACAGGGGTTGGACTAGATGGTGCTTAAAGGTGCCTTCCTACCCAAACTCTTCTAGGATTCTGTGATCATTGTCCCATGTTAGTGTTATACTTGGTATAAAGTGCTATTTCATTGTTATACTTGAAGTTCTTTGGGATAACAAAGAGATGTTGCCCAGCTCCAGCAAGTTTTCTTGCCCTTTCCATCATCACCCGTCCAGCCCTCTCCCCTTACAAGCTCCTCTTGGTCCCTGCAGCCTTTAGCCTACCACCTGTTGATGGCACAGCTTCTAGAGGGCAGAGAACACACCCTGGTAGTGCCTTGAAGAAGAAGGTCTTGAGGAAGCAGGACAATGTGCCCTCACTGCCCAATACACCCATCGTCCATGGGGATGGCAGCTTCCCACACAGCTCCTCAGGTAAGCCTGCTCCATGGCAGCTTTTCCCACTCGGGTTTTTCCCTGCACAAGGAGCACAAACTGCCTCATGCCTCAGCCAGCACTGCTGGGATCTTGGCTCCATAGTCTGTCCTGAGAGTGAACAGCAAATCTACTTTGAGTGACTCCAGCTTGGAAGTACTGGAGCAGTTGTTCTTAGAGATCCATTGGAAAGTTGAGCTGAATAAAGTCGTGGTAAAGGCCTAAGCTCTGGCTTTTGCCCATCCTGAGAGTCCAAACTACAGCACTGGTGCCAGGAGGCAGCTGGGACTGCAGGGATGAGCTGCAGGGCAGTCTGCCAGGCTGTGCTCACTGTGCTCCTACAGGAACCACCATGATCAGTTGTTCACTCACCATCTGGGCCCTGTGCCTGTGCTGCTGTCCAGTTCTGCAGCCAGCTGTTCTGCTATCCAGCAAGGGCTCTCTCTGCAGGGCACTCAGTGGCTTGGCGCAGTCGTGCTGCTGCTGCTCCCAGAAGTGCCCGATGGCTCCTCGCTGCCGCCATCCCACAGCCTGCAGTGCCAGGAGGGAACAAGCAGTGCCTCCTGTGTCACCCAGCAAATACAGCACCCCTGTGCAGCAGATGGCAGCCAGGAGGGGCTGTCTGCTGCTCCAGGCTGTTTGCTGCCTGCAGCAAATAGACAGCAGATAGTCCCTACGGCTCTTGTCTCTTCTTTGTGGGTAGCCTGCCTGTGCTGTGATCCCAGGTAGGGTGAGATAAGAAGGGAGCTAGGAGTGATACTTGAATGCTCTTTTCTAGTGATGCTACTTCCATGTTCAGAATTGACCAGAACTAGCCTGACGTGGCTCTCCATGCACAGTGAATCCAGATGTGTGTGGCTACATCACTGGTGTCAGTGGCTGGGGTACCTCAGTCACATCCAGATTAGCTCCCTTCTGAATATTTTTGTTGTTATGGTTCCTCCACATACTTTGTGAGAACATGCAAGGCAGCACAAAAACCCGAAAGAGTCTGGAGCAGTTCATCTAGATTCTGTGCAATATTTATACTCATCATTTTAGACATCTCAAATGTTTTCATTACACATTAGAAAATGAGCTTTTGAGTGCACGACATGAAATTTGTGATTGACAGTGCTTTTGATGACAAATGGCTTTCATACGGAATGCATTTATCATCAGATTTTTCTCATACCTTGTAAAATTTTTGTTAACAAAAAATTCAATTAGGCAAACCAGGTCAACTGATTAACAAGAGAGTGCGTCTGCCAACAATGTGCATCTGTAATTGCATATTTTATCCTCAGAGTGCATTTGGAAGGCTTTTTTATCTACTGTCTAGTCTGGAAATTGCATTTTTCACAAGAGAAAGCTTAGAAACTGCTGCCTTTGCAAACACGTCCCATAGATGGCAAATAAATTTCACCTCAGCATCCTTGAAATACAGCCAGTGTGTACCTCTGAAAGAGGAAAGGTTCATGATGTTTGGAAAGAACAGAATCCATAAAGTACTTTCTTCCAATAGCAGGCTAAAATGTATGTGCCTCAGCTGCCTCTGTCTAGAATATTTGCAGTCAATGGGAACAGAGGCGCTGTCAGGGGAAGGGTCAGTGTGGCTGTTCCCTGGTAGCTGCTCTGTGGGCATTGAGCCGGGCCCAGCAGGGCTGGGTTGTTCAGGCTTGCTTGGTGCTGTCTCCAGGCAGCTGCAGGTCTCTCCTCAGGGAGTTGCAGAGCGCCCCTGTCCTCAGGGCTGGGGGCAATCAGGGCGCTGAGACAAGAGGGGCACCTGAGGGGTTCCCTCTGGGCAGCCAGTGCTGCTGGTCAGTGCTGTCTCGCAGGGAGCGGGAGCTCTGCGGCCGCAGGAACTGCCGCTGGCTGTGGCACCTGTGGCACTTGGGAGCTGGCGCTGCGGGGGCAATTGTCAGCTTCAGCCTGGAGCTGGGCCCAGCTGGGGGAGGCTGGGAGCAAGCAAGGAGCCCCAGGAGCCAGAGAGCAGGGAAGCCTCTGAGCCAGTGCCAGTTTGTACCACACGGAGCCCTGGCTGGGAGATGGGGCTGAGGCCGCTCCATGGCGGGGCCTTGCCCGGGGCTGCAGCGCCCATGGCCGACCCTCTCTCACAGTGACCTCGCAGACGGCCACTGGTGCCAAGCGCCGAGAGAGCCGCTCCGTAGGCGTGGGCAGAAGGACAGAGCCTCTTCAGACCCACAGCAGGCCTTGCAGGAGGCACTCCTTGCTGGGCAGCGATGACTGGTAAGAAAGGCCCCGTTCCTCTGTGTCCCTCTCAGCGTTAAGGTCGGTCAGAAGATGTCTTGCTTGTGCCTCGGAGAGCCCGAGAGCCCAGAGGGCCAAGGGGCACTGGTGAAACCACTCCAGAGCAGGGAGAGGGTGAAGATTGGAGAGCAGCCTTCTCTTGGCCTTGCTCTGCAGCAGGGCTGCAGCTGCAGCAGCTCCGTGCTGTTTCCTCGCTTTGCTGCTGCTCCATGGAGCTGCAAAGGAAACCTTGAGGGAAGAGAGAAAGCTCTGGAAGGAGATGATTTGCTGGCTGAAGGCAGAAGCAGGATGGCAGAAGTTTGAGTGTAGAGATTTGGTGCCTGGGCCACTGGCCCAGTGGGACTGAGTAAGATTCCTCTCTGCTCCCACTGCTGACAGCAATGGCAGGTGACAGGGTCTCCCTGTGCCCTCCTGCATGGCAGTCCCAGAAAGCAGCTAGGAGTTCCTTTTTCTGAGAAATGGACTGAGTTGTGCTTTCAAGTCCCTCAGCCTGTCATTACTCCTGAAGGGCTCATGGCAGAAGAGAAGGAAAAAGAAAGAAAATCCTCTAGGAATCTTGCACTTTTGGAATTCAACTTTTTCCCTCTCACTGCTTCATATGGGCCTGACATATTTTGTCAATACTTACCAGTGTCCCAAAATTATACACAGGCAGAAGGAGGCCCAAAGGTGATAACCCTACAAATGTTAGCTGATACTGGTTTTCTTTTTGATGTCTTTTTGATCACTCCCTGGTGGATGCTTCATTCACAAGGGGTAAGGACTCCATTCCCACTGGGATAAGCATGAAAAATCTGGCACGATGCATCTCCTTGTGCAGTCACCTTTTTGCCCTTTCTCTTCTGCTTTCTCTTCCCCATTTCTCTTTGGTGCCCTGTGAGGTGCAGAGAGCTTCTGCAGGTGTGGGGGGTCCGGATGACGCTCAGGGGTGCCCGTGGGATCGGTCAGCAGCCCTGGGCTGCAGCCCTGATGCCTCACAGACCTTCCTGTAGCTGAGGGCCTGCACAAAGCAAGTGCTCAGAGACAGAGTTGTTTGCACCTTTTAAATAACCTGTTGCTGTTGTGGGGGTTGTTTTAGGTAGGGGGTTTTGGGAAAAGCCAGAGTTTCAACAGTTCTTGCTCAGGGGTGGAATCTCCTGGGACATCCTGCTGCATTTTTGGGGAATGTGTGAGGTGGAGTGGAGGGGGTGAGAGAGGCCGAGATTGTAGAGTGGAAACTCAGCTCCAGAGTGGCAGTGCAGACTCTCCCTGCTGAATGCCTGCTGGGGCTGACAAAGAAGGAAAATGCCCCAATAACAGCCCGGTGGCACTGTGTCTCAGGGACAGGTACAGGGAGGTGACAAGAAACAGCAGCATGGCCCGGTCTCACAGCTTCTAGGAAGCAGTGACAGAGGGGCCTCATGTGCCAGAGATTTCAGAAAGGCTGTCTTCTTAAACGGCCACTCTGAAACCCCTCTCTTTGCCTCTTGGGTTTGTGAATGCTTTTGTCAGCCACAGCATCCTGGGGCAATGCGTTCCACGATTTCATTAAGTACTCCTTGGAAAGCACCTCCCATTGTTCAACTGAGCTGCCAGCCTGGTCATTTCAGAGGGTGCTGCCTTGGTGGAGAGCAAAATCAATCTTCTGCCTTTCAGGGAGCTGAAGGAGAAGGGACTCTTCACCATCAAACACCTGGCTGGGTCCCATTCAGAGGTCCTGCTTTGTAGACTTCGTGAGGTTTGCTCGGCAGTTACCAGCGAGGTGAGAACATTGTTCTGAATTGTCCCCCATACTTCCTACACGGTGTGTAGAGTAGGTATGAGCTTGTTCATCTCCATGTGTGCTCAGGGTGTGCCTTCATTTCTGGTTTTAGACCTGAGATTTCTAATGTCTGTCAGCTATCTGTAGGATCTGTGGGTACATGCAGCTGTATTTACTGATAGCTCGGGTATCTGACACTCATCTTTGAGTGTGGTGCCTTTATAATGCAATGTGCAAATGCAGAAACTGAGACACCATGATGTTATTTGCCAGAGTCCCAATCTCTGCCCAAGTTGCAATTCAACACTGCAAATTATTCTGTAGACCTGAGCCTGTGTTTTCTGTTTCCTGGCTGAGTGCTTCAACTGCTGGTGCTGCTTTTTTGAACAGGAGCACCTGACTCTTTTATCTTTATCACTTGTGCCTTTATGATTTGAGAGCAGCCCTTGCTTTAATTTTCTAGTAAAAGGGCCTAAAATAAAGCTCTGGACATTTTAGAAGGGTTAAGTAGAACACTTTAGTGAATTTTTTTTTTTAGGCCTGCAGTAAGCAGGTCTGAGGCCAGAAATTGGTGCCAGAGTAAGTGCCTTCCTGTGCTTGTGCTCTCCTGCTCTTCTGTACTTGTATGTTCCTCTGGACACAGTGGGACGTGCTGTCATTTCCTGGGACTTCTGCTGAAGAAACTGGTTTTCTTTTCAAGGTGATTCTTATGTTGCCCCTCATGACTTCCCCAGGTGACCAACCTCCGTTCCAAGGTGTCCTACTCTGCATTGTCACTCTGGGAGAGCTCTTTGTGACCTTGAAGAAGGACATGGACTCGGAGGTGGATGAGGTTGCTCGGGTCCTTCTCCAGATGGTGTCCAACTCCCAGAATTTGTTCAGAAAGCAGCCAGTCAGACCCTGGGGATCATGGTGGAGAATGTGACTCCTGCACGAGCAATGACTGCTCTCATGGACATGGGAGTCAAGTAGGTTCTTCTTCTTTTAGTGATATTCTTCACCTTCTTGTGTGTGGGAGTGAGAAGGGATGAGACAGAGAAGGGGAATGCTGGAGGGAAGGGTCCTGTATCCTGCATCTTCTGTGGACTCAGTGACCTGATTCTCTGACCAACCTCACTTCTTTCCTCTTGTCACCTATTTCTGCCCTCCTGCAGCCTATTAGTTCTCAGAATCACAGAAGTGTAGAATATGGGCAGTTGGAAGGGGCCCATCAGGACCATCGAGTCCAGCTCCTGGCCTGGCACAGAACAGCCCAAGGGTCACACCGTGTGCCTGAGATTGTTGTCCAAATGCTTCTTCAACCCTGTCAGGCTTGGTGCTGTGACCACTGCCCTGGGGAGCCTGTTCCAGTGCCCAGCCACCCTCTGGGTGAAAAACCCTTTTTCCTGATACCCAAACTAAAGCTCCTCGACTCAGCTTCCTGCTGCTTCCTGGAGTCTCCCAGTCTGTCAGATTTTCCCAGGCGTGGTGACCAGTGGGGAAGGGAAAGTGCCTGCAAAGGCTGAGGATAGAGCCTTGTGCTTTAGTGGGAAGAGGGACAATTGCAATTGCAGCTGTGAGCAGTGTTTGGTATTTCACAGTGCTAACCACAGAGGCCCTGGGAAAACCATGTCTCCTGATGATGCCATTAACTTGAGAAATGAGGAGGGTCCTTGCTGGGGCGTGGAGCACATGGGGGACAATCTGCTGGGTGTGGCACAGCCTGCACGGCAGGTGCAGCTCCTGCCAAAAGAGCCTTGTATGACTGTCCTGGCCTTAGAGCTCTACTTTCTATTCAAACTGACGTTTATGTTAGCCTTGAGATGATGAATCACTTTACAGGCACCTTCACAGGCCAAGTGCCATGGGACAGCTGAAGCAAATGCTGCCTTAAATGTTGGTGCTGGGTCTGATAGTTCCCAAGAGACACTCTCTAGAACAGGACAATCTGGCTAAACTGCCTGCCACCCTTTCCTCAGCTTTGGAATAGGGTAAAACATTCAGATGGATCCATTGCCAAGCCTCACAGAAGAAACAGGCTGCATTGCTGGAGATTCTGCAACTTCACGCCCCACAATGTGTTTTCCCTGCATTTGTTTTTTTCCAAAGGTCTGCAGATTTGGGGGTAAATGGGTGGAAAGAGCTTCATCCTGCTGCAGCTCTGTGTACTGGGTGCCCTCTGATGGGTCAGCATGAATTGTCCTTAATTTCTAGATTATTCATATCATCTATTTCTTTAATCTTTCTCCGAGTACATACTGTGAAAGAAACTGAGTATCAGACAGTGCAGGGAGACTGAATTCCTCCCTCTTCCGTGCAGGCAGGCCTTCTGTACAATGCTAACTTTGTGTTTACCCGAGGCAGAACCTGCTGCAGGTGTCTGAAGGCGCAGGCAGAGCCCAGGCTCCTTCCCCCAGCAAGGGCAGGGAGCAGCTCTGGCCAAGGCCTGTGCTGCTGCTGCTCCTTGTCCCTGGCCCAGGGTTTGCTCTCTCCTCCCCAGCAGCCGCCACGCCCCGGTGCGGAAGTGTGCGGCCGAACTCCTCCTGTCCCTGATGGAGAGAACTGGAGTCACCAAGCTCGCAGGCACACCCAGGGCTGAGAGGCTGGCACACGTGGCAGGGAAGCTTGCTCAGGACTGTCACAAGGACACGAGGTAATGATCTTCATTTCACCTCCCAAAACAGGAAAACCGTTTTGTGTCTGGCTATAAAGGTGAAACCACACAAGAGTGGAAACTGAAGGGAATATGAAGTTACCTCACGGTGTGAATAAGGGTCATAGAATCATGGAATATGATTGGAAGGGACCCATCAGGGTCATTGAGTCCATCTCCTGGCCATGTGCAGGATACCCCAAGAGTCACTCCATGTGCTGGAGAGCATTGTCCAAACACTTCTTGAGCTCTGTCAGCCTTGGTGCAGTGACCACTGCTCTGGGTTGCCTGGGCAAATGGCTGTGCTGGGAAACCTGAGGTTGGCCAGCAAAAAGGAGCATTGCCAACTTTCCTGTGGCTTGAAGGATTCTTTACTGAGATCAAAGAGCTCAGATCAGCCAGTCCAACACTTTTGTTTGGCCTAGGTGCACAACACAAAGCCAAAGTGTTGGCTAATGTTCATCACTGAAGGATCCCAAACATCCATTTCTCATTAACTTCAGACTTTCCTAGAAATATTTCAGGGGTCTTTAGCCAACATATTCAGTCTTTCTGAACCTGTTCTGCAGATTTCTAGAATGCTGTTATCTGTGGCTCAGTGAGTTCAATCTTCTTCTTGAGAAAAGTGTGGTTTCCTAGTGGCAAAATCAACTCAAAACCACCAAAATCCCCTTCCTTTGTGATGAAAATTCCCATGAATAGCTGCCAAGAACACCAGAGCAACAAGCTGCCCTGTGCATACACATAGTATAGAATAATCAAGAGGATGCATGAGGTGTTTTGTCCTGGCTTCTCTGCCAGTCAAGAAAGGCAAATTATTGTGCAATGGCAGCAAGACACTGCTAATAGGCTCTGACAACAGAGCAGATGTGCTTTGCTTGTTCCCTGGGATCCTTTGATGCCACAGAAGCACACCCCAGTTTCAGAGTGAAATGGTATTTTTTCTGTGCCCCACATTCTCCTCTTGCCCTTGTGTTCAGCTGACAGCACTGTGCAGTGTCAAGTGAGGTAAATCTCCCTCTTTGCTGAGTAGGTAATGCCTTCTCGTGCAAGGATTGCACCTGATGAGTTTAAGGTATCTTCTGTTAACACTCTTCCTTTGTTTGTTCACTTTTCTTTCACTTCCTTCCTGCCTTCCCTTCCTTAGGCATTATGGACAGGAGATGGTGAAGATGTTGCTCAATCATCAACAATTTAAAAAGTTTTTGGAACAATCTCTTTCCCCCGTGACCTGGAAGATATTCTGACAAGAATTAAGAAGAAAGTAAGTGCTTGGCAGGAGAAATGTCTCCTTTGTGCAAGTATTGCCACTGCTAATATGAGATCAAACATACCAATCTGTCTTTAGCTCATTCCTTTCTGCTGAATCATTTTGCTCCTGGGAATGAGCTGTTAATCCTCAGCCTGTTCATCTGCAGACTAAGGGAACTGATATTATTAGGGAAAAAGTGGGTTTGAATATTTTCAGTATCGGTCAAAAAGGAAAGGGAAGAGGAGAAAAGGGTTTACATTTAAGCGTAAGCCCCCACCATGCTCTCCCTACTCTGCCCCCTGTAAAGCAATTAAGTGAGAATTGGCTTCTGAAGATAACAGAGTCTTTGCAAAAGACACTGGAAGTAGTAGTGCAAGAAAATTTCCCAAATTTATGAAAGATGTCCAAGTCCAATCCTAGTTACTACAATTACTGTCTGTCTTTGGGAATACTGCCCTGCTGACAAGCCCTGTGGAGCTGGAAGAAGCTTGGTGAATTCAGCAGCATCCAGTGGAAAATCCTTTGTTTGTTTGAGGGGGAGGATTTTATTTTTTTATCGACATTACAGAAGGGAGCCTGCTTTGTGCAGGCACAAGGAGAGTGAGTGTTGAACAAATCAACTTCCAACACAATGGGCCAAGCCCCAAAGAGTCCAGTTTTTCTGTTGATTCCTTCACAAACACTCATTGCCTGCCAGTTTGCATTATTCCCATTATGCTCAAGACTAAGGAATTGGGATTTTAGACTGCTGCTCAGTCTGGTAGCAACCATAACCTGCCTTGGGCTATTGAAAACAAAGAATTGACATCACTGAATCTCTGGTCTGTTTCCATCTGTAAGTTAGGAAATGTTTCCTAAGCCTTGGTAGCAGTGATCCTGGTTCTAACTTGTGGTTTCAACAGGGAATTTCCTGTTTATCCTCAAAGACTGATGGGGTTTTCTCTGTGTCTTTGTAGGGGATGGAAAACCAGAGGCTGAAGGCCATCTGTCAAGGAGCCGGTGAAGGAGAGGAACGATGGCTCAAAGAAGCCCCAGGCCACATTGTTTCTAGCAAACGGTACTGAGCACTTTGGTTAGATGTGACAAAGCGCATGGCAAGCTTTACATGTCTCTTCCTCAGGA
>JAFCGX010000187.1:0-37490 GCA_019023105.1 Diglossa brunneiventris
TTTGGGGTTGGAATTTTGGAGTTTTAGAGGGAAAAATCCCCCAAATTTTGGGATTTGGGGGATTTTCTTTTTTTTTGGGGGGGGGTTGGATTTTGGGGATTTTTTTTTTAAATTTTTGGGGGTTTGGGGTAGAAATTCTGATTTTTTGGAGGAAAAATTTTAAAAAAATTGGAATTTTTGGGGGGATTTGGGGGTGGAAATTTTGGGGTTTGGAGGGAAAATCCCAGAAAATTTGGGATTTTTTTATTTTTGGGGTATTTAGGCTTGAAATTTTTGAATTTTCAGGGATTTGGGGGTCCAAATTCTGGAATTTTTTGAGGGGAAATCCCAGAAATTTGGGGATTTTGGGTCCAAATTTGACGATTTTGGATGAAATCCCAGAAATTTTGGGATTTGGGGGCCAAATTTGGGGATTTTTTGGCAATTTTGGGGCTTCTTGAGGGACATTTTGGGATTTGGGGTGAATTTGGAGGGAAAATCCCAAAATTCTGAGATTTGGGGGGAATTTTGGGGTTTTGAGGAGAATTTTGGAGAAAAATCCCCAAAATTTGAGATTTTGTGAGAGATTTTTTTTGGTGATTTTTGTTGATTTTTTGATCTCTTTTTCCAAATTTTGGGGTTTTATCCCAAATTTTGGGGTTTTTTTTCCCACTTTTTGGAATCCCCCAAATTTTGGGAATTTTTGGGGTTTTTTTTCCCAATTTTTGGGGTTTTTATCCCAAATTTTTGGCTGCAGGAGGAGCTGGAGCACCTGAACGAGGCCAACGCTGAAATCAACCGGGGGGAGCTGGAGCTGGATGTGAGTCCCAGTTTGGCCCAGTTTGGCCCAGTTTATCCCAGTTCATCCCAGTTCACCCAGTTCATCCCAGTCCGTCCCAGTCCGTCCCAGTCTAACCCAGTCCCTGACTGGTTTCCCAGTCCATCCCAGTCCCGTTCTGGTTTCCATCCCAGTCCATCCCAGTCCCGTACTGGTTTCCCAGTCCATCCCAGTCCATCCCAGTCCCGTACTGGTTTCCATCCCAGTCCATCCCAGTCAATCCCAGTCCCGTACTGGTTTCCCAGTCCGTCCCAGTCCATCCCAGTCCGTCCCAGTCCATCCCAGTCCGTCCCAGTCCGTCCCAGTCCATCCCAGTCCATCCCAGTCCCGTACTGGTTTCCATCCCAGTCCCATACTGGTTCCATCCCAGTCCATCCCAGTCCATCCCAGTCCCGTACTGGTTTCCATCCCAGTCCATCCCAGTCCATCCCAGTCCCGTACTGGTTTCCATCCCAGTCCCATACTGGTTTCCATCCCAGTCCATCCCAGTCCATCCCAGTCCCGTACTGGTTTCCATCCCAGTCCCATACTGGTTTCCATCCCAGTCCATCCCAGTCCATCCCAGTCCCGTACTGGTTTCCATCCCAGTCCATCCCAGTCCATCCCAGTCCCGTACTGGTTTCCAGGCCGCCCGGTGCCGCTATCGCCGCATCCTCTCGGACTCGGCGCGCAAGTTGAACTCGCAGGGCTCCCAGCTGGGCACCTGCATCGACAGAGCCCGGCCCTACTACGAGGCCAGGAGGAGAGCCAAGGAGGTAAAAATGGGGCAAAAACCAGGGAAAAATGGGAAAAAAGGAAAAAAAAACGGAGAAAATTGGGGAAAAAAAGGGGAAAAATGGGGAAAAACGGCCAAAAACCCCGGGGAAAATGGGAATTTTGGTCCCAAATTCCGTCCCATCCGTCCCAAACGTTCTCCAACCATTCCAGATGTTCTCCAAACCCCATCCCACCTTCACCAAACCCCATCCCACCTTCTCCAAACCCCATCCCACCTTCTCCAAACCTTCTGCATCCATCCCAAACCTTCTCCAAACCCCATCCTACCTTCTCCTAACCCCATCC
Organism: Diglossa brunneiventris; assembly: GCA_019023105.1. Taxonomy (NCBI): domain Eukaryota; kingdom Metazoa; phylum Chordata; class Aves; order Passeriformes; family Thraupidae; genus Diglossa; species Diglossa brunneiventris. The sequence continues at coordinate 1,880 of JAFCGX010000187.1, forward strand.
CACCTTCACCAAACCCCATCCCACCTTCTCCAGCCCATCCCAAACCTTCTCCAGCCCATCCCAAACCTTCTCTAAACATCATCCCACCAATCCCAAACCTTCTCCATCCATCCCAGACCCCATCCCATCTTCTCCAACCCATCCCAACCCCCATCCCAAACCTTCTCCAACCGTCCCAAACCTTCTTGAAATCCTATCCCATCTTCTTGAAACCCCATCTCACCTTCTCCAAACCCCATCCCACCTTCACCAAACCTTCTCTAAACCATCCCAAACCTTCTCTAAACCATCCCAAACCTTCTCTAAACCATCACAAACCTTCTCTAAACCATCCCAAACCCCATCCCACCTTCTCCAAACCCCATCCCACCTTCTCCAAACCTCATTCCATCCGTCCCAAACGTTCTTCAAGCCCATTCCCACCATCCCCAAACCCCATCTCACCTTCACCAAACCTTCTCCAAACCATCCCAAACTTTCTCCAAACCATCCCAAACCTTCTCCAAACCATCCCAAACCCCATCCCACCTTCTCCAAACCCCACCCCACCTTCTCCAAACCCCATCCCACCACCAAACCCACCCTGAGAAGGTCCCAAAACTGCCGGGTTTGGGTTGTCCCAGGCCCAGCAGGAGACGCAGCGGGCGGCGCTGCGCTACGAGCGCGCCGTGGGCATGCACAACGCGGCGCGTGAGATGGTCTTCGTGGCCGAGCAGGGCATGGGCACCGGCAAGAACCGCCTGGACCCCACCTGGCAGGAGATGCTCAACCACGCCACCAGGAAGGTGGGGATGGGGATGGGGTGGGTTGGAGAAGGTGGGACAAGGTTTTGAGAAGGTTTGGGATGGTTAGAGATGGTGGGACGAGGTCTGGAGAAGGTGGGGTAAGGTTTGGAGAAGGTTTGGGATGGTTGGAGAAGGTAGGATGGGGTCTGAAGATGGTGGGACAAGGATTGGAGGTGGTGGGATGGGGTTTGGGATGGCTTGGAGAAGGTTTGGAGAAGGTGGGATGAGGTTTGGAGAAGGTTTGGGATGGATGGAGAAGGTGGGATGGGGTCTGAAGATGGTGGGACAAGGTTTGGAGAAGGTGGAATGGGGTTTGGAGATGGTGGGATGAGGTTTGGAGAAGGTGGGGTGAGGTTTGGAGATGGTGGGGTGAGGTTTGGAGAAGGTTTGGGCTGGATGGAGAAGGTGGGATGGAGTCTGAAGATGGTGGGACAAGGATTGGAGGTGGTGGGACGACATTTTCGTTTTTTCACCCTTTTCCACCCGATTTTCGCGGGGCTTTTTGGGAATTTTTTAGGAATTTCCCCATTTTGCACCATTTTTTTTTTAATTTCCCTCATTCCCAACAATTTTTCCAGCATTTCCTCCATTCCCAACCCCAAATCCCAGCAAATTTTGGGTCATTTTGAGCCGTTTTGGAGTAGTTTCTTCGTCGTTTCTTCATCATTTTTTCACCACTTTTCGTCATTGTTTCACCCTTTTTTCACCATTTTTCGCCCGATTTCCACGGGGTTTTTTGGGAATTTTTTAGGAGTTCCCCTTCCCAACGGGAATTCCGGGAATTCTGTGCGTTCCAGGTGAACGAGGCGGAGCAGGAGCGGCTCTGGAGCGAGCGGGAGCACCAGCGCGTGACGCGGCTCTGCCAGGAGGCCGAGGCCGAGGTGCAGCGGCTGCAGAAATCCCTGAGGCGCGACATCGCCCGCAGCCGGCCCTACTTCGAGCTCAAGGCCCAGTTCAACCTGCGGCTCGAGGTACTGGGAGCACTGGGAGCACTGGGAGGGACTGGGAGGGACTGGGAGACCCAGTTTGGCTGGATACTGGGAGTACTGGGAGCACTGGGAGGCGCGACATCGCCCGCAGCCGGCCCTGCTTCGAGCTCAAGGCCCAGTTCAACCTGAGGCTCGAGGTACTGGGAGCACTGGGAGCACTGGGAGGGGCACTGGGACCAGTTTGGGGCACTGGGAGATGGATACTGGGAGTACTGGGAGCACTGGGAGGCGCGGACATCGCCCGCAGCCGGCCCTGCTTGGAGCTCAAGGCCCAGTTCAACCTGTGGCTCGAGGTACTGGGAGCACTGGGATGGACTGGGATAAACTGGGAGCACTGGGAAGGGCACTGGGACCATTTTAAAATGGATTTCAACCAAATTTTTACCAATTTTGCACCAAATTTTTTAATGTCTCTTCACCAAATTTTCAGTGATTTTCACCAAATTTTTTGGCTTTTCTGTGATTTTTGGGAATTCTCATGGATTTCCTCTTTTCCAGTGGAGCCATTTGGGAATTTTTAAACCCAATTTTTCAGCGATTTTCACCCAATTTTTTCCGATTTCCGCCGAATTTTTGACATTTCCCACCCAGATTTTCAGGATTTTTGGGAATCTTTGGAATCCTTCAGAATTCCAAGGAATTTTTAGGGATTAAACCCATTTTGGAATGAATTTTAACTGAGTTTTTATGGGTTTTAAGCTCTTTTTTTAACACAATTTCACCAAATTTTCATCAATTTTCATCAAATTTTCACCGATTTTCGCCAAATTTTCACCGACTTTCACCCGGATTTTTGTGATTTTCGGGAATTCCCATGGATTTCCGTGGATTTCCTCTTTTCCAGGAGCACAAATCCCGGGTGACCTCGCTGGAGGCGGCCGTGGCCCAGGCCAAGCTCCGGTACTCGGTGGCCCTGAGGAACCTGGAGCAGATCAGCGAGGAAATCCACGCCCGGCGATTCCAGAGGATCCTCCGGAAAAAAAACATCCGGGAAAACCCCCTGGGGGCCGAGGGGGGCGCCAGGAACCCCGAAATCCCCGGAATTCCCAGAGAAAACCCCAAAATTCCTGCAGAAATTCCCAGAGAAATTCCCGCAATTCCAAGAGAAAACCACAGAATTCCCGGAGAAATTTCTGGAATTCCTGGAGAAAACCACGGAATTCCAAGAGAAACTCCTGAAATTTCCAGAATTCCTGGAGAAATCCACGGAATTCCTGCAGAAATTCCCAGAGAAATTCCCAGAATTCCAAGAGAAAACCACAGAATTTCTGGAGAAATTTCTGGAATTCCTGGAGAAAACCCTGAAATTCCCAGAATTCCTGGAGAAATTCCTGGAGAAATTTCTGGGATTCCGGGAGAAAACCGTGAAATTCCCAGAGAAAATCTTGGAATTCCCAACGAAATCTCAGCTGGAACGGGCAGAATTCCAAGAGCAAACCCCGAAATTCCAAGAGAAATCCCTGGAATTCCAAGAGAAAATCCCGGAAATTCCAGTGAAAATCCCAGAAATTCCGTAGAAGATCCCGGAAATTTCAGCTCAATCCCATCGGGAACGTTCAGAATTGCCGGGATTTTGTCGGAAATTCCCGGAATTCCAAGAGAAAATCTTGGAACTCCCATCAGAAATCCCAGTGAAATTCCAGAAAATTCCATGGAAAATCCCGGAAATTCCGTCGAAAATCCCGGAAATTTCAGCTCAGCCCCGTCGGGAACGTTCAGAATTCCCGGGATTCCGCAGGAAATCCCCAGAATTCCCTCGGAAATTCCCGGAATTCCTCGGGATCTGTCGACGTCCGGGGACTCGCTGTCGCTGCTGAGCCTCCAGACCATCGCCTCGGACCTGCAGAAATTCGATTCCGTGGAACATTTGTCGGGAATTCCGGGGATTTCGGGAGTCCCGGACGCGCTGAGCCTGCACAGCGAGGAGCTGGCCGAGGGCAGCGAGAGGAGGAGAAGCTTCCGGCACCATCGGAGCGTCAGCCTGTGAGGAGGGAAACCCGGGAAAAGCCGGGAATTCTGAGGGGGAAAATCCCCCCCAAAAAAATTCTGGGGGATGAGGAGGGGGGGAAGTTGTGGAAGAACCAAAAAATTTCGGGAGAATTCCGAAAAAATCACATGGGAATTCCACAGAATTCTAAAAAGTCCCTTAAAATTCCAAGAAATTCCAGGAAAATCTGAAAAATTTGAGGAAACCCCAAAAATTTGAAGGAAATCCCAAAAATCCTGAGCAATCCCCAAAAAATCCAAGGAAATCCTGAAATATTCCAAGGAAATTCGAGGAAATATTAAGGAAATCCCCCAAGATTCCGAGGGAATCCAGAAAACCCAAGAAATCCCAAGAATCCCCAAAAATTCCAAGGAGATCCCAAAAAGTCCCAAAAGTCACAAGAAATTCCAAGGAAATCCCCAAAAATTCCAGGAAATCCCAAGAATTTCCAAGGGAATCCCAGAAATCCCCAGAAAATCCCCAAATTTCTGAGGAAATTTTGAGAAATCCCAAGGAAATCCCAAAAAAATCGCGTGAAAATTCCACAAAATTCCAAGGAAATCCAAAAAATTCCAAAGAAACCCCTAAAAATCCTGTAAAATTCCAAGGAAATCTGGAAAAGTCCCAAGGAAATCCCCCAAAATGCCCCAAAATTCTGGAAAATCTCAGAAAATTCCCGGAGGGGATTTTGGGAATAAATTCCTGGAATTTTGGGGATAATCCTTGGAATTTGGGGAATAAATTCCTGGAATTTTCGAATTTTTTGGGACTAAACCCCCCAAATTTAAGGATTTTGGGAATCCCACCCCAAAAATCCCAATTTCCCCCCAGAATTCCCAATTTTTGGGGAGAAAATTCCCCTTTTCCCACCCCAAACGGCGCCAGGAACCCAATTGCACTAAAGGGGGGGCTCAGGAATTTTTGGGAATTTCGGGAATTTTGGGGATTTTGGGAATTCTGGAATTTTTAAGATGGGGGGGCTGTGATGAGAACCCCCCAGTTCGAGGCAGCCCTGGGAATTTTCCCATCCCAAAAATCCCCAAAATTCCCCAAAAAAATCCCCAAAAATTCCCAAAAAAATCCCCAAAAAATCCTCCAGGAATTCCAGGAAAATCCAGGAATTTGGGAATTTCGGGGGGGGAAAAATCCTGGAAAAAAAATGTTGATATGAATAAAATTCCTTCTTGTTGTAATTTCTTCTTTTCCAAGTTTTTTTGTCTTCTCATCCATGAATTTTTTGGGGAATTATTTCCCCTTTTTTTGGGAATTTTTTGGTTTTTCCTCGTTTATTTTTGGGGATTTTCCCGTTTTTTTGGGATGAGTTTTATCTCAATTTTTTCAGCTCAATCCCAAATGGTTTTTTCCTGGGAAAATCTCCCCCAAAAAAAAGGGGAAAAAAATCCCAAAAAAAGGGAAAATCACCCAAAAAATCCCCAGGAAAACTCCCCTTAAAAAATGGGGAAATCATTAAAAAATCAGGAAAAATCAGTAAAAAAAATAGGGAAGAATCTCCCAAAAAATGGGGGAAAAGGCCCAAAAACCCCAGGAATAGCCCCCAAAAATTGGGAAAAATCCACCCAAAAAAGGGCAAATTCCCCCAAAAAATGAGGAAAAAATCTCCCAAAAATGGGAACAATTGCCCCCAAAAAGGGAAAATTCTCCCAAAAAAATTTGGGGAAAAATCCCCTCCAAAAAAAAGGGGGGAAAACCCAGAAAAAAAACCAGGAAAATTCCTCAAAAAAATTGGGGAAAAAAATCCCCCCTAAAAAATCTGTGAAACTCTCCCCAAAAAAAGGGAAAATTCTCCCCAAAAATTTGGGAAAAAATCACTCAAAAAAGGGGAAAATTCTCCCCCCAAAAAAGGGAAAATCTCACCCCAAAAATGGGAAAATCCTCTCCAAAAGTTGGCAATCTCCACCCCAAAATTCCTTTTTTTTCCCCATTTCCCATTGTTTTTCCAGATTTTCCAACATTTTTCCAAATTTTCCTTTATTTTTCCGTATTTATTCCACGTTTTCCATTATTTTTTCCATGTTTAGTCTACATTTTCCTGTTATTATTCAATTATTCTTCCACATTTATTTCACATTTTCCCAATTTCCCATATTTTCCAATATTTTCTCACATTTTCCTTTATTATCTTTTATTTTCTTCCACATTTATTCCACATTTCCCAACATTTTTCCATAATTTTCCATTCTTTTCCCAAAATTTCCATTCTTTTCCCAAAATTTCCTTTATTTTCCCATATTTCCCACAATTTTTCCATTATTTTCCCACATTTATTCCAGATTTTCTCACATTTCCCAAATCTCCCTTAATTTTTCCAAATTCTTTCCATAATTTCCACATTTTCCTTTATTTATTCCATATTTATTCCATATTTATTCCACATTTTCCCCAACATTTTTCCATCATTTTCCTTTATTTTCTCCATTATTTTCCCAAATTTTCCCGACATTTTCCCACATTTTTCCCCATTATTTTCCCCTAATTCTTCTTTATTTTCCTTTATTTTCCATCATTTTTTCCACATTTTTCCATATTTCTCACATTTTCCCGCGTTTTCCCACTTTTTCCCCAATTTTCCCACATTTCCCCACATTTTCCCAACATTTTCCCACAAATTTCCGACATTTTCCCATCAATTTCAATTTTTCCATAACTTTCCCAAATTTTCCCATTTTTCCCCAACACCCCAACGCTGACTCTTGGCTTGACCAACCCCAGTTGGACACTGGGAGCACTGGGAGCACTGGGAAATCCCCCTCCAGTCATTAATTAGCCAATTAATCACCCCTTCATTAATTAGAGATCGTTAATTAGAATGGGAATTCACTGGGATGAACCCAAGGTGGAGTTTTGGGTTGGCCAAGCCCAGTTGGGCACTGGGAGCACTGGGAGCACTGGGAACCCACTGGAACTTTGGAATGATGGGAAATCCTCATGTCCCCACTTAATTAATGAGCTAAATCACCCCTAATTAATTAGAGATCGTTAATTGGGCACCAAATTTGAATGGGAATGAGTTGGGACCAAACTCAGCCGTGGGTGTTGGATTGGCCAAGCCCAGTTGGGCACTGGGAGCACTGGGAACACTGGGAACCCACCAGAACCACGGAATGATGGGAATTCCCAATGTTCCCACTTAATTAATGAATTAAATCACCTCTAATTAATTGGAGATCGTTAAATAGCCACGGAACGAGTTGGGACCAAACCCAGGGTTGGATCCTTGATCCCAGTTGGGCACTGGGAGCACTGGGAGCACTGGGAATGATGGGAACCCACCAGATCCACGGAATGATGGGAATTCCTCATGTCCCCACTTCATTAATGAATGAACTAAATCACCCCTAATTAATTAGAGATCGTTAATTGGGCACCAAATTAGAATGGGAATGAGTTGGGACCCAAGCCAAGGTTGGGTGTTGTGTTGGCCAAGCCCAGTTGGGCACTGGGAGCACTGGGAATGATGGGAACCATGGAATGAAGGGAATTCCCCATTTCCCACCTAATTAATGAATGAAATCACCCCTAATTAATCAGAGATCGTTAATTAGCCATGAGAAATTGAATGGGAATGAGTTGGGACCCAAGTCAAGCATGGGTGTTGGGTTGGCCAATCCCAGTTGGGCACTGGGAGCACTGGGAATGATGGGAACCCACTGGAACCTTGGAATGATGGGAAATCCTCATGTCCCCACTTAATTAATGAGCTAAATCACCCCTAATTAATTAGAGATCGTTAATTGGGCACCAAATTTGAATGGGAATGAGTTGGGACCAAACTCAGCCGTGGGTGTTGGATTGGCCAAGCCCAGTTGGGCACTGGGAGCACTGGGAGCACTGGGAACCCACCAGCACCATGGAATGATGGGAATTCCCAATGTTCCCACTTAATTAATGAATTAAATCACCTCTAATTAATTGGAGATCATTAATTAGCCACGGAACGAGTTGGGACCAAACCCAGGGTTGGATCCTTGATCCCAGTTGGGCACTGGGAGCACTGGGAGCACTGGGAACCCACTGGAACTTTGGAATGATGGGAAATCCTCATGTCCCCACTTAATTAATGAGCTAAATCACCCCTAATTAATTAGAGATCGTTAATTGGGCACCAAATTAGAATGGGAATGAGTTGGGACCCAAGCCAAGGTTGGGTGTTGTGTTGGCCAAGCCCAGTTGGGCACTGGGAGCACTGGGAATGATGGGAACCATGGAATGAAGGGAATTCCCCATTTCCCACCTAATTAATTAATGAAATCACCCCTAATTAATCAGAGATCGTTAATTAGCCATGAGAAATTGAATGGGAATGAGTTGGGACCCAAGTCAAGCATGGGTGTTGGGTTGGCCAATCCCAGTTGGGCACTGGGAGCACTGGGAATGATGGGAACCCACCAGAACCACGGATTGATGGGAAATCCTCATGTCCCCACTTAATTAATGAATGAACTAAATCACCCCTAATTAATCAGAGATCATTAATTGGGCACCAAATTTGAATGGGAATGAGTTGGGACCCAACCCAAGGTTGGGTGTTGGGTTGGCCAAGCCCAGTTGGGCACTGGGAGCACTGGGAACCCACCAGCACCATGGAATGATGGGAATTCCCAATGTTCCCACTTAATTAATGAATTAAATCACCTCTAATTAATTACAGATCATTAATTAGCCACGGTACGAGTTGGGACCAAACCCAGGGTTGGATCCTTGATCCCAGTTGGGCACTGGGAGCACTGGGAATGATGGGAACCATGGAATGATGGGAAATCCTCATGTTACTTAATTAATGAATGTCACTTAATTAATGAATGTCACTTAATTAATGAATGAACTAAATCACTCCTAATTAATTAGAGATCATTAATTGGGCACCAAATTTGAATGGGAATGAGTTGGGACCCAAGTCAAGCATGGGTGTTGGGTTGGCCAATCCCAGTTGGGCACTGGGAGCACTGGGAATGATGGGAACCCACCAGATCCATGGAATGATGGGAATTCCTCATGTCCCCACTTAATTAATGAGCTAAATCACCCCTAATTAATTAGAGATTTTTAATTAGAATGGGAATGAGTTGGGACCCAAGCCAAGGTTGGGTGTTGGGTTGGCCAAGCCCAGTTGGGCACTGGGAGCACTGGGAATGATGGGAACCCACCAGCACCATGGAATGATGGGAATTCCTCATGTTATTTAATTAATGAATGAAATCACCCCTAATTAATTAGAGATTGTTAATTGGGCACCAAATTTGAATGGGAATTAATTGGGACCAAGCCAAGGTTGGGTGTTGTGTTGGCCAATCCCAGTTGGGCACTGGGAGCACTGGGAGCACTGGGAACCCACCAGCACCATCAGCATCCCCCATCTCCCCTCCCTCCTTTAATTACCAGCCCCTAATTAACCACCTCCCTTTAATTACCCACCGGAAACCCCGGGAACGCCCGGCCCGGCAACGCCAACGCCCAGGGCAGCTCCAACGGCGCCGGCACGGCCGAGGAGCCCGGGAACGCCGGGAACGCCGAGGAGGAGGAGGAGGAGGACGAGAAGGTGGAAGAAGCAGACGAGAAAGAAGAAGAAGACGACGAGAAGGACGAGGAGGAGGAAGAGGAAGAAGAGGAGGCGGCGCCGGCTTTGCCGTGGGTGCGGCGGTGCCGGTTGAGGTGCGAGCTGCGGCTGAAGCACTTCCCGCACTCGCGGCACTCGTAGGGTTTCTCCCCGGTGTGGACGCGCCGGTGGATGGTGAGCTCGGAGCGCTGGATGAAGCTCTTGCCGCACTCGGAGCACTGGAAGGGTTTCTCGCCCAGGTGGATCCGTTGGTGTTTGATGAGGTTGGAGGAGACGCTGAAACATTTCCCGCACTCGCGGCACTCGTACGGCTTCTCGCCCGTGTGCATGCGCCGGTGCTTGGTGAGGTCGGATTTCTGGATGAAGCCCTTGGAGCAATCCTGGCACTTGTAGGGTTTCTCGCCCAGGTGGGTGCGTTGGTGCTTGATGAGGTTGGAGCGGACGCCGAAGCTTTTGCCGCACTCGGGGCACTTGTAGGGTTTCTCCCCCGTGTGCATCCGCCGGTGTTTGGCCAACGCCGAGTTCTGGGCGAAGCTTTTGCCGCATTCCGGGCACTCGAAGGGTTTTTCGCCCGTTTGGGTGCCCTGATCCTTCAAATTCGACCCCAACCCTAAATTCGACCCCGAATTTTTCCCGCACTCGTCGCATTTCTCCTCCCCCAAAATCCGGCACCGCAGTTTTTGGAAGCTTTTCCCCCCTTTTCTCCCCTCGTTTTTGCCGCATTCCCGGCAAGGCTCCCGGTGAACTTTCCGGTGCCGTTCCAAATGGGAACTTTGGGAGAAGCTCTTGCCGCAGCGGACGCAGCGGAAGGGTTTGTCGCCCATGTGGATCCGCCGGTGCCGATCCAGGTGGGAGCTCCAAGAAAAGCTTTTCCCGCACTCCCGGCACTCGTAGGGTTTGCCGGCAGCGCCGTGACCGCGCCGGTGCTGCGCCAACGCCGCGGCCACGCCGAATCCCTTCCCGCATTCGCCGCACTTGTGAGGTTTCTCCGCCGATTCCCGATGAGTTTGGACCGTTTGGGGATTTTTGGGATTTTTAGACATTCCCGATTCTGGCGGTTTCGGCGATTCCGCCCCGCACTCGTCGCATCGCCCGCCCGATTCCGCCGCCGGCGCGTGGGTTCGGCGATGCCGATCCAAGTGGGAACTCCACGAGAAACTCTTCCCGCACTCCGGACACTCGTAGGGTTTCTCCCCGGTGTGAATCCTCCGGTGCCGCTCCAGGTGGGAATTCCAGTTGAACCCTTTGCCGCAATCGCCGCATTTGTAGGGTTTCTCCTCCAGGTGAACTTTCTGGTGCTTCACCAACCCCGAACTTGCCGGGAAGCTCTTCCCGCAGACCCCGCACCGGCACGGCGCCGCGCCGGCGTGGACGCGCTGGTGTTGGATGAACGCCGAGCCGACGCTGAAGGATTTCCCGCAGTCGGGACATTTGTAGGGATTCTCGCCGGCGTGCCGCCGTTGGTGCGTCACCAAACTCGAGCTCAACGAAAACTCTTCCCGCATTCGGGGCATTTGTGGGGTCGCTCCGCCCCGCGCCGGCGTTTCGGCAGCGCCAAAGATTTGCCGCAGTCGTGGCACCGCAGGTGGCGGGCTTGGAGTTTCTTGAGTTTCCCGCGGCGCTTCCCCGGCGATTTTTGGGGTTGGGGTTTTGGGGTTTCGGAAGGGCTCGGGGGGGATTTGGGGTTTGGGGGCGCCGGTGGAGTTCCGGGGGTTTCGGGTTTTTCCGGAGGGTCGGGTGGGGGATCTTCGTCGTCGTTGTCGCTCGGTGAGGCCGGGGCGGCGTCTGGAGGGGGGAAAAGGGGATTTGGGGAGGGTTTGGGGGTTTTTGGGGAGTTTGGGGGGATTTGGGGTCTTGAGGGGATTTTGGGGGATTTGGGGTCTTGGAGGAGTTTTTGGGATTTTGGGGAATTTGGGGATTTTGGGGGGATTTGTGGGATCTTGGGAGTTTTTTTGGGGTTTTTGGGGTTTTGGTGTCTTGGAGGAGTTTGGGGTCTTGGAGGACTTTGGGGATCTTGGGGGGCTTTTGGGGCCTTGGAGAGGGCTTGGGGTCTTGGAGGAGTTTTTGGGATTCTTGGTGGGTTTGGGGTCTTTGGGAGGTTTGGAGATTTTGGGGGTTTTGGGGATTTTGGGAGGATTTAGGGTTTGGGGTTTTGAAGGACTTTTTGGGACTCTTGGTGGTTTTGGGGTCTTGGAAGAGTTTGGGGTCTTGGAGGGGTTTGGGATTTTGGGGGGGATTTGGGGGTTTTGAGGTCTTGGAGGTGTTTGGGGTCTTGGAGGGGTTCTGGGATTTTTGGGAGTTTGGGGTCTTGGAGGGGTTTTGGGTCTTAGAGATGCCATGGGGGTCTTTGGGATTTTGGGATGGTCTTGGGGGGATTTGGGGTCTTGGGGGGTTTTGAGATCTTGGAGAGGCCTTGGGGGTCTTGGGGTTGGGGGAGTTTTTGGGATTCCTGGTGGGTTTTGGGGTCTTGGAAGGACTTTGGGGGTCTTTGGGATGTTTCGGGGTTTTTGGGATTCTTGGGGATTTGGGGATTTTGGGGTCTTGGGGGGTTTTGGGGCTTTTGGGGATTCTTGGGGATTTGGGGATTTTGGGGTCTTGGAGGGGTTTTGGGGACCTTGGTGTTTCTGGGGGGGTCTTTGGGGGAATTTGGGGCTTTTGGGATCTTTGGGGGAATTTGGAGCTTTTGGGATCTTGGGAAGATTTGGGGAATTCTTGGTGGGTTTGGGGTCTTGGAGGGGTTTTGGGGTTTCTGGGGGGGTCTTTGGGGGAATTTGGGGTTTTTTTTTGGTGGACCTTGGATGGGTTTGAGAACCTCAAAATCTCAAAAATTTGGGGAAATTTTGGGGGACACAGGAAAGGGATTTTTGGGGATCTCGGTTGGGTCGGCCAACTGGAAGAGTCCAAACCCAATCTAGGTTGGATTGACCAACCAGAACATCCAAACCAAATCTTGGTTGGCTCGACCAACCCAAATCTTGGTCGGGTCGCCAACTGGAAGAGCCCAAACCCATTCATGGTCCCGTTGGCCAACTGGAAGAGCCCAAACCCTCTTTGGGTCCTGTTGACCAACTGGAAGAGTCCAAACCCAATCTAGGTTGGATTGACCAACCAGAACATCCAACCCAAATCTTGGTCGGGTTGACCAACTGGAAGAGCCCAAACCCTCTTTGGGTCCCGTTGGCCAACTGGAAGAGCCCAAGCCCTCCTTGGCCAAGCCCCGTTGACTCACCGGCGCCGAGGCCGCGTCTCCGGTGCGATTCGGCGAACGCGGTGATCCGCGGCCAGCTGATGGCGATCTCCTCGGCTTTTTTGGGGGGAAAAAAAAAATGGGAATTTTTTGGGGAATTTTGGGAATTTTCAGAGTTTGTTTTCCCAATCCCGGCTCCGTTTTGGGGCAAATTTTGGTGATTTTGGGGTTTTATTTCCTAATTTTTAATTAAACCCAATTAATTTTCAGTGTTGGGGTTATTAATTAAGAATTTGATCCCAAATTAAGGAGAAATCCAAGGAAATTTTGGGGTTTTACCCAAGGAAAATCCGACCGGAATTGGGGTTTTAATTCTGATTTTTTAATTAAACCCAATCAATTTCAATGTTGGGGTTATTAATTGATGGATTTTATCCCAAAATTAATAAATTCGGGGTCTTACCCAAGGAAATGACGCTCTCGTAGCTCTCCTGCATCTCGTCCCGGAATTCCGAGTTTATTCCAGAATTTTTGGGAATTTTTGGGGGGGGAAAAATCCCAAATTCCCCAAATTTCGACAGCTCCGGGTCAGGTTTTGGGAGATTCTGGGGAGAAAAAATATTTAAATTTGGGGTTTTAATGGTTTTTAGTTTTTAGGGAATTTTTGAGGAATTTTGGGGATTTTTTAGGGAATTTGGGGGAATTTAAAGGGAATTTTTGGGGAAGTTTGGGGTTATTTTTAGGGCATTTTTAGGGATTTTTAAAGGGAATTATGGGGGATTTTTTAGGGATTTTAAGGGAATTTTGGGGAAATTTTTAGGGCTTCTTAAGGGAATCTTTTTAGAATTTTTTGAGGCTTATTTAGGGATTTTTGGGGGAATTTTTTAGGGTTTTTAAAATAAATTTTTGGGATTTTTTAGGGGAATTTTTAGTGGAATTTGGGAGGAATTTTGGGGGATTTTTTTTTTTTTTAGAGAATTTTTAGGGAATTTGGGGGAATTTTTTTGGATTTTACAGGGGATTTTGGGGGAAATTTTAGGGAATTTTGGGGGGAAATTTTAGGGCTTTTTTAGGAATTTTTTTGTCATTTTTTCGGTAATTTTGGGGGTTTGGGGCTGGGGAAAAAGAGGAATTTTAGGGAAGGGACCCCCCCCCCCAAATTCCCACCTTAATTCCCAACCAAATCCGGGTTTTTTTTAATTTTGGGGAGGGTTTTAAGAAGGATTTGGGATTTCCATGGGAAAAAAATGCAGGGAATGAAGGGGTTAAAAAAAGGGAATTTTAAATGGGGGGGGGCGCTGGAATTTAAGGAAATTTAAAATTAAAATGGGGAAAAAGGGGGAAAACGGGGAAAAACGGGGGGAAAATGGGATAAGAGGGGGGAAAAATGGGGGAAAATGGAGAAAATGGGAAAAAAATCGGGATAAAAAATCGGGATAAAAAAACGGGAAAAAAACCGGGAAAATGAGAGAGATAAAAACAAAGGAAAATAACGTGAGAAAAACCCTGAAAATCGCGGAGAAAAATGGGAAAAAATGGGGAAAAAACGGGAAAAAAAGAAGAAAAATGGAGGAGCGGCTCGGCCGGGATGCGAGGAGGGAGAGAAAATGAGAATAAAAAGACAAAAAATCGGAATTTTGGGACAAAAAAAGCGGATTGGGAGTGAAAAATATCGGGAATTGAAGGGTTAAAGACCGAGGGAATGAAATCCCGATTTTTACAATTTTTAATTAATTTTTTTTTTTCTAATTATTCCCGGTCTCGGGGCGCGGTCGAGGAAGGGATAAATTGATTTTTTTTGATTAAAAAGAAGCGGATTTGGGGGGGATTTTTATTACCTGGATGCGGCTGGAAAAGCTGGAAGCGGTCGGGGGGAAAAAATCAAAAAAATTAAAAAGGTTGGAATTTTTGGGGTGGGGGTTGGGGAAAAAGGGTAAAAAAAAAAAAGAAAATAAATAAAAAATTAGAAATAAAGGGGGAAGGGTCGGTGTTGCACGTCGGCTCCGTGAGCGCCGAACACACAGGAAGGGGTTGGGCTAAAAAAAGGTGAAAAAATGAAATAAAAAAAAAAAAAAAAGGAAAAAAGGAGAAAAATCCGGGATATCGTAAAAAAAAAAAATTAAAAACGGGGGGACAGGAAAAGCGAAGGTGAAAAAAAATCGGGGGAAAAAAAAAGGGAAAAAATGGGAAAAAGCGGGGGGAAATCGAGGGTTGGGGTGGGGGAGGGGAGGAATTCCCGGATTTTGGGGTTTTTTGGGAATGGGGTGGGGGAGGGGAAAAGCGGCGGCTTTGTCCCGGTGGGGGTGGGGGAAGGGATTGGTTTGGGGGGGAAAATGGGGATTTTGGGGCTTTTAGTAAGGGATTTTTTGGGGGGGTTTATTAAGGGGAAAATTGGGATTTTTTGGTCTTTAGTTAAGGGGAAAATCGGGATTTTTTTTGGTCGTTAATTAATGAAAAAAATGGGGATTTTGGGGTCTTTAATAAGGGAAAAATTGGGATATTTTATGTCTTTAATTGGTGGAAAAATCGGGATTTGGGGCTTTTTAATTAATGTAAAAATTGGGGATTTTGGGGGTCTTTACTTAGGGAAAAATGAGGATATTTTTGGTCTTTAATTAATGGGAAAACTGGGATTTTTTGGTGGTTAATTGAGGGGAAAATTGGGATTTTGGGGGTCGTTAATGCGTGGGGAAAATGGGGATTTTTGGGTCTTTAATTCAGGGAAAAATTGGGGATTTTGGGGTCTTTAATTAATGGGGAAAATGGGGATTTTGGGGTGTGGATTTGGGGGAAAATGGGAATTTTTGGGGGGTTTTATTAAGGGGAAAAGTTGGGATTTTGAGGTCCTTACTAGAAAATTTGGGGGTTTGGGGGCATTAATTAATGGAAGAATTGGGGTTTTTAATTAATGAAAAAATTGGGGGTTTTGGGGTCTTTAATTTGTGGGAAATTTGTGGATTTGGGGTCAGTAATTATTGGAAAAAATTGGGATTTTGGGGATTTTAATTAAGGGAAAAACTGGGATTTTTTTGGTCATTAATTAATGGGGAAATCAGGATTTTTTTGGTCCTTTATTAGTGGGGAAATGGGGATTTTTGGGGTTTTTAATTATTGGAAAAATCGGGTATTTGGGGTCTTTAATTAATGGAAAAATTGGGGATTTGGGGGTCGTGGATTTGTGGGGAAAAATTGGGATTTTTTGTCCTTTAATTTGTGGAAAAATTAGAATTTTTTGAGTCTTAATTAATGGAATATTTGGGGGCTTGGGGTCGTGAGTTTGTGGGAAAATTGGGATTTTTTGGGTCTTTAATTAAGGGAAAAATGATAATTTTTGGATCTTTAATTAAGGGGAAAATTGGGATTTTTTGGTGTTTAATGGAAAAATTGGGGATTTTGGGGTCGTTAATTAATGGAAAAATTGGGGATTTTGGGGTCATAGATTTGGGGAAAAATTGGGGATTTTTGGGGTCTTTCATTTGTGGGAAAATGGGGATTTTGGAGTTTTTAATTGGTGGAAGATTTGGGGTTTGGGGTCAGTAATTAGTGGGAAAAATTAGGATTTAGGGTCATGAATTTGTGGGAAAAAATGGGGATTTTGGGGTCGTGAATTTGTGGGAAAATTGGGGGTTTGGAGTCTTTAATTAATGGAAATTTTGGGCGTTTGGGGTATTTTAATTCCTGGAAGTTTTTTGGGGCTGGAATTTTTTTTTTTTTTTTTAATTTTAGGGTCTGGAATTTGGGTTTTTATTTTAATTTTAGGGTCTGGAATTGTTTGGTGACTGAATTTTATTTAATTTTTTGGGATTTTCCAGGATCCCGGAGCGAGCGATGGATCCGTGGGGGGAGGAAGAGGAGGAGGAAGAGGAGGAGGAGCCGGAGGTGATTTTTGGGGATGAGGAGGAGGAAGATCCCTTCGAGCCCAACGGGATCCAGGGTAAGTTTGGGAAGGGAGAAAATCCCATAAAAATGTCAAAAATCTCATTTAAAAATCGCAAAAATCCCATTTAAAAAATCTCAAAAATCCCATAAATAAATCCCATAAATCCCATTTAAAAATCCCATTAAAAATCCCACAAATCCCATTTAAAAATCCCATTAAAAATCCCACAATTCCCATTTTAAAAAATCCCACAAATCCCATTTAAAAATCCCAAAATTCCCATTTTAAAAAATCCCATAAATCCCATTTAAAAATCCCAAAATTCCCATTTAAAAAATTCCCATAAATCCCATTTAAAAAAAACCAAAAATCCCATTAAAATCCCATAAATAAATCCCATAAAATTCCCCTTAAAATATCCCATTAAAAATCCCCAAAATCCCATTTTTTGCGGGATTTTCCCCATTTTTTAATTATCCCATTATTTGTGGAAAATTCCAATAAAAAATGGGGACAAATCTCAGAAAAAAATGGGGAAAACTCTACCAAAAATGGGCAGAAATGCCATAAAAAAATGGGCAAAATTCCACAAGAAATGGGGACAAATCCTATAAAAAATGGGGGAAGATCCACAAAAAAATTGGGAAAATTCTACAAAAAAATCAGGAAAACCCCAGAGAAAATATCGCAAAAAATGGGCAAAATTCCACAAAGAAACGGGGAAAAATTCCACAAAAAAATGGGGAAAATTCAAATAAAAAATGGAGGAAATTCCACCAAAAAAATTGGAGAAATTCCACAAAAAATTGGGAAAATTCACCCAAAAAAATGGGGAAAATTCACATAAAAATGGGGAAAATTCCACAAAAAATGGGGAAAATTCCAGAAAAGCAGGAAAAAACCCCAGAATTCCCAACTTTCCCCCTCTCCCGCCCCCAGGAAGCCCCGAGTCGAACCCGACCGCTCCGGAAATCGTGGAATTGGATCCCGACTTCCCCGCGCCCGACCTCTCGGAGCGCGAAACTTTCCGTTGGACCGTGGTGCAGCAGATCGACCCCGGCGCGCCGTCCTCGTCGTCGTCGTCGTCCAAAAGCCGCAAGAAAAACCCCAAATCCCCAAATTTCTCCAACTTCAAGAGCATCATCGTCCTCCAGAAGAGCTACGAGTGCTCGGAGTGCGGGAAGAGCTTCAGCTGCAGCTCCCATTTCTCCAAACATCGCCGCACGCACACCGGGGAGAAACCGTTCCGGTGCTTGCACTGCGGGAAGAGCTTCAACGTCTCTTCCAACCTCTACCGGCACCAACGCGGCCACGGCGGCGGCGGCGAATCGGCGCCGGAAAAGCCGCGAGGGTTTCCTTACAAATGCGAGGAGTGCGGGAAGAGTTTCCGGCGAATAAGGAGTTGGCCACTCACCGGCGGCTCCACACGGGGGATTTGCCCTTCCAGTGCGGCCACTGCGGGAAGAGCTTCTCGTGGAGCTCCCATTGGCTTCGGCACCAGCGGATCCACACCGGCGAGAAGCCCTACGAGTGCCAGGAGTGCGGGAAGAGTTTCTCCAGGAGTTCTCATCTCTACCGGCACCAGCGTGGCCACGCCGGCGGCCGCTCGTACATCTGCACCTACTGCGGGCGCAGTTTCGGCAGCATCCTCCACTTCGAGCGGCACCAAGGGACGCACACGGGCGTCAGGCCCTACAAATGCTCCCTGTGCCGGAAGAGTTTCGGCGACGCGCCGGCGCTGGTGAAGCACCAGCGGCTTCACCTCGGGGAGGGCCCGTTCCGGTGCGAGGATTGCGGCAAAAGCTTCGGCGCCCGCTCGCAGTACGCGCGGCACCGGCGGAGCTTCCACGGCGGAGGAGCCGGCGCCGAGAAGCCGTACCGGTGCGGGGACTGCGGGAAGAGCTTCTCGTGGAGCTCCCACTGGGAGAGGCACCAACGGATTCACACCGGCGAGAAGCCCTACGAGTGTCCCGAGTGCGGGAAGAGTTTCGGCAGGACGTCGCATCTTTACCGGCACCAACGGACGCACGCCGGCGGTCGGCCCCACGTCTGCGGGGAGTGCGGGAAGAGTTTTAATTCCACCCTTCACTTCCAGAAGCATCAGAGGGCGCACGGGGCCGGGGCGCGGAAGAGCTGCGGGGAGTGCGGGAAAACGTTCTCGGATCCGTCGGCGTTGGCCAAGCACCGACGGATCCATGAGGATTCCCAAAAAACCTGCTCAGAACGTGGGAAATCCTTCTCGGATCCGTCGGCGTTGGCCAAGCACCAACGGGTTCATGAGGAGACGCAAAAAACTGGGAGATCCTTGGTGGAATCTCAAAAAAATGGGAGATCCTCGGATGAATCCCAAGAAATTTGCTCCAGTTGTGGGAAAACCTTTGGAGATCCTTCAACATTGGCCAAGCATCAACGGATCCATGAGGAGACACAAAAAATGGGGAAATCCTTGGTGGAATCCCAAAAAATTGGGAAATCGTTGGTGGAATCCCAAAAAATTGGGAAGTCCTTGGTGGAATCCCAAAAAATTGGGAAGTCCTTGGTTGATTTGTCAACGTTGGCCAAGAATCAACAGGTTCTTGAGGAGACCCAAAAGATTGGGAAACCCTTGGATGAATCCCAAGAAATTTGCTCCAAATGTGGAAAAACATTTGGAGATCCTTCAGCGTTGGCCAAGCATCGACGGATCCATGAGGAATCCCAAAAATCCTGCTCAGAATGCGGGAAAACCTTTGGAAATCCTTCATCGTTGGCCAAACATCAACGGATCCACGAGGAGACCCAAAAAATTGGGAAATCTTTGGTTGAATCCCAAAAAATTGGGAAATCCTCGGAGGAATCCCAAGAAATTTGCTCCAAATGTGGAAAAACCTTTGGAGATCCTTCAACGTTGGCCAAGCATCGACGGCTCCACGATTCCGGCCGGAATTTCGGGATCGGATCCAAATTCCGGAATCCCGGAGAGGAGGAAATGCCGGAAGGGTGAAAATTAAAAGTTTTGGGAATTTTTTCCGACGTTTCCCGGCTGTAGTTTTGGGTAGGGTAGAGTAGGAAGAAGTAGGGGTAGAAATGGTTAAAAAAAATTGGAATTTTTTTGGTTTTTCCGTGAGTTTTCCCAGGAAAAATAAAAAATCAGTTGGAGGAAATCCTGGAATTTTTGGGTGGTTTTGGAGGTTTTTTTTTGGGGGGGGAAAATCCTGACTTGGAGGTTTTGAAGAAAATCGGGAATTTTGGGCGGTTCCGTAATTTATTGTATTTATTCAGCTGGAAAATCCTGGAAAATTTTGGGAAGGAAATCCCAAAATTGGGGAAAAAAAGAGGATGTGATCCCAAAAATCTTCTTGGATTGGGGTGGGGGAAAAAAAAAGGGAATTTCGGGGTTTTTCCCGGGGGTTTTGGGGGATTTTTTTGGAATTTTCTTCTTTGTTTGTAATGTGAATAAAAAATAGATTTAGTGAGGAATTCCTGGAATTTTTTCTTGGGGACGAAATGGGGGGAAAGTGGGAATAATTCCTGGGAAAATTGGGAATTTTGGGGTGATTTGGGAACTTTTGGGGAATTTTTTGGGGCAAATCTTTGGGAATTATTTGGGATTTTTTTGGGAATTTTTTTTTTTTGGTATTTTTTGGGAATCCCTTGGGAATTTGGGGGGGAATCTTTGGAATTCTTTGGGGGTATTTTGGAATTTTTTTGGGCATTTTTTGGGCCTTGCTTGGGAATTTTGGGGGGGAAATATTTAGGAATTCTTCGGGCATTTGGGGAATTTTGGGGGCAAATCTTTGGGAATTTTTGGGGGCAAATCCTTGGGAATTCAGGGAATTGTTGGGGCACATCTTTGGGAATCCTTTGGGACTTTTTGGGTGCAAATCTTTGGGAATTCTTTGGGCATTTGGGAATTTCTGGGCGACTCCCTGGGAAGTTTTTGGAGGATGGCGAGGAAGCGGAGGAGGAGGAGGGGGAGGAAGGAGAGGGAGAGGAAGAAAAGGGAGGGAAAGGGAGGAGGAGGAGGAAGAAGAGGAGGGGGGGAGAGGGAAGAGGAGGAGGAAGAACAAGAGAGGAAGAAGAGGGAGCGGAGGAAAAGGGGGAGAGGAGGAGGAGGAGGAGGAGGGAAAGGAGGAGGAGGAGGAAGGGGGAGGGGAGAGGGGGAGGGAGGAGGAGGAGAAAAGGAGGAGGAGGAAGAGCGGGAGGGGGAGAGGGAGGAGGGAGAGGGGGAAGGAAGGAGGAGGAAGAGGAGGAGGAGGAGAAGGGGAGGGAAGGGAGGAGGAGGGAAGGAGGAGGAGGAGGAGGAGGAGGAGGGAAGGGGGAGGGAGGAAGAGGAGGAGGAGGGAAGGGGGAGAGGGAGGAGGCGGCGGCTCCTCTGTATCCGGGTCACGCCGGGAGCCGCCTCCAGCGGGACCGGGACCGGGACTGGGAGCGGGAACGGAGCGGGAACGGGTCCGGATCGGGACTAGAACCGGGTCGGGAACGGGATCAGGATCGGGTCCGGATCGGGACTAGAACCGGGTCGGGAACGGGATCAGGATCGGGTCCGGATCGGGACTAGAACCGGGTCGGGAGAAGGAGCGGGATTAGAACCGGGAGCTGGCCAGGATCGGGATCGGGACCGGGACCGGGTTGGGGTCGGGATCGGTTTCGGGAACGGGATCAGGAGCGGGATCGGGACCGGGTCGGGGTCGGGATCGGTTTCGGGAACGGGATCAGGAGCGGGATCGGGATTCGAACCAGGTCAGGATCGGGACCAGGATTAGGAGCGGGATCAGGATCGGGTCCGGGAACGGGATCGGGATCAGAAACGGGATCAGGATCGGGACCGGGACGGGTCGGGAGCGGGATTAGAACCGGGAGCGGGTCGGGATCAGTTTTGGGATCGGGGTCGGGAACGGGATCAGGAGCGGGATCGGGATTCGAACCGGGTCAGAACTGGGAGCAGGATTGGGAGCGGGATCGGGATTGGGATCGGGATCGAGTCCAGGATCGGGACTGGGATCGGGTCCGGACAGGGATTGGGAGTGGGATCGGGTCCGGTTTGGGATCGGGATCGGGATCGGGATTAGAACCAGGTCAGGACCGGGATCGGGATTGGGTCCAGGATCGGGTCTGGACGGGGATTGGGAGTGGGATCGGGTCCGGTTTGGGATCAGGATCGGGGTTAGAACTGGGTCGGGATCGGTTTCGGGGTTGGTTTTGGGATTGGGATCAGCGCAGGGAGACCCCAAAACCGGGGGACCCCGCGCTGATCCCCCCTCCCCCAGCAGGTACTGGCCAGTCCCAAATTTCCCCCAAATTGTCCTGAAATGATCCCAAAATTATCCCAAAATTCCCCCTAAATCCTTCCTAGAATTCCCCCACATCCACCCCAAAATTTCCCCCCAATCCATTCCAAAATTCCCCCAAATCCACCCCAAAATCATCTCAAAATTATCCCAAAATTCCCCCTAAATCCTCCCCCAAATCCCCCCAAATCATCCCAGAATTATCACAAAATTGCCTCTAAAATTTCCCCCAAATCCACCCCAAAATCAACCCAAAATTTCCCCCAAATCCACCCCCAAATCATCCTAAAATTCCCCCAAATCCACCCCAAAATTTCCTCTAAATGCCCCCAAAATTATCCCAAAATTCCCCCAAAATTTCCCCCCAAAAGCCCCAAAATTCCCAAAATTTGGGGATCCTGACGAGGATTTTGGGATTTTTCAGGCTCGGATTTGGGATTTTGGGGTGAAGATGCAGGAGAATTACGAGAACGTCATTTCCTTGGGTAAGAGCATCCCAAAAAATTTGGCGATTTTGGGAATTTTTGGGAACTTTGGGGAATTTTTGGGGTTTTCCCAGTGGAGAATTTTGGGGGGAAAAGGGAATTTTTTTGAGGGAATTTTGGGATTTTTTGGGGGGAGAATTTCAGGATTTTTTTTTTTAATTTCTAAAATATTCAAAATATTTATAATTTTTTAAAATGCAAATATTTCAAATTTTATTTTAATACCTTAATTTTAATATTTGAAACATTTAAATAATTAAAATATTATTTAATATTTTACTCGCTAATT
Organism: Diglossa brunneiventris; assembly: GCA_019023105.1. NCBI lineage: Eukaryota > Metazoa > Chordata > Aves > Passeriformes > Thraupidae > Diglossa > Diglossa brunneiventris. The sequence goes on from JAFCGX010000187.1 coordinate 24,327, forward strand.
TTAATAATTTTAAAAAATATTTTTGATATTTTTAATATTTTAAATTATTTAAAATATTTTAAGATTTTTTTTGGGAGTGGGAATTTTGGGGAATTCCCTAAGGAAAAACTTTCGGGATTTTTTGGGAGACCCTGGGGCAAAATTTTTGGGAATTTCGGGATTTTTTGGGGGGGATTCCAAGGCACAAATTTGAGGGAATTTTGGATTTTTTAGGGAATTCCTTGGGGCAAAATAAAAAAAAAAAAGGAATTTTTCAACCCCCCAAAAATTCCATCTGGAATCTCGCTGCCTCATTTTCCCTGGAACACTTTTTCCCCTGAAAAAAATCACCGAAAATTTGCCCAAAGTTTGGGGATTTCACCCCAAAACGGAGCCGGGATGGGAAAATAAACTCTGAAAATTCCCAAAATTCCCATTTTTTCCCCCAAAAAAGCCGAGGAGATCGCCATCAGCTGGCCGCGGATCACCGCGTTCGCCGAATCGCACCGGAGACGCGGCCTCGGCGCCGGTGAGTCAACGGGGCTTGGCCAAAGTGGGGTTGGGCTCTTCCAGTTGGCCAACGGGACCCAAAGTGGGTTTAAAATTTAATTTAATCAAATTTAATTTGTCTGAAACCTTTGGGATTTTCTGGAATTCCCCTCAAAACTGAAATCTTTGCGATTTCCAGGAATTTTCCTCGAATTTGACCAAAGTCTTTGGGATTTTCAGGAATTCCCCTAAAGTTTGATCAAAATATTTGGAATTTTCAGGAATTTTCCTTTAATTTGACCGAAATCTTTGGGACGATCAGGAATCCCTCACAAAATTCGGGTATTTTCTGGAATTCCCCCCCAAAATCTTTGGAATTTTCAGGAATTTCTCCCTAAATCGAAATCTTTGGAATTTCCAGGAATTTTCGTTGAATGTGACCAAAATTATTGGAATTTTCAGGAATTCCCCTAAAATTTGACCAAAATGTTTGGGATTTTAAGGATTTTTCCTTTAATTCGCCCAAAATCTTTGGGATTTTCAGAAATTTTCCTTAAACTTGACCAAAATATTTGGAATTTTCAGCAATTTGCCCAAAATCTCCGGGATTTTCAGGAATTTTCCTTTAATTCGCCCAAAATCTTTGGGATTTTCAGTAATCCATTTTTAATTTCCCCCAAATCCCAACTTTTTTTTTCCATTTTTTCGATTTTTTCCCATTTCTCCCTCCGCAGCCGCCGATTCCGAGGGGGAGCAGCCCCGCCCCTCCCCCCCTCCGGCTCCGCCCCCTCCCGCCAGAGGGGCGGGGCCGGAAGGGGCGGGGCCGGAAGGGGCGGGGCCGGAAGGGGCGGGGCCGGAGCTGCGTCGGCAGCTGGGGCTGATCCTGCAGACGGCCGGGAGGAGCCGCGTGGAGAAAATGCTGCGGGAGCTGGTGCGGGAGCAGGGCCTGGCCGGGAAACGCCGGAACCGCCGGAGGGCGGCCAAGGACGGAGGTGAGTTTGGGACATTCTGTAAAAAATTTACATCAAAAATGGGTTTTTCTCAAAAAAAAATAGGCTTTCCAAAAAAATTCCCCCAAAAAATGGGTTTTTCCCTAGAAAAATCGGTTTTCCAAAAATAAATTTAAAAAAAAAGGGGTTTTCCCCCAAAAAATGGGTTTTGACCAAAAAATTCCCCCCAAAAAATGGGGTTTTCCCTATAAAATCCCATTAAAAAAGGGGTTTTCCCAAGAAAGTGGATTCCTCCCCCCAAAAAAAAAGGTTTTTCCCAAAACATTCCCCCCAAAATTCCCAAAAAATTGGTTTTCCCCAGAAAAACGGGGTTTTCTCCAAAAAAAAGGGTTTTCCCCCAAAAATGAAAAAAAAGGGGTTTTTCCCCAAAAAATTCTCAATAACAAACGGGTTTTTACGAAGAAATTCCCATAAAAAAGAGGTTTTCCCAAATTCTTGGGGTTCTCCCCAAAATAGGGGGGTTTTACAAAAAGTTCCCTGCCAAAAAGGGTTTTGGACGAGAAGTTCCACAAAAAACGGGTTTTACCAAAAAAATCGGTTTTTAGCAAAAAAAAAATGGGATTTTTTTTTTGGGAATTTTGGGGTCTGCAGCTCCATGGCCAAGGTCAATCAATGGTCAACGCTGACCCAACCCGTGGGAGATTTCGGGGTGTCGTTAATTTCCTCCCATCCCCGCGCAGGCGCCGTCGCCGCCGGCAGCCCCCGGGACGACCCCACCGCCCCTCCAAGCGCCCAAGACCCTCCCCAACCTCAACCCCCAACCGACCCCACCGCCGAGACCCCGAAACCCGCCGGGACCTGCTCGGAATGCGGCAAAACCGCGACCGAGCCCCGGCGCCGCTCCTCGGAGCGCTGCCGGCTCCACGCCGAGGCGGAGAAGCCGCACCGCTGCGCCGACTGCGGCAAAGGCTTCAGCCGCGGCTCCAACCTGGCGCAGCACCGGCGCATCCACACCGGGGAGCGGCCGCACCGCTGCGGCGACTGCGGCAAAGGCTTCATCCAGCGCTCCGACCTCGAGCGGCACCGGCGCGTGCACACGGGCGAGCGGCCGTACCCCTGCGCCGACTGCGGCAAGCGCTTCAGCGTCAGCTCGCACCTGGATCGGCACCGCCGCGTGCACGCCGGGGGGCCGGGCCCGCCGGAACAGCTCCGCGCCAAAATCAAAACGGAGGCGGCGGCGGCGGCGGCGGAACCGGCGCCGTTCCGCTGCCAGGATTGCGGGAAGAGCTTCGCCCAGCGCTCGGCGTTGGCCAAACACCGCAAAACCCACACGGGGGAGCGGCCGCACCGCTGCGGCGACTGCGGCAAGAGCTTCAGCCGCGGCTCCAACCTGACGCAGCACCGGCGCATCCACACCGGCGAGCGCCCCTTCGCCTGCGGCGACTGCGGCAAAGGCTTCATCCAGCGCTCCGACCTCGAGCGCCACCAGCGCGTCCACACTGGCGAGCGGCCGTACTCGTGCGGCGAGTGCGGCAAGAGCTTCAGCGTCAGCTCGCACCTGGATCGGCACCGGAAAATCCACGCGGCCGAACGCGCCTCGTACCGGTGCCCCGAGCACCTGGCCGGGTTTTTGGCGGCTCACCGGCACGGGAGGCTCTTCCAGTGCGGGCAGTGCGGGCGGTGTTTCGGTCAAGGCGCGGCGTTGTTGAAGCATCAGCGGTCTCACGGTGGCGGCGCCGGTGTCGGTGGTGTCGGCGGCTCGGCGTCGCCGAAGTGTCTGGATTGCGGGAAAAGCCGGGGGCTGTGCCAGGATTGTGGCCGGCAGCCGGAATCGGCGGCGGCGGCGCCGGAGAAGCCGTACAAATGTCAGGAGTGCGGGAAAAGCTTCGGGCAGCGCTCGGCGTTGGTGAAGCACCGGCGCATCCACACCGGCGAGAAACCCTACAAGTGCCAGGATTGCTCCAAGGGCTTCATCCAGAAATCCGACCTCACCATCCACCGGCGCATGCACACGGGCGAGAAGCCGTACGAGTGCCGCGAGTGCGGGAAATGTTTCAGCGTCTCCTCCAACCTCTTGACCCACCAGAGGACCCACCTGGGCGAGAAACCCTTCCAGTGCTCCGAGTGCGGCAAGAGCTTCATCCAGCGCTCCGAGCTCACCATCCACCGGCGCGTCCACACCGGGGAGAAACCCTACGAGTGCCGCGAGTGCGGGAAGTGCTTCAGCCGCAGCTCGCACCTCAACCGGCACCGCCGCACCCACGGCAAAGCCGGCGCCGCCTCCTCTTCTTCCTCTTCCTCATCCTCGTCCTTCTCGTCGTCTTCTTCTTCTTTCTCGTCTGCTTCTTCCACCTTCTCGTCCTCCTCCTCCTCCTCGGCGTTCCCGGCGTTCCCGGGCTCCTCGGCCGTGCCGGCGCCGTTGGAGCTGCCCTGGGCGTTGGCGTTGCCGGGCCGGGCGTTCCCGGGGTTTCCGGTGGGTAATTAAAGGGAGGTGGTTAATTAGGGGCTGGTAATTAAAGGAGGGAGGGGAGATGGGGGATGCTGATGGTGCTGGTGGGTTCCCAGTGCTCCCAGTGCCCAACTGGGCTTGGCCAACACAACACCCAACCTTGGCTTGGTCCCATTGAATTCCCATGGCTAATTAACCATCTCCAATTAATTAGGGGTGATTTAATTCATTAATTAAGTGGGAACATGAGGAATTCCCATCATTCCATGGTTCTGGTGGGCTCCCATCATTCCCAGTGCTCCCAGTGCCCAACTGGGCTTGGCCAACCCAACACCCAACCTTGGCTTGGTCCCACTGAATTCCCATGGCTAATTAAGGACCTCTGATTAATTAGGGGGTGATTAATTGGCTAATTAATGACTGGAGGGGGAATTCCCATCATTCCCAGTTCTCCCAGTGCCCAACTGGGATTGGCCAACCCAGCACTGGGGGATCTTCCCAACCATCGGGTTCCGAAGTTTGGGGAAAAACCCCAAAAAATTGGGAAAAAACCCCCCAAAATTGGGAAAAAACACCCAAAAAATTGGTGAAAAAACCCAAAATATTGGGAAAAAAATTGGGAAAAAATCAAAATTTGGGAAAATCCCTCAAAATTTCAAGAAAGAAACTCAAAAACTGGGGAAAAAAACTTATTGGGAAAAGCCTTAAAAATTTGGGAAAAAAATTATTTTGTTAAAAAAACCCTCAAAATTTGTGGAAAAAATTAAAGTTTAGGGGAAAAAAATCAGAATTTGTGAAAAAAAATCCCAAGTTTGGGTCATGAATTCAACCAAATGTGGGTTTGGAAGGAAAAATTGGATTTTCTTTTGGATTTTTTGGGTTTTTCCCAAAAAATGGGAGCAAACTCCAGCTTTTTTTAAACCTTTTTTTTTCTTATTTTGTAATGGAAATTTGAATTTTTTGGGTTTTTTTGTTACTTTTGTGATTTTGTATTTTCTGTGTCGGGTCAATAAAAATCCGACTTGGGCTGAAAATGCCAAAAAATTGGGATTTTTCTCATTATTTTATATGAAAATTTAGGGATAAAATGGCCAAAAATTGGAATTTTTCCATCATTTCCCCCCCATTCTGACCACAAGGAATTCCAAGAAAGACACAACCCAAGTTAATTAATTCAAATATGAGTTTAATTAATTAAAATATTCAATACCCCCCAAATGGAATCACAATAAATAATCCAGAGGTAATTAATCAATAAATAATTAATAAATAGTAGCAAATAAATAATGACAAATAAATAATGACAAATAAATAATAATAAATAAATAACATATAAGTAATTATTATAAATAATTAAGAATAAGTAATAAATTCAGCAGCCACAGGCGCTGAAGTTGAGGTAGAGGCGACCTCGTTAATTAAAACCTCGTTAACGAGGCCATCCTGACCACGCCCCTTTCCAGTGCTCCCAGTTCCAAACTGGGATTGGGCAACCTCAAAATTCCAACATGGGGCTTGTTCCCACCTTAACTGGGAGCTAATTAATGAGCTGGCCATTAATTAGGGGTTAATGAACCAGTTAATTAATTAGGGAATGGCAAAACCCCCCTCAATCCGCGACTCCGCCCCTTTCCAGTCCTCCCAGTTCCAAACTGGGATCGTCCAACATCGATTGGTTTCTTCCAACCTGGAGCTCTTCCACCTTAATTAACGACCTCGTTATTAATCCAGGAGGGCGTGGCAGTCCTGGGCACCGCCCCCAGTTTCGGGGGGGTCCCTCAGCGCGTCCTGGCGCCACCAGGGGGCGACAAAGGCGGTGACAAAGGAGGTGACAAAGGAGGTGACACCGACAACGAGGGGCAGGAGCCACCCATGGGTGCCACCGCCGCCGTCCCATTGTCTGGAATTTGGGGTCCCTCTGGAATTGGGGGTGTCCCCAAGGGTGTCCTTGTCCCCACCGAGGTGACATCGGTGAGGTCACCGGGCGTGTTGTAGATTTGGGTGCCCACCACGGCCAAGAGGAGCAGCAGGAGTCGCTTGGCGGCGCTGGGTTCTTCCGAGGGGAGGGGGCGACGCACCTGGAAGGGGGGAAAAAATTCCAAAATTGGGGTCAGGGATCATTGGGATGGGGGAAATTTCTGGAATTTTGGGGAAATTGCCAGAAAATTTCATGGTGGGAAAAGCATGGGAGGTGGGATTAGAGATGGGGAACGGTGGGGTAGGGAACCCATCCAAAGGGTGATCCGGGCAGACCCTGCTTAGCTTCACAAAGGGTTTGGGGGAATTAACTCCTCCCGGGGTAAATAATTCCCACTTTGGGGCAAATAAATCTCATTTTGGGTAAAAATCCCCTTGTTTTGGGGTAAATAAATCCCAATCAGGGGATTTTTGGGGGAAAAAAAATCCCTTTTTAGAGTAAACAATCCTTTAGTCGTGTTGGGGAACCCATCCAAGGGGTGACCTGGGTGGACCCTGCTTAGCTTCACAAAGGGTTTGGGCGAATAATGCCCCAGGGAGTAAATATTCCAGTTTTGGGGTAAATAATTCCCACTCTGGAATAAAACTGCCTTTGGTTTTGGGAAAATAAATAAATTTTGGGGGGAAAAAAATCCCTTTTTACAGAAAAAAAGCCCCTTTGAGTCAGGTTGGGGAACCCATCCAAGGGTTGACCTGGCCGGACCCTGCTTAGCTTCACCAAGGGGTTGGGGAAATTAACCCACCCTGGAATAAATAAATCCCATTTGGGGTAAATAAATCCCATTTTGCATAAAGTTTGTTTTGGGGGAAAATAAATCAATTTTTGGGGAAAGAAGTCCCTTTTTGGGGTAAATAATCCTTTAGTCAGGTGTGGGAACCCATCCAAGGGGTGACCCTGGCGGACTCTGCTTAGCTTCACAAAGGGTTTGGGGGAATTAACCCCCCCTGGAGCAAATAATTCCAATTTTTTGGCAAATAATTCAAATTCCGGGATAAAAATCCCATCTGTTTTTGGGTAAATAAATCCCAATCAGGGGATTTTTTTGGGAAAAATCCTTTTTTGGGGTAAATATTGCCCTAGTCAGGTTAGGGAACCCATACAAGGGGTGACCCAGGCGGACCCTGCTTAGCTTCCCAAAGGGTTTAGGGGTAATTAACCCCCCCCCCCGGAACAAATAATTCCCATTTAAGGGCAAATAATTCCCACTCTGAGATAAAAAATTATTTCTTTTTTGGCAAATAAATCCCAGCCTGGAGCAGGGAGGGGCCCAAATCTTTCCCCGAGGGTGCCAGGAAAGGCTGAGTCAGAGCGGAGAGGGTGGAAGTGACTCAGCCTCCTCCACCCCTCCGGGAAACGAGGCCAATTTTGGGTTCTGGCCGGGGAATTCCAGCAATTTGGGATTTGGGAGGGGTTTGGGGGGATCTATAGGGGATTTGGGGGCTACAGGGGGCTTAGGGAGGGGGAGTTTGGGGGGATTTAGGGGCGTTTGGGGGGTTTAGGGCGAGTTTGAGGAATTTAGGGTGAATTTGGGAAAGTTTAGCACAAGTCTGGGGCAGTTCTGGAGGAATTTGGAGGAGTTTAGGACGAGTTTGGGGGATTTAGGGTGAATTTGGGGGGGTTTAGGGCAAGTTTGGGGAAGTTTAGGAAGGTTTTGGGCAGATTTGAAGGGGTTTAGGGCCATTTTGAGGGGGATCGAGGCGAGTTTGGGAAATTTGGGGCAAATTTTACAAGTTTTGGGCGAATTTGGGCGAGGCCAGGGGGGTTTAGGCGAGGCTATAGGCGACTTCTAATATCTATAGGGGACATAAGGGATATAGGACAACCCAAACTACCCCAAAACCTCCAAATTTAAGCTAAACCCCCCCCAGAAAAAAACCCCAAAAAATCCCTCCCATACTCACAGCGGGCGGATAAAGAACGCGCCGATGGCGCCGCCGAGGCCTGGAGGGCCCGGGGGGCGGCGGGAGGGGTTCGAAGGTGAAGTGACGAGGTGGGGACGGTGCCACCCCTTTGGGGACACCCTCGAGATGTCCCCAAACCCGCCCCGGACACCTCGCGGTGGCCGCGACCGCTGCCACCATCGACATCGTGAAAAAGGAAATGCTGGGATTCGAACCCGCGGCCTCTGGTTTATAACGGGGAGTGGAGGCCACGCCCACGGTGAGATTTGATTGGTGGAGAACGGATGGGGCGGGGTTTGCGCGAGGCCACGCCCATTGGCTCGGGGTTGGGGAAATTCCCGAATTTTGAGTCACGGATTTTGCGTCATTTGAGGGGGGAAAAAAAAAGGGAATTTTTGGGGGCAAACCCGGGATTTTTATGGGGGAAACCACGGGAATTGTGGAGGGAAAAAAGGGAAATTTTTAGGTGAAAAGAGGAAATTTTGGGGAAAAAATGGGATTTTTGGGGAAAAATTGTTTTTTTTTTTTTAATGGGATTTTTTTGGGAGGAGAAAAGGGATTTTTAAGGGGGAAAATGAGCAAATTGTGGGGGGGAAAACCTGAAAATTTCTGGGGAAAACCCCGGGAATTTTGGGGGAAAAAAAGGGATTTTTGAGGGAGGGAAATTGGATTTTTTATGGGGGAAAATGGGATTTTTTGGGGAAGAAAATGGAGATTTTTTTGGGAAAAAAATGGGAATTTTTTTTTGAGAAATGGGATTTTTTTGTGGGGGGGGAAGAGGGAATTTTAGGGGGAAAGAAAGAATTCATTTTAATAAATTTAAATTTGAATTTTTATTAAGGTTTATTGACAGCAGTGCAGTGAAATGAAGGAATTTTTATTGAAAGATGGGAAATTGTCACCAAAAGATGAAAAAAAATTCTAGAAAAAAGAAAAAAAAACCCGAAAAAAAACCAAAAAAAGGGAGAAAAAAACCCCAAAAAGGTTAAAAAATAAAACTCCAAACTAAAAATAAAAAGGCCCAAAAAAGCTCAAAAAATTTGAAAAAAATAAAAATTAAAACGCCCTAAAAAGATCTCATAAAAAAGAACAAAAAAGCCCCAAAAAATCCCAAATATTCCCTTAAAAAGGCTCCAAAATTCCCTCAAAAAGCTCCAAAAAAAGTCCCAAAATTCAATATTTGGCTCCAGGTTTTGTCCCTCCGTGGCCACGACCTGGAGAGGGAGAGATCCCAAAATGTCACAAAATTCCAGAAATTGATCCCAAAATTCCTGAAATTCAACCTAAAAAAATCCCAAATTTGTTATCAAAAACCCCAAAATTTCACCTCAAAATTCCCAAATTGAATAGCAAACTTAATTCCCAAAATTCAAAATTTTACCTCAAAATTCCCCTAAAATCCTTAATTTTATCCCAAAAATCCCCAAAATTCCAAATTTTATCCCAAAAATCCCAAATTACATCCCAAATTTCACCCCCAAAATTCCCATTTTTTGGCCCCAATTCTGTGTCGGGCTCCGTTCCCGGGTTGTTCCCGTGGGAATTCCGGGAATTTCCCAAATTTGGGGAATTTTATCCCAATTTTCTGCCTCCGTCTCTTACGTGGAGGGGCCACAAGAGACCCCCACGCCTTTGGGGGAGGGGTCCTAAAACATCCAAAAAATTCCCCAAATTTCCCCCAAATTCACCCCAAAATCCCCCCAAAAAATCCCCCCCCCCCAAATCCCCCCAAAATTTCCCAAAAAATCACAAAAAATCCGAAGAATTCCCCCCAAAATTTCCCAAAGAATCACAAATCCCAAAAATTCCAAAAAAATTGCCCCAAAAAATCCCCAAATTTCCTGAATTCCTCAAAATTCCCCCAATAATTCCCAAAAATTCCCCCCAAAAAAACCCAAGAAATTCCCAAAAAAACCCCAAGAAATTCCCAAAAAATTCCCCAAAAAACCCTGAAGAAATTCCCAAAAAAAAAAAAAAAAACCCCAAAAAATCCCCATATTTCCCAAAAATCCCCAAAATTTCCCCCAAAATTCCCGGATTTCCCCCCTTACCTGGGCTCAGATCCAGGGCTTCATCCGGAGCCATTTGGGGTTTTCTATAGGGGATTTTCTATAGGGGAACCGGGTTTTCCCTGGGGAAATTTGGGATTTTCCATAGGCGATTTGGAATTTTCTATAGGGGATCATCCATGGGGAATTCGGGGTTTTCCATAGGGAAATTTGGGTTTTTTTTTTTCCAAAAGGCATTTCGAGATTTCTGCAGGGAAATTTGGGATTCTCCATAGGGGAACTTCTATAGGGGATTTGGGATCCCCTAAAGGAATCCGGGATCCCCTATAGGGATTCAGGTGTCTCTATAGGGGATTGAGGTGCCACTAGGACCCCCTATAAAATGTGCAGAATTCCCCTATAGAATACGTAGGAACCCCTGTAGAATGTGTAGGGTCCTCTACAGAATGTACAGAATCCCCTATGGAATGTGCAAGGTCCCCTATAGGATCCCCTAGAGAATGCCTATGAACCCCCTGTAGGATCCCCTATAGGGTGTGTAGGGGCCGGCGTGTGCCGGGGCCGTGGCGGATCCCCCGTGGGGTCCCCTATGGGAGCAGGGTCCCCTATGGGATCCATACGGCCCCGGCCGTAGGTGACCCCGGCCTTGCTGTGGCCTCGGCCCCCGGGGGCAGCGCACGGGACAGCGCCCCCCGCTGGGGGACGGGGCCCCTATAGAGCCCCTATGGGTCACCTATGGATCCCCTATAGATCCCCTATGGGTCACCTATGGATCCCCTATGGGAGCCCCATGGATCCCCTATGGATCAGGTAGAGGAGCCCCTAGAGATCCCCTATGGATCCTCTATGGGTCAGCTATGGGAGCCCCTATGGATCCCCTATAGATGCTCTATGGGTCACCTATAGATCCCCTATGGGAGCCCCTATGGATCCCCTATGGGGGCCCCTATGGATTCCCCACGGATCCCCTATGGATCAGTTATAGATCCCCTATGGGAGCCCCTATACATCCCCTATAGATCCCCTATGGATCACTGACAGATCCCCTATGGGACCCCTGTGGAATCATTATGGATCCCTCTGGGTCACCTATACATCCCCTATGGATCCCTGTGAATCCCCCCAGGGAATCCCCTATGGATCCCCTATAGAATCCTACAGGTGCCCCCTCCCCAAAAAGGATCCCAGGGAGGGGCTGGGCGGCACCTACAGAGCCCCTATAGGGCTCCAGTGTCCCTTATAGAGCCCCAATATCCCATATAGGGCCCCAAACCCCCCCAAATGTCACCAACCCCCCCTACAGAGCCCCTATAGGGCCCCAGTGTCACCTACAGAACCCCAATATCCCCTATAGGGCCCCCATGTCCCCTATAGGGCCCCTGAACCCCCCCCAAAGTCACCAACCCCCCCCTACAGAGCCCCTATAGGACCCCAGTGTCTCCTATGGAACCCCGAAACCACCCCCAACCCCCCGTATTGCGCCCCAATGTCCCCTACAGAACCCATAACCCACTCCCAACCTCCCCTATAGACCCCCATGTCCCCTATAGAGCCCCAATGTCCCCTATAAATCCCATAACCCCCCCACAGGTCCCATATAGGACCCCCAACATCCCCCCCCAAATCCCTTTAACCCCCCCTATAGAACCCCAATGTCCCCTATAGACCCCGTAACCCCCCCAAACCCCCTATAGGCCCCATAAGGTCCCCCAGACCCCTTCAAGTCCCTCATAGAACCAAAATCCTCCCACAAATCCCCTATAGACCCCCCCCAAATGTCCCTATAGCCCCTGTAGGTCCCCCAAACCCCTCCAAGTCCCCTACAGACCCCTCCATCCCCCCCTATAGGTCCATATAGGGTCCACCCCCCCCGAAGTCCCCTATAGACACCAAAATCCCCAAAAAATCCCCTATAGGACCCCATAGGTCCCATATAGGGTCCAACCGCCCCCCCCAAAGTCCCCTATAGATCCCATATAGGGCCCCAAACCACCCCCAAAATCCCCTATAGCCCCCATAGATCCCATATAGGGTCCAGCCCACACCCAAAAAATCCCCTATACGTCCCATATAGGGCCCAAAACCACCCCCAAAATCCCCTATAGACCCCATTTAGGGCCCAACTCCCTCCCCCCAAAACCCCCTATAGGTCCCATATAGGGTCCAACAACCCCCCCCCCCCAAAGTCCCATACAGACCCCAAAATCCCCCCAAAAATCCTTATAGACCCCATAGGTCCCATATAGGGTCCAACCCCCTCCCTCCCCAAAGTCCCCTATAGACCCCACAGGTCCCATATAGGGCCCAATCCCCCTCCAAAAATCCCATGTAAGTTCCATATAGGGCCCAACCCCCCCCCATAGATCCAATTCCCCCCCCCACAAAGTCCCTTATAGCGCCCATAGGTTCCGGATATCCCCAGAAACCACTCCGGATATTCCCCAAATCCCCCCTATAGATCGCCCCCCATAGGTACCATCAAACCCCTCCCCCCCCCTCCCCCTTTCCCTTCCCCTCCCCCCACCACCCCATCCATACGTTCCGGAGATCCCCAAAAAACACTCCGGATATCCCCAAAAATTCCCCCCCTATAGATCCCCTATAGATCCCCTATAGATCCCACACAGGCCCACACGCCCTCCACGCCCACCCGCCCCCCCCCACATTCTATACACCCCTCAAACCCCTTTAAATCCCCCGCGGGACCCTTTTGAGAAGCCCCCAGCCCCATTTGGAACCCCAACCCGCCCCTATAGAGCCCCTATAGCCTCCATACGTCCCCTCCCCGCTCGCCCTCAGCCGCCTCTAAAATGGCGGCCGCCACCTCCCCCTCACGGCAGCGAAGCCGCGCCCCCCGCGCGACGGCATCGCTGATTGGCTGCTCCTCCCTTAGCGACAGCGCTGATTGGTTGAGAGGAGCGGAAGGCGGGGTTTAGTCGTGAGGGGAGAGGGAGGGGTTTTGGCGGGAAAGAGGCGTGGTTATGACGGATGATTGACGTGAGAGGTCTCTGCTATGGGCGGGGTTATGAAAATGAGAGGGGGAGAAGCCGCTAATAATTAATGATGTTGGGGGGATAATGGTTTAATTAGCGCTAATAATGGGTTAATTATGGCTAATAAACGGGTAATAATGGCTAATTATCGCTAATTAATGGGGTAATAATTATGGCTAATGATATTATTGTAATAATATATTGTGGCTAATTAATGGGGAAATAATAGCTAAAATAAGGATAATTTACAGCTAATAACTGCTAATTAATGGGGATGATCATGGCTAATAAAGGCTAATAATTAGGAAATAGTGATTAGAAATTGAAATTAAGACTAATAATTGGGAATAAATGAATAGTAATTGGGAAATTAGGAGGAAATATTGAGAAATAATGATTATTAATTGGGAAATAAT
>JAFCGX010000188.1:0-37480 GCA_019023105.1 Diglossa brunneiventris
AAACCGGTGATCATCGTCCTGGAAGCTTCTATTCTTACTTTAAGGGCGTCGATCGTTATCTGAACTTGTGTCCTGGGAATTTGTTGAATCTAAACAGAGCTGCTCCTGGCAAGGGATGGTAAATACTTGCTTTTGGATTTCACAATATTTTATACCATACATTAATAGCATGAATTATCCCTACCATATATTACAATCCCTCCCTTTTATATCACTAATTTAATCATGCTTCTTTATAATCCAAATTGCTAATTTCTTTTATTTCTACTTCTACCCGGCCACCATTAGGGTCTTTCACAAAGAGAGCAACCTTTATTGAATTGTCCTCTACTCCCCTTGTGGAACACCCTGAAACTCAGTATTATTTACACTCATTTTCACTTGTTTCTTAAATTTTGCCAATACTTCAACAGCATTGCTGGCATACTTCTTTTCTCCCAATCTCATGATGTTAGCTGGTTGCTTCCAGAAGCCAACTCCGGGCCCACGGGCACTATTGCTATCTGCATCCCCTGTTACCACGGAATGGATCAGTCTAATAAAACAAGGAATTAGACATGGCAGGAATAGGATTCCGGCTACTGAACACAGCGCGAAGAACATAATTTTGTTCCACCAGGCCCCATCAAACAATCTGTCCACACCATGAAGATTGCAAAAAGAATTCCATTTTTGAACAGGGGCCACTTTCTTGATTCTTGATGCCAATCCTCTTACGGTCTCCCCATAATCGTCAATCTCAATACAGCATTTGATTTCATTGAACTTCCACACACTCCCCCTTCTTTCGGCCAGCAAAAGTCTCAAGCTATTCGATTTTGGTACACAAATTGCCCGTACCTGGGTGTGCTGATGACTAAGTAAATCCAGGGCCTCAGAGGTGTGATTTGATACAATTTCCACTACTGCCTGCAGCCAAAATCAGTCTGTCAGTAGGTAAATCGGAGTCCTATGCCCGTAGCTTCCATCTTGAGCCCACATGGCCAGTCCATAATAATCAATTATTCTTGCAGCCGGCCACTCTTCCTCCCCCCAGGTTTGTTTACCACTTATCACAGGTATCATCTTTTTCAAGCTTCTCCTCTCCCTCCTCAGGGTCTCATACAGAGGACCCCTAGTAGGTTACTTTTTGTTCGAGGGAGAGTAAAGAACACTGGGCCAGATCATGCCCAGAGTGCATGATCCTTTCCACCTTGGGGGTAACTCACTGTATGCCTTTTTCCTGCAAATCCAATAAATTCCATCTGGGGCTTTCCATCTGATATTCGTCCTCACTGGGTCTCCCCAATATTCCCTCAGCCTTCCAAGGATTGGAAAGGGTTGGCTCCAGGATTTTTGACCCAGCACAGTCCTATCCATTTGTTCCATTCGCAATTTGTTCCGTTCCTCCAGCTCCAGTAGCCTGTAGGAGGTTCTGGTTGCCAGACCTTGCCCTTGTTGTTTGAATTTACCATCAGGGTAGTTTACACACGGAGTGTATCCCACCATCTCAGTATATTCCTTTCCCTCCCAACTGATGCAAATGGTTCCAATCCCCCTCTGGTCCAAAATCCACCCCTCAGGCCTCTGTGCCAACTTTGAGACTCTTGGATTGTCCATTTCAGAAGCTGTTCTGGAGCCAAACCCCCCTTTCCATGGCCATTTCTCTGCTGACTCAGCCCCCAAGCCACCCCACAATCCAGCAATTTGACAATCCCAGTTCAGCTGCAATTTCTTGCATCAAATCAAAAAATAGATTTCTGTCCAGGAAGGTAATTCCCATCAGCATACTGTTTCTCAAGTAATTCATACTGTTCTCCCAGGGTTTTTAATCTCTCCTGTTCAGCTCACTTTCTCCTCAGTTCTGACTCCCTTCTCTTCAATTCCTGAGTTATCTCTCTCATTCTTCCCTCAGGATCCTCACCATCTTTATTTTTCGTGGAACAGACAACCCTGTCATATTGCAGGCACACCCTATCATCATTCACCTGTGCCAAATCCAGTATGACTGGGGCTCTGCTTAAGGTAAACTTGGTATCAAATTTAACATTTCTTCCATCCAATACATTTTCCGTTCATCGTGCGTATCCCCAGCCTTGCATTGTCATAACACAATGGGTTCACCTGGTCACACGCGACAAAGATCGATTCCGTTTTCCCCCAACCCACATCGTTCCATGGCATTGGTTACAATGGGGATTGACATTATTTCTGCACTCTGTTCCATATCTGATGCTCGTGCTCATCTGACTGCCCGTTCCTTGACCCTGCCTCGGAATCCTTTGTCCAATTTACATAATTTGACCCTCGTGCCATTTTTCCAACAGTACCTGCCGGGCTCCTTGATGCATTCTTCCAGGGCTTGGTATGCTGAGGGTCTCCTGTCCCTTGCACAGCTGGGACACCTGAGCGCAATTTCCAGACTCATTTGCGGAGCTCCCATTTCCGCCTCTCATCGGGACCTCAGTGTGCAGACTCTGTGTCGCGCACACGACTAGGCTCAGGCCAATCAGGATTCCCACCAGGCGTACTCCTCTGCCTTTGCCTCTGCCCCTGGGGTGCCACCAGCGGCGACCAAGACCATCTTCATGGCAGCAGGAGTGTTCTTCAGGGAACACACTCTGACCTAGCCACATACCTCCTTTTAAAGGCTCCCCACCGTGAAATTCTGACGGCATTGGAGCTGCACCTTGATTGATTTCCGGCGCTCCACATCCAGAATCTGTGCTTTTGATCTAAGCTTCCCACGCACCCTGTTCTGAAAAATGTGAAACCACTCCTGTGAATCTAATTCAATGATTCCTAGACTTGTGGCTAGGGATAGGATTCGGTCTGTCAACTGAAGCTCCTCCTCCAGACACTGAGTGCACAACCCCTTTGGCCTCTGTCCCCCTCTACAGTGTACAATAAACGCCCCCTGACATTATTCAATCATTATTCATGATTGAAATGTACAAACGGATAGCATACACAGTCAGACAGTATACAACTTATCCGCTCGCCATGGGTCATTTACAAGGACGTTGGAGTTTGAGTTTCAAGTCACCTGGGGAAGAAGTGACCCTCCACTTGGGCGCTTCCTCCTGATGTTTGACTTTCTTCACCCTAGACTCGTGCATCCAGCCTTTCTCCGCCATCCAAACGGCCGTGTCTGTTGTCAGGAGCACAAGAAAGGGACCTTCCCAGTGAGGGGAGAGGGGTACCTCCTTCCACACTTTCACAAGCACTCTGTCACCGGTTGGATTTTGTGAATAGCGAATCCCAGAGGAGCACTCTGGGCCACTACTCCCTGTTTTCTGAGTTCCTGCAAATTCCTGTTGATTGCAACCAGATATGGTTGAATCTGACCATCCTCAAACCTGGGGTGTCCCACCGGCATTCCATGTCTGTATGGCATTCCATAGAACATTTCAAACGGCGAGAGCCCTGTCTCTGAGTGAGGCATGGTTCGGATATTAAGCACTGCCAAAGGCAGGCATTTCAACCAGGACATCCATGTTTCTAAAATTAATTTAGATAACTGTGCTTTCAAAGTTTGATTCATTCTTTCCACTTGACCTGAACTCTGGGGATGCCACGGAGTGTGGTATTCCCATCGGATGCCTGGGGCATCAGCCATCTGCTTAATAACCTTCGATGTGAAATGTGTTCCTTGATCTGAATCAATGCAATTCACTACCCCATAATGGGGTACAATTTCTTCTAGTAATTTCTGGTCACTGTCTGAGCTGTTGCCCGTGAGCTGGAAAGGCCTCCACCCAATGAGTCAATTTGTCCACAATTACCAGTACAAATTTGAACCTTCCCACCTTTGGTGACTCTGTGAAATCAGCTTGGATTCTTTCAAATGGTCGGTACACCACGGGGTGACTCCCCAGGGCAGCCTGTTTTGCTCTTGATTTGTTTACCCTTTGACAAATCAGGCACCCTCGTACCTCTTGTTTTGCCAATTCGTAAATTCCCTTGTGTGACAGTGGTCACTGGGGTTTTCAGGATGAAGGGAGAGACGTAGATTTGACTCTATATTTAGAAAGCTTGATTTATTATTTTATCATATATATATATATTACATTATACTATACTAAAAAGAAAAGAAAGGAAAGGTTTCTTCAGAAGGCTAAGCTAAGCTAAGAATCACTTAGAAAGAATGATAACAAAGGCAGATCTCTCAGACTCTGTCTGAGAGAGCTCAGTCTGGGTTTGGCCACTAACTATAAACATCTAAGATGGGCTAATTAGACAGACCTGTTGCATTCTACTGCAGCAGATAACCATTGTTTACATTCTGTCTCTGAGGCCACAGCTTCTCAGAAGGAAAAATCTTAAAGAAAAGATTTTTCATAAAGAGATGTCTGCGACAACCTTGCACCCGAAAAATTTCAAAAATTGTTCCGCCAGGGCTTATGCCCCCCAATGTGTTCGCTGGTGCAATTTCCACAAAATCCTTCTGGTAAAACCTCTGGAAACTAATTCTCTCCCATCATGTAATCTCCATTTACCTTCTTTCAATTTTCCCCCTATATTCTCATAAGATTTGATCTCCTTTTGGGAGGGCTGAGGAGGATCGTCAGGGACCTCAGCCCCTTCGATCTCTGGGGTACTTACCATCATCAACACCGCGGTTTTGGTCTCCTGGTCTGCCAAGTTGTTCCCCCTGGTCCGGAACTGAATTCCTGCCTGGTGTCCCTTCACATGGACCACCGCAATTTCCTCCAGCCCCCTTAGAGCTTCTAAGGTTTGCCAGATTAACTCCCCATGCATCAGTCCCTTTCCCCTTGTGTTGATCAGTCCCCTCTCCTCCCAAATTTTCCCAAACGTGTGAACCACCCCAAAGGCATACCTTGAATCTGTAAAAATCGTTCCCTTTTTCCCTTTCAGCCCCTTCAATGCTCTCAAAACTGCGTACAGTTCTCATGCTTGCGCTGACCAGCTCGTGTTCAGGGGACCTGCTTCAATTACCTTTCCCGTTCTCCCATCCATGACTGCGTACCCTGATTTCCTTTTCCCCTCAGCCACTCTGCTTGACCCATCCACAAGCCACCTTTCTCCCTCATCCAATTCCTCCTCTTCCAAATCCTCTCTGATCTTGGTTTGCAGCTCAGCCACCTCCACGCAGTTGTGAACCAGCTCCTCTGAAGCTTCCCCAAACAGAAACTGCGCTGGGTCCTGCGCAGTCGTAGTTCTCAGTTCCAAGTCCTGTGAATGAATCAAAATGGCTTCATACTTTAACAACCTTGCATCTGTGAGCCATTTGTCCGCTTTTTACTGTAGTATGCCCCACACGTTGTGCAGTGTGAATACTACCAGAGGTGCGCCAAAGCTCACCTTTTTGGCCTCCTCCACCAGCAATGCCGCGGCCACAATCCCCTGCAAGCAGGTGGGCCAGCCCCTGCTGACCGGGTCCAAAAGCCGGGACAAGTAACCCACAGGTTTCCTGACCCCTGCCCTGTCCTGTGTCAGCACCCCATGGGCTGTGTGATTGCTCACATCCACAAACAACTGAAAGGGTTTTCTCACATCAGTTAGGCTCAGCACTGGTGCTGCTGTGAGTGCCTCCTTGACTCCCCTAATTCTTCTTCGTCTGTCCTTGTCCATTTGATCCGGTCCTGGTGAGTTTCTCATATAGAAACTTCACCTTTTCGCTGGACCCTTCAATCCACTGCCGGCAATATCCCAACAACTCAAAAGCTGTCTGTCCTTCCTTTTTGTCTGCGGGGGTGGTAAGGCAATAATCCCTGCCACCCTCTCTGGGTCCAGTTTCTTTTTGCCCTTAGTTACCCAATGTCCCAAGTACCTGACCTTGGGCTCTGTGAATTGCAACTTTGACTTTGAGACTTTCAAACCCTTTTCCCCCCAAAAGTTCAAAAGCTCAGTTGTGCTCGTCCTTATAGCCTCCTCCCTTGGCCCTGCAACCAACAAATCATCTACATACTGTAGCAATTTTGTCCCTTCAGTTGGTACAAAATTACTTAAAACCTGTTCAAGTGCCTGTCCAAATAAATTCGGGGAGTCCACGAAGCCCTGAGGTAACGAAGTCCACCTGAGCTGCTGCTTTCTGTTCGTTTCCGGGTCTTCCCACTGAAACGCGAAATAATCGCAGCTGTCCTCAGCTAGAGGACAGGTCCAGAAAGCGTCCTTTAAGTCAATCACACTGTACCAAGTGTCGTCAGGAGAGATCTTGTTCAGCAAAGTGTAAGGATTTGAAACCGTGGGGAACAAAGTCTTAGTTCTCTGATTCACAGCCCTTAAGTCCTGCACCAGCCTGAGGCTGCCATCTGTTTTCCTCACTGCCAGAATTGAGGTGTTGTGTCTGGACATGCATGGCTCCAGTGTACCTTTCTTTATTAATTCGTCAATCACTGGCTTCAAGCCCCTTCTCCCTTCCATGGAGATGGGATATTGTTTGACCCGTATCGGGTCTTCTGGTCTCTCAGTCTCAACCCGAATCGGCTCTATGTCCAGCCTCCCGGCCTCCCCCTGAACATACCACACCCTCGGGTCTATCTTCTCCTTGTCTTGGACGGTGAGTTTGTACATCCTCACCTGAAGCTGGGATTTCTCCACTGCAAACCCAGTTTCCAGAGCAACCATCATGTCCCGCCCAGCAAATTGAAATCAGCATCCCTTCCAACAATGTATTTCCTTTGCGCTTTTTATTTTCCATTTCTATTTCTACATTTTTTACGATCGGAACCTCGAAAGGTTCCCCTTCTGCTCCAGTTACCATCATGGAGTCGTTGCTCAGAGAGCACCCCTTGGGTATTTGTTGCTGTCCTGGGTTGACTATATGATGCTTTTATCCCCAGTCGTCTCGTTTTGTTTATGCTGAATAATAAGTTTTGCACATTTAAGACTTGTTGTAGAGAGTGAAGGGGGGAGAGAAGAAGCGCACAGTTTTTTTCCAGACACTGCTCTCACTCCTCCACATTCCTGCTCCTGGACTGAGTTGTCTGCGGATGGACAGACAGCGGGACAGAGCTCTCCTTTGCTTTTAGATGGTTTAGCTAGCTGAGGCAAAGAAGTTCCCTGGACTGTGGAGTTTTTTTCCCTTTTCTTTGGACCTCTTGAAACCTGCTCTGGACTGAACACCAGGGGAGCACCGGCAGCTGCACCTGTGGCCCACCGGGCGGGCCTGGCCTGTGACATTTCCAGCACCGGAGGGACTGCAGAGACTGAGTGAGCTGAGCTGCAACCGGGGACGGGGTTTTCTCAGTTTGTCATCTCTTTTGGAGCGGCAAGGGGTTTTATTGTTTCATATTGTTTAGTTTTCTTGTTTAATAAACAGTTTTTTTCCACTTTTCTCCAAGGAGGTATTTCTCCTGGACCGGTTTGGGGGGAGGAGCCAATTGAATTTGCTTTCCTACCAGAGCCCCTTTGGGGATTCTCTCCCAAATTTGCTCTAAACCAGGACTGTTGTCCGTTCCACCCCCAAGTCCACCATAAACCACATCTCTTCCCTGTGGGGTCCCACTTTTAATTTTATCAAGGGCTCCCTCGGTGTTCCGGACCCCTAACTGAAAAGTCCCTGATACCCTAATCCTCCTGAAACATTGCCTGGTCCTTGGCTTTGTGGGACAATTCCTTCAGATGTGTCCCTTCTGTTTGCAGTAATAGCACTCAAAATCCCGCCTCCGTTCGCCCGAGCCCTTCCCCTGTGACGGACCCTGTTTCTTCGCCGGCGCCTTTATTGCCGCGTCCTTACCTTGCTCCTGCTTTTGTGCTTCCCTTACTGCAGCCACCAAAACCTTGGCTTGGATCTTCTGTTTCTCCTCATCCCGTCTCATGCAGACATTCTGGGCTTCCTGAAGCAGTTCCTGCAACCCCTGTTTTTGCCACCCATCTATCTTTTCTAGCTTTTTCCCAATATCTTCCCAAGATTTCGCCACAAACTGCGTTTTCAACAACATCATCCCCACCGGAGAGTTGGGATGTGTTCCTGAGTACATTCTCAGACCTTTGCAGAGTCTCTCCAGCCATTCCGTGGGGTCTCATCTTTCCCTGGAACTCTTGGAGTACCTTGCTCATGTTTTGTCCCTTTGGTACCGCCTCCCGGATACCCTGAATTACTATATTTCTCAGATTCATCATTTTCTGTCTTCCTTCCTCCGTCTGGGCTTCCCAAGATGGCTTCTGATTTGGCCACCTTTCTTCCCCGGCTCCCCCGTTAGGGTTTCACTTTTCCCAGTCTTTGATCGTGGCTTGCCTGATCATGTCCCTTTCCTCGTTAAACAGTGATCTTAGGATCGCTTGGAGATCCTCATAGGTGTATATGCTGGTTCCCAAAAACTCATCCAACCTTTCTGCCACCCCCAAAGGATCATCCATCAATTTCCCATCTCCTTTTTGAACGGCCTCACGTCACTCGTGTCGATCGGGGTGTGTACAAACCCAATCACCCTGGAGCCATCGGCACTTCCCGTAAAGGGAAGATGCCGGGCTTCTCCTCCGCATCCCCACTGTCCCCCGTGGTCACCCTCCTTGTCCGCCGCCTCGTCCGATGGGCCGGGGGAGAGGCATCCCTAGAGACGGTTACCTGTCTCTCTCCGGATTTTGGAGAAACCTGTGGCAGCGGCTGCGCCACCGCCGCTTGGCCATGTGGGAAAGCGGATGCCGCCGCCTGCCCTGGTGGGGGCAGCGGTGCCGTCACCTGAGCCTGCTGAACCCTCGCCTCGGGAGGCATCTTGGGCACTGCCTGTGCCTGCACGGGTTCGGGTTGTTGCGGAGACACAACGTAAGGGGGTGGAAGATTTTCCAACAGCTCCCATTCTTTTCCCGCTTTTGCCGTGCGCCAGAGAGCTCGTATCGGATATAGACCCATACAAGTGTACCTCCATATTTCGGCATACTCAATTTCCTCAGGATCCCGCAGGCGGCGATCGAAGACGTGATCGTACAAAGACTCACAAGTCCAAGCTTCAAACGTGCCGAAAATGGCCCAAACCACGTATTTTCCGATCTCCCTCCTTCCCTCCCCATTTTTCCATGCAAAAATGGACCATTTTCTCCTTGGACTTCCCACCCTCCTCAGGCTTTCATCCCAATGTTCTAACATCCATCCCAGGGGACTATCTCTTGGGATCTCTGGTAGAACTGTCCCGGGACCCTGGGGAGGTTATTCCTGGGTTTTTCTCTGGAGTCTGCTCTTTCCCAACCCCATTTTCTCAAGGATTTCTATGATTTTTCTTACCTTTTCTCCTTTCGTCAGGATGTCCGTCACGGGTCCCGTTTCTTTGTTTGATATCGGTCTCTCTGGCTCGCGAAAAGCCACCAGTCTGACTCAGTCAAGCAGAGAACCGTTCTGCTGACTTTTTAGACTGATTTTTACCTGTTTCCTCCGGATCAGAAGGCAGATGGGCTCCTAGAATTTTCTCAGGTAGTCTCTTCCCCCTCCTGACCCCAACCGTGACCGATTTTCCCCCTAGACTCCCCCCGAGCCTCGGATCACGTGTGTGTCAGGCAAAACCTTCTGCTTCCCCTTGATCGACCACGTCCCTCACGGGATAGTGGAGCTGCGATCGTGGGGTCCGCACTCGCCCTGTGACAGAGTCACGTCTCACGCACGCGTTCGGTCACACTTCACTCAACCACACGATACTTACGGTTCCTTTTCCCACGTGGATTTCTTCATGCACGTCAATTTTTCCGAGTGAAAAAAAACGCTCGGGTTCAGAGACCTCTCTGGGTCGTTCCGAGTTTGCCAAGAATTGGGCCTGTTTTACCCCCCTGGCTGTGGCTCCAATTTCAGTTCTTGTGAATTTGATTGGTTTTTCAGACTCCAATCCTGCTTGGACCACTGAAATCAGCGGGGCACCTTCCAGGTGGGAAGGGGGTCCCAAACCCCAATATCAAATCACGGCGGGTTATCACCAGATTGTTATAAATTATCAAATCGAGAGCCAAGCTTATAAGAAAATTTAGCAAAGATTTATTAATTTGTCCGCGAGACCAAATTTTGGTCGTCAAAAACCACCACAGACAAGGGTCAGCGTCAAGCCCGGGTTCGGCGCTAGGTGAACACACGGATCTGACCTCCGAATGTGTCTCCCCCTGTTCACGATGGCTGCTTCGCGCAGCAAGTTCTTATACAGTTTATCCTGCCTGAGGCAGAGATGACCAAATGTTCATTGTGTCTCTTCACATGCATAACCGAGGCTTTACATGTGCAGAGGTAGACAAAGATCCAGTCCAGGTGTCGAGATGTTGTCAGAGAACTTCGGGGAAGTCAGCATTCACACGCATCAGGGTGGCACCGTCAAATCGTGGTAGATGTAATTGTCGAGGCGATAATCACTCTTGAGTGGTCCCGGTGGCCCGGGGAAGCCGGCGATTATCGCCCTGGAAGCTTCTATTCTTACGTTAAAGAACCGGATGTTATCTCAACATAGTCCATAGTCTGGGAACTAGATGTATATGAATACGACACTGCTCCCGGCCAGGGTGGTCAAAAGACAGTTTGGATCTTACAATATTTTATATATTAACAGCATGAATTATCTCTACCATATACTACAGAAAAGATCAACAGGTCTTCCTGTGTGTAAGACTCATGTGCCTTCCTACTGGTCTGAGGACAAAACCAGCTTTTTCTGTTCAGCTGTGCTGCTCCTTTTCACTGTGAATGGCTCAAACAGTGGACACAGGCACTTCAAACCAGTGTTAGGACTTGGAAAATTGGAGTGAGAATAAATTATCTAGAACTACACTTGATGTGTCTCCTATCACTCACTGCACTTGGAGTAGATTCTTGATAAATGATGCATGGAAAGGAGCAAATCTGGGCTAAATCTGATTTTGTTACTTGTGTGCTGTAATGCAGCCTCCAAAAGGAGCGATGCTTTCATGCCGCTGTGTACACAAGCGTGTGAAGCAGGTGAATGCTCCGGTGGTTCCCCTGAGGGCGGCAGCGATGGCGGCGCCGCTCCCTCGGCGCCACCCGGGCCGAGCGGGCGCCCTTTGGGCCCAGACGGGACCGCGGCTCCTCCGGGCCCCGCTCGGCCATGGCCACCCCCGCCGAGCCCGGGCACTCGCTCAGCTCCGAGAAGCCGCCGGCGCTGCTGCGGCTGAAGCGCAAACGCCCCGGTCAGAGGGGCGACCCCGCCGCTGCCCCGGCCCAGAGCCCTTCTCCAGCCCAGACAAGGCGCTGCAGCGGGCGGCGGCCGCCCCTCAGCCCCCGGGCCCGGCCCCGGCGGGCGGGGAGCCCCGGGCAGCGCCCTTGTGGCAGCAGGGACCGAGCCCCGGCACCGGGCTCTGGCCCCGTGGCGCCGCAGGGCCGAGGGGGACACGGGCAGGGCGCTCGGCGCCATCGCCCCCAGCCCCGAGGCCCCTTTGGAGCCCGGCCCGGGGCTCGCCCCCGCCTCCTCCAAGGCCCTGCTGGGCTCGGGCTGTTGCTCAGCGCTGGGTGCGGCTCTTGTTCTCGCCCCAAGGGGGGTTTGTTTGCAGCCCGGGGTGCTGAGGAGCACTCGGGAAATGTCACTGCAAGGGCGGTGTTCATCAGCCCGGTGCTTCCTTTGTGCTCTGCCTTACGCTGCTGTTTCGTTTTATTCTGCTTTTAGAGCCTGCCTGTGAAGAGAAGCCCTGCAGGAGAGCTGAGGCTGCTGAAACATCCGACATCCTCACCCTAAGCAAGGGATGGAACAGCACAGACTGCTGAAAAGATTCCAGCTGGTCTCAGGGCCCAGAGAAAGCCAAAACTGTTTAACGTGGTATTTGGTGGTCCATGTCTGTATAAAGGAATGCTCTAAAATGTCAGCTTTCAAGAAAATGTCCTAGGTTGATGTTTCCTGTGCTGGTGAGAGTCTTCTAAACCCAGCCTTCTCCTGACCTCTCGGCTGTTGCAGTTCCATGGACAGAGGCTGTTGTCTTTTACCCCTTCCCATGGGCAGGCTGGTGTTCAGGCATCTCCTGACACCAGGGCCCCATGCCACGTCACTGTGACCTGGGAAGGCAAAATCCATCTCTCCAAATGTCCCCCCTTGCTCCTTCTTGCCAGGCATTTGACCCTGGCGCTGGGGTTTGCTGCTGGTTGCTGCAGGAAAAGGGAAACCCTGTGACATTTTGGGGCAGATGGAACCAAGGAAACCCCTATGACACTGTGGGGCCTGATGGAACCAAGGGTCTTTTGTGACACAGAGGGGCCACATGGAGCCAAATATCCATTGTGACAGTTTGGGATCTCATGGAACCTATTGTTTGTTGTGACAATGCGGATCCAAGGAGACCATGGTGTTGCTCGTTGTTTATGCAAAGCTTTTGCATTAATCATGGAATCATGGAGCCCAGTGTGACACAGCGGGGCCCCGTGGAACCAAGGGGCCATGGTGACACTTGGAACTAAGGATACCACTGTTGAGTACAGAACCTCATGGAACCAAAAGTCCATTGCCACAGAGCAAGGCCTCATGGAACCATGGAGTCCAAAGGTCTAAAACATTTCCTGCACAGTTCTGCCTTGGGTGAGGGGAACCTTTATTGGTGGCAGCTTGGTCTTGGCACACACTTGAGGAGTGTGTCTGTTTTCAGTGGGGAAACTCAGGAGTTTCAGATTGCTTCAAAAAATACAAAAAGTGAAAACCCCTCTTAGGCTGGGTGCAGCCAGCTCTCCAAGCACAGCAGGTCCCATGGGAGTGAGGACAGACAGGATGGGGCTGGGCAATGTGGAGCAAGGTTGTCCACACTGGGTCAGAGCTCCAGGCACAGCTTCTGTGAGCAGGCCAGAGCTGCTGAGGAGAGACCCTGGCTCAATGTCAATCACAGAATGCTGCAATTGTCTCTGCTCCAAAGAGAGCAGTAATAAAATACACCCTTTAAAATAGGAGTGCATATTTTTAAGAAGCTCTTTGAAATATTTCTCCATAACTGGAGTAGGAAACCTAGAAACCTAGGAGAGCCAAGGACACTGTGGCAGCTTCAGGGCCAAAAAGTGCAAACAGCGAATTGAGGAGAGCAGACTGGGAGGATGGGACTTCATAACCTGAAGCTGTAATTGGACAATTAACCCCAATATGGAAACGGACCAAAACTAATAAAAGTGTGAAAATGTGTGACCGTCATCCACCTTGGGTGTACCCTCAGCCAGGCTCTTGCACTGACCCAGGTGTATCCTTTGAAGGCCTTTTTAATAAATCCCTACTTTATTCCAGTAACACTGTCCAGCCTCTGTTCCAGGCAGCCTCTCAAGGCATCAAGGCCTGGCTGGCTGGGCCACCTGGGGCCACCTGGCAGGTCCAGCTGACCCTGGCATGTTGAGGGCTGCTGCTCATCAGCCCCTGGAGCACTGGGGCTCTGGGCTCTCCTTCCTGTGGACAGAACTGTCCTTCTTCTCCAGGTGCCTGTGGCCAAAATCAGGATTCCTTCTCCAGATTTCCATC
The DNA here is from genome assembly GCA_019023105.1 of Diglossa brunneiventris. Lineage (NCBI taxonomy): Eukaryota > Metazoa > Chordata > Aves > Passeriformes > Thraupidae > Diglossa > Diglossa brunneiventris. The sequence goes on from JAFCGX010000188.1 coordinate 13,347, forward strand.
TTTGCAAAGATTGTTCCCAGATGAAATCTGCCAGGACAGACAGATCTGGCTGTCTGTGATCTCTCCTTCCTGGCCAGGTGCCCACAGCCAAAACTGAGATTCCACCTCCAAAATTCCCTATATCCAAGGATTTCCCCCAGATGAAAGGTGCCAGGAGAGACAGGGCTGGCTCTCTTAGCTCATGGGTGGCCACCCCTCATCTTCTTCCAAAACACTTGAGCATCGCACTTTTCTTTCCTATGGGAAAAACCATCCATTTCTATCACGTGCCCATGGCCAAAGTTGAGAATCTGCCTCCAGAATTCCCTATATCCAAGGATTCCTCCATGATGAAAGCTGCCAGGACAAAGAGGTCTGGCTGGCTTGGCCTCTCAGGAGCCTTCTCTCTCTCCTTCTGCCCCTGAAACACTTGGGCTCTGTGCTTTGTTAGCTATGGAAAAGAACTGTCCTTCTTATCAATGCAGATATGGCTGAAATTTTGATTCTACCTGGAAAATTCCCTATATCCAAGGGCTGCTTTCAAACAAAAGCTGCCAGGACAGAGTTCAGGCTGGCCATGGCCTCTGATGGCCGCCTTTCATCTGGCCCTGAAACACCAGTGCTCCATGCTTTCCATCCTATGGAAAACAACTGTCTTTCTCCTCCAGGCATCCATGTCTGAAATTGGTATTCTGCCTCTAAAATTCCCGATATCCAAGGATGGCTCCCAGACAAAATCTGCCAGCACCGTCTAATCTGGCTGCCCTTGGCCTCTGGTGGCTGCCCCTCATCTGTCCCTGGAACTCTGGGGCTCGGTTGTTTCCTTCCTGTGGAGACCACAGGGACACTGTGAGGGCCTGGTGGAACCATGGAGACCATTGTGACACTTTGGGATACCATGGTGACACCGTGGGGCTTCATGGAGCCAAGAGACCACCATGGCTCTGTGGGGCCTCGTGGAACCATGGAGACCATTAGGACCCTTCAGGGCCTCGTGTAACCAAGGGGCCACTGTGACACCTCAGGGCCTCATGGAAGCAAGGGAGCCACTGGGACATTGTGGGGCCCATGGAATGAGAGGAACATGGAACAGCTCTGGCTGATTTGGCCTCCCAGGGGTGACCTGACAGGTCTGGCTGATCTTGGCAGTCAAGGGCTGCCTCTCATCTGCCCATGAAACACTGGGGCTCCATGCTTTCCTTCCTGTGGAAAGAACTGTCTCTCTTTTCAGACGCCCATGGACAAAATTGGTACTCACCCCTAAAAATTTCCTGTATGCAAGGGTACCTTCCAAAAGAAAAACCTGCCAGCTCTGCCTGGCCTTGGTCTCTGGTGGTCACATCTCATCTGCTTCAGAAGTACCAGGGCTCTGTGCCTTCCTATGGAGAAGAACCAGCCTTCTTGTCCAGGGGCCATGGCAGAAATTGGAATTTGGTTGCCAAAATTCCATCTATCCCAGGATTGCTCCCAGACAAAAGCAGCCAGGACAGACAGCTCTGCCTGGCCTTGGCCTCTGGTGATATTCTTAGACTATGAGCAGAATGTTTTCATCTGAAAACACCTTGGAGAGGGCCCAAAGATCTCCCAAGCTGGGGTTTGCAGGCCTGAAGAACATAACCCATGTATGGAGCCTGAGGGCGCAGGGCTCAGTTGTGAAGAGACTGAGGACAGAACAGGAGTGACCTGGCAGGCCTTAAAGGGTGGATTCAGAAATGGTGAAGCTTTTTCTCCATAGTGAGAAAGAGCCAGATAGAGAAATTATACCATGTTATAGGTAAAAGGTTAATTCATGCTATAAAGAATTAGGAGTAAGTTTATGAAATATAAGACAGAGTCAAAATCTGTATTTGTAACTGTTCCGGCTGGGAATTGCCTGAGCAGTTCTCGGAAGAGATAACATCAAACTGGTTACTGTGTAAGGCCTGCGGTTTTCAGCCCTCCACGACCTATCAGGACCAGCTATACATATGATAACTCCTTCCCGGACAGTCTGAATAGGGCTAGCCTGGGCCATCAGGAGAGGTCTCCGACATTCCAACTATGCATAACCCCTTCCCGGACAGCATGAATAGGACGGAGGGACAGACCCGAGCTATCAGAGAAGGCTTCATGCATTTTAATGCAGAAGAAGATATGATCAAGAAATTCCGGGAATGGACAGTCCGGAGGAAGCTCACAAGACCCCGCACCTGGAATCAATTTCCTCACAGTACTCAGGACTTATTCCATGTGAATGCGCTCTGTACCGGGGTGCTCAGACAATCGTCTGAGCTCGAGCTTCATCTTTGTCTGTTTCTACACATGTATAGATCCCACTTTACATGTTAAGGGACACAAAGAAATATGTGGTCATCTGTGCCCGAGGCAAAATAAATGGTATATAAGCTGGCTCCTGGAAGCATTCGGGGTGCTCTTTTGAGAAAGGCTGTCCCTGTGTCGGCCGGACTCTAAGGCACCCAGCGGCTGCTCCCGGGGCTGTCGCTGACTTGGTTGTGGCGAGGTTTTGAAATTCTATATCTTTTTTTCAATTTTTTAATAAATCTTTGTCGATTTTTTGATAAATTGGCTACTGATTTGATCATTTATAACAATTGGTGACCCCGACGTGATTTGATACTGGGATTCGGGACCCCTTCCCACCCGGGAGGCGCCCCGCCGAATTTCGGCGGCCCAGGCGGATAGGGAGCCCGAAAAACCCAATCAAATTTGCAAAAGAATCGCAACAGGAGTCGGATCTGTAATCGGACCCGGAGGTTGCGAAACCAAAAAGGAAAAGCCACAACCAAGGGAGAAGGGCCCTTTCTCGGAGAAATCCGAGGTTTTTTTCCCGTAAAATTCAACGTGCACGAAGAAACCCACGCAAAGAAAAGGAACCGTAAGTATTTGCGTGGTTGGGAGGGAGTGTGAACGGAGACGTGTGTGTGAGACGTGACCTGGTCACGGAGCGAGAGCGGACTTCAAGGTTGCAGTTCCACGTACCCGCGAGGGCCGTGGTCAGCCGCGAAGGAAGCGAGTGCCTTGTCTGTCTAAGCACACGGGACTGGGGCTCGGGAGAGTTCTGGGGGGGAAATCCGTTCACACTTGGGGATTAGGAAGGGGAGAGGCGAGTCTGGGAGATTCCAGAAGTTCGTCCACCTTCTGAAACCGAGAGAAAACAGGTAAACCTCAGAGCTGACAGAACGGTTCTCCGTAGCTCGGTTCAAACTGGTGGCTTTTGCCAGCCAGGGATCCTAACATCGGGAAGGAGAACGGGGATCACAACGGATGCCCCGGAAAAACAAGAAAAGGTAAGGAGAACCACCAAACTCCTTGAAAGGATGGGGCTGGGAAGGACAAGGACCTGAAAAAAAAAAAAAAAAAAAAAAAAAAAAAAACCAAAAAAAAACCCAGGAGAAATCTCCCCAGATCCCCGACAAGATCTTACCAGAAATTCCCAGGGAAAGCGCCCTGGGCTAGAGGTTGGAACGCTGGGGGGAAAGTCCATTTTTGCATGGAAAAATGGGGAGGGGGAAAAATCGGAAAATACGTGATGCGGCCAATTCTCGGCGCTTTTGGGGCTTTCGAGTCTTGGTGCGATCATGTGTTTTGATCGCGGCCCACAGGACTCAAAGGAGATTGAGGGTGCCGAGGTGTGGGGGTGCGCTGGAGCGGGTTTGGGTCCGGTGCGAGCCCTCAGACGAGCAGCTGACGGGGGGAGGGGGAGGAGAAGCGGAGGCTGTGGGCAGTCTCCCAAGTCCTTGCCTGGCTCTCCCGCCGCAGCCCGGACCGGCTCAGGCGCGGCCGGTGCCCGCGCTGCCTCCCGGAGGCGGCGCCCCCCCCCCACTGGAGCAGGGCACGGTGCCGCTGCCCCCCCTCCTCCCCACCCGAGCGGGCTGGGACGCCCTCCCTTCCACGTGAACAAACGGCGACTCCGCTCCCATGTGGGCAGTCGCTGCCGCGGGCCCTTCCCAGGACCAGGGAGGGGGCGGGCGGCCGTCCCCGGAGGCGGCCCTGCCCCGGCCCGTCGGGCGAGGCGGCAAATGAATGAACCCTAAGGGGGCGAAGCGGGGACGAGAGGTGGCGAAACCAGAAAACCGTCTTGGAATGCCCAGACGGAAGAGGGGAGGCAAAAGATGATAAAATTAAGAAATATGGTTATTCAAGGTATCAGGGAGGCGGTACCGAAAGGGCAGAACATGAGCAAGGTGCTCCGGGAATGTCAGGGGAGAGACGAAACCCCCACGGAGTGGTTAGACCAGGAAATCTTTCAGGAGGACTGAAGGAGTCAGGGGCTTTTTCATTTAGGGTCCGGAACATCTGGGAAGCCTTGATAAAATTGTTCGTGGGACCCTATCGGGAAGAAATGTAGTTTATGGTGGACTCAGGGGCAGAATGGACAACAGCATCACAGACACCTAAAGGGTGTGTTCCAAGCGGGGAATCTATGGTGGTATATGGGGTAAAGGGGGACCCCTTTGAAGTCCCAATCATAAAAGATGTAGAAATAAATATGGGGAATAGACAACACAGGGGTAAAATACTAGTGGCAAAAGGGGCAGATTTAATTTATTAGGAAGGGACATGACAGTTGCTCTGGGAGTGGGGGTGGCGGTGGAAAAAGCCCAACTCAAGGGGAGAATTTACAGTCTCACCACCCCGGACGAAGCTAAAATCAACCCAAAGGTCTGGTAGGTCCCAGGGGAAGCAGGAAAACTAGATATAGAACCAATTTAGATTAAAATGGAGAAACCTGATGAACCTATTCGGGTCAAACAATACCCTCTCTCCAGGGAAGGGAGAAGGGGCTTGAAACCAGTGATTGATGAATTAATAAAGAAAGGCACACTGGAGCCCTGTATGTCAAGGCACAACACCCCAGTTCTAGAGGTGAAGAAAATTGATAGCAGCTTCAAGCTGGTGCAGGATTTACAGGCTGTGAATCAAAAGACTAAGACCCTGTTCCCCACCGTTTCAAATTCTTACACATTGTTGAATAATCTCTCCCCTGAGGACACTTGGTACAGTGTAATTGACTTAAAGGACGCTTTCTAGACCTGCCCTCTCACCGAGGACAGTCGTGATTATTTCACATTTCAGTGGGAAGAGCCGGAGATGAACAGAAAGCAGCAACTCAGGTAGACCTCATTGCCTCAGGGCTTCGTGGACTCCCCAAACTTATTTGGACAGGCACTTGAACAGGTTTTAAGTCATTTTGTACCAACCGGGGGGACAAAGCTTCTACAGTATGTAGATGATTTGTCAGTCAAGGGGAGGGGGAGGTAAGGGCAAACACAACTGAGCTTTTGAACTTTTGGAGAAAAGGGGGTTGAAGGTTTTGAAATCAAAGTTGCAGCTCACAGAGCCCGAGGTCAGGTACTTGAGACATTGGCTAACCAAGGGCAAAAAGAAACTGGACCCAGAAAGGGTGGCAGGGATTATTGCCTTGCCACCCCCACAGACAAAAAGAGAGGTCTGGCAGCTTTTGGGGTGGTTGAGATATGGCAGCAGTGGATTGAAAGTTACAGTGGAAGGGTGAAATTTCTCTATGAGAAACTCACCACAGATCGGATCAAATGGACACAAAGGATGATCAAGAATTCAGGGGAATCAAGGAAGCACTCACAGCGACACCAGTGCTGAGCCTCCCCGATGTGAGGAAACCCTTTCAGTTGTTTGTGGATGTGAGCAGTCACACGGCACACGGGGTGTTGACGCAGGACTGGGCGGGGGTCAGGAAACCTGTGGGTTACTTGTCCCGGCTTTTGGACCCGGTCAGCAGGGGCTGGCCCACCTGCTTGCAGGCGATTGTGGCCGGGGCATTGCTGGTGGAAGAAGCCAAGAAGGTAACTTTCGGTGCACCTCTGGTAGTATTCGCACCGCACAACGTGCGGGGCATATTACAACAAGAAGCAGATAAATGGCTCATAGATGCAAGGTTGTTAAAGTATGAGGCCATTTGGATTCACTTGCAGGACTGGGAACTAAAAACAACGGCTGTGCAGAACCCTGCACAGTTTCTGTTTAGGAAAGCTTCAGAAGAATAGATTCACGATTGCATGGAAGTGGTTGAATTGCAAACCAAAATCAGAGTGGATTTAGAGGAGGAATTAGACGAGGGAGAAAAGTAGTTTATGCATAGATTGAGCAGAGTAGTCGAAAGAAAAAGGAAATCAGGTTACGCAGTCGTGGATGGGAGAACAGGAAGGTGATTGAAGCGGGTCCCCTGAGCGCGAGTTGGTCAGCACAAGCATGCGAACTGTACGTAGTTCTGCAGGCACTGAAGAGGCTGAAAGGGAAAAAGAGAATGGTTTTTAAAGATTCAAGGTATGCCTTTGGGGTGGTTCACGCGTTTGGGAAAAATTTGGGAGGAAAGGGGACTGATCAGCACAAGGGGAAAGGGACTGATGCATGGGGAAATTGCGGTGGTCCATGTAAAGGGACACCAGGCAAGAATTCAGTTCCGGACCAGGGAAAACAACTTGGCAGACCAAGAAGCCAAAACCGCGGCGTTGATGATGGTAAGTACCCCTGAAATCGAAGGGGTAGAGACCCCTGACGATCCCCCTCAGCTCTCCCAAAAGGAGATCGAATGTTATGAAAAGATCGGAGCAAACTTGAAGGAAGGTAAGTGGATGCTACCTGATGGGAGGGAACTAGTTTCCAAAGGTTTTTACCAGAGGGGTTTTGTGGAAATTGCACCAGAAAATGCACTGGGAGGGGGGGGCACAAGCCCTGGCAGAGCGATTTCTGAAATTTATTGGGTGCAAGGGAATTTATGAATTGTCAAAACAAGAGGTACAAGGATGTTTTGATTTGTCAGAAAGTAAACAAATCAAGGGCCAAAAATACTGCCCTGGGGAGTCACCCCATTGCGTACTGACCCTTAGAGAAGAATTCAAGCTGATTTCATGGAGTTGCCAAAGGTGGGAAGGTTCAAATTTGTGTTGGTAATTGTAGATAAATTGACCCATTGGGTAGAAGCCTTCCGCAGCTCACAGGCAACGGCCCAGATTGTGGCCAGAAAATTGTTAGAAGAAATTGTACCCCGATATGGGGTAGTGAATTGCATTGATTCAGATCAAGGAACACATTTCACATCAAAAGTTATTAAGCAGATGGCTGATGCACTGGGCATCCAATGAGAGTACCACAATCCGTGGCACCCTCAGAGTTCAGGACAAGTGGAAAGAATGAATCAGACTTTAAAGGCACAGTTATCTAAATTAATTTTGGAAACAAAGATGTCTTGGCTGAAGTGTCTGCCTTTGGCACTGCTTAAATATCTGAACCATGCCTCACTCAGAGACAGGGCTCTCGCCGTTCAAAATGCTATATGGAATGCCATATAGACATGGAATGCCGGTGGGACACCCCAAGTTTTGAGGATGGTCAGATTCAACCATATCTGGTTGCAATCAACAAGAATTTACAGGGACTCCAAAAACAGGGAATAATGGCCCAGAGTGCTCCTCTGGGGTTCACTATTCACAAAATCCAACCAGGTGACAAAGTGTTTGCGAAAGTTTGGAAAGAGATGCCACTCTCTCCCCACTGGGAAGGTCCTTTCCTTGTCCTCCTGACCACAGATACAGCTATCTGGACGGTGGAGAAGGGGGACACATGCGTCCAGGGTGAAAAAGGCTGAACAGCAGGAGGAATCTGAGTGGAAAGTCACCTCCTGTCCCGGTGATTTGAAGATCAAGCTTCAGCGCCCCGTCCATCACCGACATCGAAAGAATAAGTTGTATTCTGCCGGGTTGTGAATGCTATCCGTTTGTCTATTTCAAGTGTGAATAATGTCAGGGGTGTTTTGTAATCCATTGTATAAGGGGACAGAGACCAAAGGGGTTGTGCACCTGGTGCTTGGACAAGGAGTTCGAATTGATTGGTCGTATCCTGACCTTGGCCACAAATTTGGGGATTATCAAGTTAGATTCAATCGAGTGGTATCGGAATCTTTCTGAATGGGGTGCGTGGAAAGCTTAGATCTCAGGCAGAGATATTGGGCGTGGAGTGCCGAAAATCCATCAGGGTCCCGTGCAGTTCTGAAGCAATCAAAACGTCATGATGGGGAGCCTTTAAAAGGAGGTATGCGGCTAGGTCTCAGGGTGTCTTCCCCGAAGAAGACTCCTGCTGCCGAGAAGACGGTCTTCCCCGCCGCTGGAGGCAACCCAGGGGGCGGAGGCAAAGGCAGAGGAGTCCGCCTGGTGGGAACCCTGATTGGCCTGAGCCTAGTCATGTGCAGGACGCAGGGCCTGCCCAGTGAGGTCCCAGGAGACAGCGGAGGCTACAGCCCCGCGGACGAGTGCGGAAAATGCACTCAGGTGGTCTCAATCGCAGAAGACATGGGACACTCAGCATACCAAGCCCCAAAGGAATGTCTCAGGAGAACTGACAGGTACTGTTGGACGAATGGCACTCGGGTTAAATTATGCGAATTGGATAGCGGGACTTGGTGCATCAGTTCCGAGGTGAGGAAAGGATACGAACAATCAAGCAAGCACCGGATAGGAAAAAGAAGTATAGAACCAATATCTGTTCCCGTTTGTACCCAGTGCAATCGAACAATGTGGGTTGGGGGAAAGACAGAATCTATATTTGTAGCTTATCACCAGGTGAACCCGTTGTGTTATGACAGTAATAGACTAGGAATGTGTAGAATGCAAGGGAAAATATATTAGATGGCTAAAAATTCAAAGTTAGATATCCAGCATATCATGTTAAACCGGGTACCAGGAAAGAATAACGAAGAGTGCCCCCAATATGATAAGGTGATCTGCTTTATGAAGAATAGAAACAATGAGGATCCTGAAGAGAAAATAAAGGAATTAACCCAAGAATTAAGGAGAAGAGAATTGGAAACAAAGAGGCAAAGGGTTGAGCAAGAACAATCGAAAACATTAGGAGAACAATATGAAATACTAGAGAGACAATATGCCAGCGAGGGGCTTCCCTCTCCTGACAAGAATTTGTTCATTGAATTGGTACAAGAGACTGCCTCTGAGTTAAGTCTAACAAATTGTTGGATTTGTGGAGGATTGAAATCTGCAGAAAAATGGCCTTGGACTGGGGAGGGATTGACCCCAGAACAGCTCCTCAAATGAGATAACCCAAGAATCTCGCAGATAGCACTGAGACCTGAGGGTTGGAGTTTAAACCTGAGGGTGATGGGTACCGTTTGTGTCAGTCGGGAGGGAAGGGAATACACTGAGATGGTGAGATACACTCCATGCGATCTCACCCTCACAGTGAATTCAGATACAAAAGAGACTGATGAAGCCTCCAGAGGCATCACACCAAGAATCATGCAATTGGGAGATAGGAGCTGTGCTAGCAATGCAGCAGAAGCACTGGCAAGGTTTGAGAACCAGATTTCAGCCAGAACAAATAATGGAGAATATCGGGGTCTCCCGCCAGGAGATTATAGAATAGTGGAACAAAAAAGGAGGAAGTATCCTGGAGATGGGAATTTTTATATAATGGGTAGGAAATAAAGGTAGTATAGATTAGGTAGGAAATAAAAGTTGTGTAAGTTAAGGCATGAATTAAATTGGTGAAGAAAAAGGGGAGGGATTGTTATAGGTAAAAGGTTAATTCATGCTATAAAGAATTAGGAATAAGTTTATAAAATATAAGAAAGAGTCAAAATCTGTATTTGTAACTGTTCCGGCTGGGAATTGCCTGAGCAGTTCTCGGAAGAGATAACATCAAACTGGTTACTGTGTAAGGCCTGCGGTTTTCAGCCCTCCACGACCTATCAGGACCAGCTATACATATGATAACTCCTTCCCGGACAGTCTGAATAGGGCTAGCCTGGGCCATCAGGAGAGGTCTCCGACATTCCAACTATGCATAACCCCTTCCCGGACAGCATGAATAGGACGGAAGGACAGACCCGAGCTATCAGAGAAGGCTTCATGCATTTTAATGCAGAAGAAGATATGATCAAGAAATTCCGGGAATGGACAGTCCGGAGGAAGCTCACAAGACCCCGCACCTGGAATCAATTTCCTCACAGTACTCAGGACTTATTCCATGTGAATGCGCTCTGTACCGGGGTGCTCAGACAATCGTCTGAGCTCGAGCTTCATCTTTGTCTGTTTCTACACATGTATAGATCCCACTTTACATGTTAAGGGACACAAAGAAATATGTGGTCATCTGTGCCCAAGGCAAAATAAATGGTATATAAGCTGGCTCCTGGAAGCATTCGGGGTGCTCTTTGGGGAAAGGCTGTCCCTGTGTCGGCCGGACTCTAAGGCACCCAGCGGCTGCTCCCGGGGCTGTCGCTGACTTGGTTGTGGCGAGGTTTTGAAATTCTATATCTTTTTTTCAATTTTTTAATAAATCTTTGTCGATTTTTTGATAAATTGGCTACTGATTTGATCATTTATAACATACCAGAAATGCAGAAGGAGAGACCAAGATTGGACATGAGGAGACAGGAATTTCCCTCCCAGGGCAGAGGTGTGGCACAACACATCACCCAGAAGGAGTCTGGGTCAGCCCCAGGCTCTGTGTGGGCAGGCAGGGGCAGGCAGGAGGCAGAGCTGTCAGCAAAGGAAGGGCCCAGCCAGGCGGGGCAGCCGGGGGATGCCGACAGCCTGCAGGGACAGAGGCGCAGGGCAGGGACACCGTGGCACAGCCTGGGCTGCACAGGGCACAGGGATGGGCAGCAGCTGCAAGACAGCTCTGCCAGAGCCACCTTGGGCAGCACTTTGGCCATGGCTGCTGGGCCTGGGCCTGAGGCAGGAGCAGGAGACAAGTGACCCTTGCAGGCCTGGGGCCTCATTGCCTCCTTGGCCCTGCTATCCTGCACGCTGCCCAGTGTTGCAATAAACATGCACTTTCTAACTTGAAACTGTTAGAGAGTCTTTGTCTGTGACAGGTGGATATCAGTACTAGATCAATATCCAAATATTTTTAATAAATTACATCACTGCCTCCAGTGTTCTGCTCTAACTGGAACCTGGGGACACTTTCCCAGTCGTGTCCCTCAGTGGGATCCATTAAAACTTCATAAACTTTGGCGTCTAAATTTAAATTTCAGTTCTTGAGAAGTTTTATGAAGACTCTCTCAGGGACTGAGTCTGATGTAAACAACACCAAATCCCCAAGAGGCTCATTAAAGTCCTTGTGCTGTGTCTGTGCTGCTGAGCTTTAAAGGAACAGCTCTTCCCAGGGCCAGCTCCTCTCCCAGCCCAGCAGGGCTGAGGGCTCTGCCTGCAGGCACTGAGGGGACAGGAGCCAGGCAGAGACAGGCTGAAGGCAATCAGGACTGGGAAGACATTGAGCTGAGACTTCACCTCGGGAAAGATCTTCACAGCCCTGTGCATGGTGAGTGTGTGGGTGCAGGGCAATGTCCCCTGTGCTCCTGGAGGGATCTCCTGAAGCCAGCACACCCCACAGCCTGGGGGACGTGTCAGGAGGACTCTCCCAGTTTCTCTGTGGCACAGGAGGAGGAGGAGGAGGAGGAGGAGGAGGATGTGCTGCAGAGCGGGGCTGCCCTGGGCACCGTCAGAGGGACAGGGCAGGACGGCTCCTGCTGCCAGGGACGGCTGCAGGGGCTGAAGCTGGGGCTGCAGCCAGGGCTGCCCAGGGCTGTCCTGCAGAGCAGCTCCTGCAGCCCTCAGGGCTCTTGGCCAGCCCAGGGCATGTGCCACCTGCCAGGGGCAGCTCTCAGCCTGCCTGGCAGCTCCCCATGGACGCTGCAGGGCAGAAGTTGGAGGTGGAAGGAGCCACCCCCATCAGGGCAGATTCCTCCTGCTCTGGAGATGGTGCTGCATGGCCAGGGCTGCTCTCAGCTTCCTCCTGAAGGGAAGGGAAAGGGGCTGTCAGCTTTGGCTGTGTCACTGAGACTCCTGCACTGTCACCCTGGGCATCAGCAGATGTGCCTCACATCTCCCTCAGAAAGTGCCTCCTCAGCCTCCTGTCCCTACAGACAGCAGCAGCAGCACCTTGGCTTGCAGCATCTCTGTTTGTCTGGCCTGCCCTTAAGGCCCTGGTGCCAGGGAGATGCCCCTGGGCAGTGCCCTGTGCTGGGAGGGCTCTGCAGGGCAGAGCTGAGCCCCCAGGGCTGGGCTGGGCTCTGGCAGCACTGGCAGGGACAAGGCTTGGGTAGAGAGAAACAGCTCCCAGTAGGCACAACTCCAGGCAGCAAAGAGCCAGACCAACCCTTGGTATCCATTCCAGTCCTGCTGCACAGGAAAGGAGAGCAGGGTTTGGAGAAAATTATTTTTAAAATGGAGTGTTCAAAAAGTCCACTTAATTTTTCAAGAAATTTTTAAGTGCAGGCACCCTGAAACAGAGGAGTTGTATTGATCAAAGGACTAATGTGTGGAGACTACCACTGTCTGCTCTGGGAGCCCTGTTTTCCCTCTGGGCTCCACAGTGTTCAGCCTGAGAGAAATGCTCAAGATGAGGCAGGTACTCAGCAGGAAAAACTCAAAATCAAAAAAAGTTTAGCTAAACTTCCTCACAGGAAGATGAATCATTTTGCAGAGATTAAAAAAAAAAAAAAATACATAGAATTGCCTCAAAAAATTTGGCCAAACTTTGTCAATGTCTTCTTTGAACAGTCCACAATTTCAAGAGTGAAGGAATGTCCAACAGCAGCTCCATCAGGCACTTCCTCCTGCTGGCATTGGCAGACACGCGGCAGCTGCAGCTCCTGCACTTCTGCCTCTTGCTGGGCATCTCCCTGGCTGCCCTCCTGGGCAACGGCCTCATCATCAGCGCCGTAGCCTGCGGCCACCACCTGCACACGCCCATGTTCTTCTTCCTGCTCAACCTGGCCCTCAGCGACCTGGGCTGCATCTGCACCACTGTCCCCAAGGCCATGCACAATTCCCTCTGGGACACCAGGGACATCTCCTACTCAGGATGTGCTGCTCAGCTCTTTTTCTTTATGTTCTTCATCTCAGCAGAGTGTTTCCTCCTGACCGTCATGTGCTACGACCGCTACGTGTCCATCTGCAAACCCCTGCACTACGGGACCCTCCTGGGCAGCAGAGCTTGTGCCCACATGGCAGCAGCTGCCTGGGCCAGTGCCTTTCTCAATGCTCTGCTGCACACAGCCAATACATTTTCCCTGCCCCTGTGCCATGGCAATGCCCTGGGCCAGTTCTTCTGTGAAATCCCACAGATCCTCAACCTCTCCTGCTCCAAATCCTACCTCAGGGAACTTGCGCTTCTTGCTGTTAGTGCCTGTTTAGCTTTTGGTTGTTTTGTGTTCATTGTTTTCTCCTATGTGCAGATCTTCAGGGCCGTGCTGAGGATCCCCTCTGAGCAGGGACGGCACAAAGCCTTTTCCACCTGCCTCCCTCACCTGGCCGTGGTCTCCCTGTTCCTCAGCACTGGCTTTTTTGCCTACCTGAAGCCCCCCTCGATCTCCTCCCCATCCCTGGATCTGGCCCTGTCAGTTCTGTACTCGGTGGTGCCTCCAGCCCTGAACCCCCTCATCTACAGCCTGAGGAACCAGGAGCTCAAGGATGGAGTTTGGACACTGATGAATGGACGATTTCAGAAACATTAAACTGCTGGCCAGTTTCTCCAAATCATTTGTAATAAAAGTCATGTGTGATACATCTTGCTGGTTTTATTTTAGAGGTTCTTTTACCTTGTTTTCCTTTTCAAATATTGTCCACAAAGAAATACGATTGTTTGTACCATTTCTCATTTTGTTTCTCTCAAAATTTGCAGTGGCTCCAGACGATTGTGTTGATGACGAGCTGTGCTCTCAGTGGTTGGGGGCAAACAGCAGGGCTGGGGCTCTGCAAGGGCCCTGGGGCAGACGGGAAGGAGCAGCAGAGCAGGGGCTGATCCATCCCCAGTGCGCTGCACAGCCCAGGGCAGCGTCCCAGAGCGTCCTCATGCAGCTGCCAACAACATCCCCCCTCTGCAGCCCTGGCCTCTCCCCCAGCTCACACAGGTGCCCCATCCTTGCAGGCACAGACACGGCAGCACTGGCTCAGCAGCCCCTGTTTGCATTGCACAGAGCAGGGGGAGCACCCCCATGCTGTTGCTGTGGGGACATGAACCTGAGGGAGCACAAATGCCATCAGCCCCTGGGGCCAGCAAGGGCTGGGGGATGGCAGGGAAACCACTCAGCTTTGTCGTGGCCTCTGCAGTCAGCCAGAAAGTTTGTTCCCATCAGCTGGGACTTTCCTGTCCCACTGCAGACGCTGTTGCTCAGAGCCAGGGCTGCCTGGCAGCCACCCCCAAACTGCCCTGAGCATTTCCTTGGCTTCACCTTTGCTTTCTTCCCTCTTTCCTGGTCCAGACTTCATCCTATTGCCCAGCCCTGTTCCCTCCCCTGCAAACAGCCCATCCCTGTTTGCCCTTTCCTCTCTGGCCCCACTCCCCATGGCAGTTCCTGACCTGGCACCATGGGAACGTCCCTTGGGCAGCAGGATCATCCTACAAGTGCTGCAGGAATTGTCTGCAGGCTCCTGCAGTGCCTGGTGCTGCTCCCTTGCCAGAGGCACCCCAGGCCGGGGGGGCACATCTGGGCTGCTGTGTCTGCCTCTGGGGCTCCCTGCTCTGGGCACTGAGGAGGGGCTGCAGAGGCTCTGCAGGACTGACAGGATGGGCTTTGGGGCTGGCAGGAGAAGCTGAGGGACCTGGGCTGCTGGAGCTTCTCAAGAGGAGGCCCAGGGCTCCTCCTGCAACTGCTCCAAGGGTGGTTCCAGAGAATCCCAGAATCAGCAAGGTTGGAAAAGACCTTGGAGATCATCAAGTCCAACCTGTGCCCTGACACCGCCTTGTCTCCCTGAGCCTCCACTTCTCCAGGATAAACAACCCCAGCTCCCTCAGCCACTCCTCACAGGACTTGTGTTCCAGACCCCTCCCCAGCCTTGTTGCCCTTCTCTGGACACGCTCCAGCCCCTCCATGGCCTTCCTAAATTGGGGGCCCAGAACTGGACACAGCACTCGAGGTGTGGCCTCACCAGTGCCGAGTGCAGGGGAAGAATCCCTGCCCTGCTCCTGCTGGCCACACCATTCCTGATCCAGGCCAGGAGCCATTGGCCTTCTTGCCCACCTGGGCACACTGCTGGCTCATGTCCAGCCTGCTGTCCATCAGTGCCCCAGGTCCCTTTCTGCCTGGCCGCTGTCCAGCCCCTCTGTCCCCAGCCTGTAGCACTGCAGGGGTTGTTGTGGCCAAAGTGCAGGACCCAGCACTTGGTCTTGTTCAACCTCACCTTGTTGGGTTTGGGCCCTGGATCCAGCCTGTCCAGGTCCCTCTGCAGAGCCCTCCTGCCCTCCAGCAGATCCACACTCACACCCAGCTTGGTGTCATCTGCAGATTTGCTGATGCTGGACTCAATCCCCTCATGCAGATCATCAGTGCAGATATTGAAATCCACGCTGGCTGGCTCTGATCCCTCGGCCATCCTGTGGGTGCCCTGTGATGGCACTCAAGGTGATCTGTTCCATAACCTGGCCGGGCACCCAGGTCAGGCTGACAGGCCTGGAGTTCCCCAGCTCCTCCTTCCAGCCCTGCTTGGGGATGGGCTCACATTGGCACCTCCAGTCCTCTGGGACCTCCCTGCTGAGCCAGCACTGATGGTAAATGATGGAGAGCAGCTTGGGGAGCTCATCCAGCAGCTCCCTCCTCCCCCTGGCATGGATCCCATCCACTCCCAGAGACACCTGTGAGCATCTGAGTGGCTCAGCAGGTCCCCAGCTGCTTCCTCCTGGATTACAGGGGGCTGTTCTGCTCCCTGTCCCATCCACCAGCTCAGGAGAACACTTGTCCTGAGGGCAACTTGACTTATTCTTGAAAACTGAGGCAAAGAAGGGGTTAAATACCTCAGCTTTTCCCTCATATTTGGTAACCATATCCCCCCAATAATGAATGGAGATTGTCCTTGTACCTCCTTTTGCCATTAATATATTCATAGAAACATTTTTATTATCCTTCACAGAAGTGGCCTGGTTAAGTCTTAAGCTTTCACCTCTCTAATTTTCTTTCTGCATGACCTAACAACATCCTTAAACATCTCCTGAGTTACCTGCCTCTCTGTCCAAAAGTGATGCACCCTCTTTTTGCCCCAAGTTCCTGCAAAAGGCCCATGCCCAGTCAGGCCAGTTGTTTTTAATTCTGGGTCATCTTTCAGCATGCAGAGACAGCCTGCTCTTGCTCCTTCAAGATTTCTTTTTTCACGTGTGTGTGTGTGGACCTTCTAGTACCACGGTTCCAGACTCCTGCGAGGGGGCCGGCCAGAAACGGAGGGAAGTGAGAGAAGCCTGAGTAAGGGAGGCTCCTCCCAGGGGGATAAGGTGGGCCCCCCCTCCGGGCATGCGGAGGAATAGAAATGTGAGTGGCACGTAAGGGGTCGGCCTTCCCCCTTAAGGCCTGGTAGGCGCCCTCAGGGCTTGCTGAGGGTGGGAGACAAATTGGTGAGTTGGCACGCAAATCCCAAATGGACTTCGGGGTGCGCAGAGGATCGGGGTAGTGTGAGTCATGCAGAATCCCCTGGAGGGGGGACACGGGTCCCTAGCAGGGTTCAGGGTGCCCCGAGTACAGCAGCAGCACTGGGTAGAGCCAAGAGGGCCCCAGTCCCCAGGGTCGGACAGCAGTGCTGGGGGTTCAGCGTGCTGCGCTTCAGGTAGAAACCGTAAACCCACCGGAGACCACGGTCCAGGGAGAGGCCGTAGTCTGAGGACTAAGGTGGGGAGTCCAGGCCAGGTGAGGCAATGAACCCCAAAACTACCCTTTCACTGAGATCATTCCTAGGGGTGGGGTGCGGTGGCCAAGCCAAGCCCAGGCAGAAGGCGAAAGTGGGGACCTGTTTGGGTCCCTCTTTAGCAATAAGGGGTGTGCTACAAATAGGTCCTGGCAGAGAGTTTTCAGTGACCTCTTTACTCTGTAAAAACAAAAGAGGGATACGGTTCCAGAGCCAGGGCAGTGTGGCCAGGGGAGAGTCACACAGGGGAGGTTTCGAGTCTCTGGTGCTAAGGGCTCCTCGGCGTTGAAAGTGTAGCCTCAAGGAGGCGAGGCGCAGGAGCCGGGCGGGGCCTGGTCAGGTTAAGGGTCCAGAGCCAAAAGTCCGACCAAGGAGTGATCAGACCTAGGCCTAGGGCAAGGAAAAGGATTCTCTTGCATAGGCTAGGGAGAGTGAATGGAGTGAGAGTTCTGGGCCCAAGAAGAGTGTGGTGTGAAAGCATTTTCCCATTCTCCCATTCTGTTTTCAATAAAGGTTATCCCTTGTTGTAACCCTTTCCCCTCCCTTGAGAGCAGGTGTGTAAGAATTGTGAATGCAAGTGGTTAAGGAGTTATTTGAATTGTTTAGGTTTGAGTTAAATACTGAAAATAAGAAAGAAGTTGAAAGGGCCAAACAAGCGTGAGTTGTTTAATCATTGCATTGCCTGTCGGTATTCCTTGGTTTGGGTAGAGGCACATTAGAGTTTCTTTGAAGGCTCATTGAGAAGGTATGCAGAAGTGTTATAGTAAGAGAGTAAATTCCCCAAGAAAGAATAAGAAGAAAATTAAAAACATCCCTCCCAATATTCCCTTAAGAAAACTACTTAACAACTGGGACAATTGGGAAATAACAAAAAGATTAAATCAAATAAAGATGGTCCACTACTGCACAAAGGTATGGCCAAGGATAAACTCACAGGGGCAGTGGCCGTGGTACAGTACACAAGACAAGCGGTTGTGTACCCAATGACATCAATACTTGAGTACTCAAGAGGACCCAGACATAGAGCAGATACAGAACGTCACCTCTTGGCTAAAGTACGCCTCAGAGGAGGAAAATACAAGAGTCTATAAATTAAAAGAGGGAAAGCAAGCTAGTAAAGTAAAAGAAGAAGAAGAGGCTGGGAAGGCTAACAAAAACTGGGACCCCCTTGACCACTTACCTCTTCCTACCCTTGCAGTACCTCAAATCCTTCCTCCAGTTCCTCTTTCTGTGGACCCAATTCCTCCTCCTCTCCCAGCTGTCATTCCTTTACCACCTCCTAACCCAGTTATACCTGCACCACCTTCCCCTCAACCCTCTCCTTACTCTCTTTACCCTTCACTGCTGTCCCCTTACCTCTACCATCTCATGCACCCCTTATTCACCAGCAAGTTCCTGCTCTGCCTCCCCCAGCACAAATGAGAAGCCAAACAACATCTCAGGATCTCATGCCCAGGAGTGAAGTTAACCAGTCAGCCTCCACAGCTGATGTTGTAACACCCGGTCCAAAGCGGCTAAAGTGGAAAAATTGTTCCCCCTCAGAGAAGTTCCCATGGGCAGGGTGGCCAGTGAGATTGGATTTGCAAACGCTCCCTTGACTGCGTCCGAAGTTAGAAACTTTAAGAAAGAATTGCGAAATTTAGTGGAAGACCCAGTAGGAATAGCAAATCAAATTGATCCATCTTAAGCCCTAATATTTATAGATGGGGAGAATTGAACTCCATCTTTAACATCCTATTTTCCCCAGAGGAGACCCGATTAATAAGAACTGCAGGAATGAAAATTTGGGAGCGAGAAAACCAGCCCGGGCCCCCAGGTGACCAAAAAATGCCTTTAGTGGAGCCTGACTGGGACCCTAATCAAGAAGAGGGGAGAAGGAATATGAGAGATTACAGGTCCCTGATGGCCAGAGGGATAAAAGAATCAGTCCCTAGAGGGAGTAATACCAGGTTAGCATTTGACGGCACCCAGGAAAAAGACGAGACCCCAGCAACACGGCTTAATAGGCTAAAGCAAAACTTCCTGATTTACTCTGATGTTGACCCAGACAGCCCCGAAGGTCAAGTCCTTCTCAAGGTACAATTTGTAACTAAATCTTGGCCAGATATCAGATGAAAGTTAGAATGAATAGAGGACTGGCAGAAAAAAGTATTAATTAACTGCTGAGAGAAGCCATAAGAGTATATCTAAGAAGAGAAGAAGAAAATACAAAAACAAAAGCTAAAATTATGGTAGCCACAGTCAGAGAAAGTGTGGGAGCCAATAAGGATGGGCCAGTAGAACCACTTAGAAGAGACAAAGGTTTTATTGGACCAAAAGTGACAAAAATTCTTATTACTGTGGAGAGAAAGGATACCTAAAGAGAAATTGTAAGAAACTCCAATTAGGTGAAGCCTTAGCCTGGGAGCAAGAAACTCTAGAAGAGATGAGAAGATATGTGGAATAGGGGTGTCAAGGGTTCTATGCTCTGGGGAATTTAATGAACCATTTAGGAGAGCCCTTGTTGAATTTTGAGATCGGTCCCCAGAATGATGAATTAGAAGTTTTAGTTGATACCGGAGCAGACAAGTCATGTGTGACTAAAATACCAACAGGAATCACAGTCGGTAAAAAGGTCTGCAAAGTACAAGAGGCCAAAGGAGAACCATTTGAGGCCCAGACTATAGAAGATGTAGAAATTAGAGGAAATTCAAGAGAGTGTTGAGCTAATTTCATTAACATCCCCAAGTTAGGTTGTAATTTATTAGGACATGATTTACAAATCAAATTGGGAATTGGAGTAATCCCAAAAGAAGGAAAGATGGTAGTACAAATAATAGACTTAACAAAGGGCGACATAGATGGAATCAACCCAAACGTGTGGGTAGGGGAGGGAAAAATTGGTTGTTTGAATATTCCACCAATAGAAGTAGAGATGCAGAAAGACATCTCCCCCAATTCGGTAAGGCAGTACCCAATTTCCCCAGAGGGAAAGAAAGGACTCGCCCCAGTAATTGACCAGCTGTTAAAGGAAGGCATTTTAGCACCATGCATGTCTCCACATAATGCTCCCATACTAGCGGAGAGAAAAGCTGATGGAAGGTATCGATTAGTACAAGATTCCAGAGAAGTTAATAAAAGAACGGTTGCGAGGCACCCAGTAGTACAAAACCCGCACACCCTTTTAAGCCAAGTACCCAAGGAGCATGCATGGTTCTCTGTCATCGATTTAAAGGATGCCTTCTGGGCGTGTCCCCTGGCTGAAAAGTGCCGGAACTGGTTTGCCTTTGAATGGGAGGACATTGAAAAGAAAAGAAAACAGCAACTAAGGTGGACACGTCTTCCCCAGGGGTTTACAGAATCCCCAATCTCTTTGGCAAGCTCTGGAAGAACTCCTAGAACAGTTTAAACCTGAGAATGGGGTACATATTTTATAATATGTTGATGATTTATTTGTATCAGAGGGAGAACAAGACAAAGTTAGAAGTTCTAGCATACGGTTCCTAAATTTCTCAGGGGGAAAAGGTCTAAAAGTATCACAAAAGAAACTGCAATTTGTGGAACAAGAAGTAAATTATCTAGGACATATAATTGGCCAAGGGTATAAAAGGTGAAGCCCCAAGAGAATTTTGGGAATTCTGTCCATCCCTGCCCCAAAGACCAAAAGAGATGTTAGAAAATTATTAGGTTTGTTTGGGTATTGCAGATTATGGCTTGATCAGCATACTAAAAGTGTTAAATTTCCATATGACAAATTGATAGACTCAGAGCCTGTAACCTGGACCTCAAATGACGAGGAACAGCTTCGGAATCTGAAAAATAAATTGTCCTCTGCCCCTGTACTGAGCCTACCAGACCTTAAAAAGAACTTTGACCTATTTGTAAACGTGGAAGAGGAGATAGCTTGCAGAGTCCTTACACAGGGCTGGGGAGGGTGCAGGAAGCCGGTCGCACATCTCTCCAAGTTACTAGATCCAGTAGCCAGAGGGTGGCCAGCCTGTGTGCAAGTGACAGCGGCAACAGCCACCCCAATAGAAGACACACAGAAACTAACCCTAAAGGGGAAGATCTGGGTTCATACCCCACACCATGTAAAAGCTGTTTTAAGTCACAAGGCCCCTCGGTGGCTAACCGACTCCCGAATACTAAAGTATGAAGTCATCCTAATAAATACCAATGGCCTCGAATTGGTCACTTCCAAATGTTTAAATCCAGCCCAGTTCCTCACGGGAGAGCCGTTAACAGACCTGGAGCATGATTGTTTAGAAATTATTGAAATGCAGACTAAAGTGAGAGAAGATTTAGAAGATGAGCCCCTCCCATATGGGAGAATTTTATTTACAGATGGATCATCACAAATGGTAGCGAGCAAACGGGTCTCAGGGTGTTCAATCATACATGGGCAGTACATGCAAGTTGAGGAAAAAGGAAAGCTACCCTCAAATTGGTCTGCCCAGTGCTGTGAAATCTATGCCATGAAGAGAGGGCTAGATTTACTAGAAAAAGATAAAGGAACAATCTTTACCGACTCCCAGTATGCATTCAGAATTGTCCATACATTCAGAAAAATATGGGAAGAATGGGGGTACATAAATTCTAAAGGCAAAAATTTAATACATGAAGAGCTAATAAAATTAGTACTAGAGTCCCTGAGGAAACCAATAGACAGCCAAAGTTCACATAAAAGGACATCAAAAAAGGGAACACCCCTGAAATAAAGGGAAACCAATTAGCTGACCAAGTAGCGAAAGAAGTAGCTTTGGAACAAGAAAGTCCAGTTAAAATTCTTAAGATGGAGGGAACACCTAGTAGGGAAAGAAAAGAGGAAAAATCGATCTTTGATGAGAAAGAATTAAGAGAGTTAGAAAAGATGAGAGTACAGCAAAAAGAAAATGGAGAATGGTGGACCCCTGATGGACGGCGAATTTTAAATAAAGCTCTAGCCTGAAAGGTGATGACGGAGTTACACGAGTTGACCCATTGGGGAATAAATACAAGGCTTATGTGACCACTTTCCAAGGGATCATATGTGCATGGGAGTACGTAACAGAGCAAAGGCAGTTACCAAGGGATGTTTAACTTGCCAACAAATTAATCAGAAAGTAATGAGAAGAGTACTATCTGATCTGGGGGAAGAGAGTTGGCCTTGCGGCCATTCCAAAGTGTGCAGGCAGACTTCACAGAAATGCCCCCTGTCCAGGGATACAGACACTTCTTAGTGATCCTGGATCACCTCACCCATTGGGTGGAGGCGTTCCCAACCAAAAGAGAGACAGCCCAAGTAGCCACAAAAGCAATCCTAGAAAACATCATTCCCCAATATGGGTTGATAAATAATGTCAATTCTGATCGAGGTCCACATTTTACTGCCCAAGTCTTACAACAAGTTGTTGAAGCCCTGGGAATGAAATGGAGGTTGCACAGCCCATTGGCATCCCCAGAGCTCCAGAAGAGTAGAAAGAATGAATAAAACCATCAAAAACGTGTTAACTAAATTAGTCACAGAAACCCAGATGAATTGGCTTAAATGCTTACCCTTAGCACTGTTACAAATTAGAACAAGGCCTCGATCAGGTATAAGAGTGTCACCTTATGAAATGATGTTTGGACTCCCCTTCTTGACAACCCCGTCCGTATAGCACGGGAATTTATCCAGAAGGAGAGACAGCCACCCAAAAATATCTAAAGGCTATAGGAAGTATGTTGGAAGATCCTAGGAAAAAGGGCTGTCTCCCTCAAACCTCTCCCTTAGACACCAAGGTACAAAACATCAATCCAGGAGACTGGGTGTTGGTTAAATCATGGAACACTGCACCTTGAACCTCTAAGTTTGAAGGCCCTTTTCAGGTCCTACTCACCACCAGTGCAGCCATACAGACCCAAGAGAAGGGGTGGACACACATAACCCAGATTAAAGGACCTGTACCACCTCCCACTGAAGAGTCAAAACCAACCACATCCCCTACTAAGTCTTCTAATGAATTTATACGTTAAATCGGATTCTAAGATTACAAGCAGCACTCAAGATGGTATCAAACCGAACTTCTCTAGCCTTAGACCACATAAATGACCAACTATCCCAGACTAGAACTGCAGTGTATCAAATCAGACTGGCAGTTGATTATTTATTGGCCGATGAAGGAAGCATATGTGGAAAATTTAACTCCTCTGAGTGTTGCTTAAAAATAGATGACTGCAGTGGAGTCATTAGAAATATCTCAAAGGAAATCTGGAAGTTAGCTTATGTTGGAACACAAGAGTGGACCCCTACATTCGATACCAGCTGGTGGCACAATTTCTGGTCATTAAAAAGAAACTGGTGGAAAAAAATAGCCTTTTTCATCGTATGTGAAATTGCAAGATTAATCCTCCTACCTTGCATGCTCCCCTGTATCATCCGAGTTGTAACATCTGCTGTACAAGCAAGTTTAATGATACCAAAAGAGCTTAATAAAAAAGAAGTAAAAGAAATCATGGTAATGAACGATGAAGAACATCAAGATGCCAAGCAAATTTACAACCAATATAAAAAATTAAGAAAATTGTACGTTCAAGAAGAAGTAATTGCTAATTGATGCAGGCTTGAGCCCAATTAACAATTAGAGGAGGAAATTGTAGAGAATACATTGTTGAAGGAGTCAATATAAAGTTCATTGTTAAAGGAGTCAATATAAAGTTCCAATGTTAGTTATAGATTGTTTGTTGAATGTTTTATAGCTATGTAAAGTTCCAATGCTAGTTAAAGGATTTATAATTATGTAAATCCCCTTACTGTCAGGTATTACCCCCACTGCTCCCACTCTCATCTAAGATGGCGAACCACCCGACACCATAAAGAAGAGGATTGTGTCACCTAATAACCAAATATGAAACTTCCATAAGACCTAGGAGAAAAGAATGACCTAATGAAAACCCCTAAAACGACAAACCACCATGCAAACGAAGAATTAAAATAACACCTCTAACCAGAGAAACCAGCAGACAACATAAGGACCATGGGCAGAGCTTTTGCCTTCGTCACCCTAACCAGAGCAGGCCAAGAGCAGGACAGGGACCATGAGCCTGAAACCAACAGTTCTACCCAGAGACTCTTGAAAGGAGAGAGGACCCAGCTCTGCTGGACGATGGAGCTGACATCCTCCTCGTCCTCGTCCTCGTCCTCCGTCTCGTCTTCGTCCTCCTCCTCCTCCTCCTCCTCCTCCTCCTCCTCCTCGCTCCTCCTCCTCCTCTCCTCCTCCTCTCCTCCTCTCCTCGTCCTCCCTCCTCCTCGTCGTCCTCCTCGTCCTCCTCCTCCTCGTCCTCGTCCTCCTCGTACTCCTCCTCCTCGTCCTCGTCCTCCGCGTCCTCCTCGTCCTAGTCGTCCTCCTCGTCCTCCGCCTCATCCTCCTCCTCCTCCTCTACATCCTCCTCCTCGTCCTCCTCCTCGTCCTCGTCCTCTCCTCGTCCTCCACCTCCTCGTCCTCCTCCTCCTCGTCCTCCTCCTCCTCCTCGTCCGCCTCGTCCTCCTCC